>CM060923.1:399423470-399820970 GCA_030737875.1 Allium sativum
TCAAAGGGGTGGAATGAGTGGAGCTAAAAAATGCAATAAATCCTGTTGGCTAGCTTTTTGACCAAGCCACCAAGGTTCACACACAAGAAGAAAGTATGAAACTACATTCCCTAAGTACATGAAGGAACGGATCGCACCATCGACTCGCCCCTCACCGGATCGCACCTCATCGGATCGCCCCCATTTCATCAGCGAAACGACACCTCTATGCGATTCGATTCGTACATACATTACTGCCCAGTATAGACCGATCCGATCCCCTGATGCACGGCGAAGCCTCTGACCCGTTCAAGCACGAGCTAGTCTTCAGCGATCCGAGATGCACGGATCCAGCGACACGTGTCCCCAACCGTCATTTTGACTGATTCTCCCCATTTGCTCGATCCGATTTTCGAGGGGATTGCGACACCTGTCCACAACGGCTAATTTGACTATTTCTTCATCGGCTGCGATGCGATCCGATGTTCTCGGGATTCATGCCACGTGTTACCACGATCTGCCTGACAAAATCAGCTATAAATAGCCCGGGGCTTGGCATTTTTTGGGATTCTTTTGGCAATATTGAGGACTGATTCCGCCATTATTGTCATACTACCATTTTTTATCAGTTTTATTACTAGATTACTGAGAGAAATCACAATTGTAAAAGTGAACTAGAGAGAAATCATTGATTGTACCAACATTCAAAGTATAATCAATAACATATAAAGTGGACGTAGGCTTGTTAACGCCGAACCACTATAAATTCTGTGTGTTTTCTGCTTTTTCTTCATTCTTCAGTCAAAACTCTATAAAAGTCAGAACGATTTGGGTGTTAGATCCAAATTTTGATCTAACATTTTGGTGCTTTCATTGAGAAAACAGTCCTAAAGCTTCACTATTCAGTTCTTTGAAGATTCCAGCGACTCGGATATCATGGCTGGAAAAAGATCTAAGGAAGTACGAGCTTCACGAACCAATGAAACCGCGAATGAAGCAGTCGAAGAAAGTGTGCACGAGCTAGGCAATGAGGGAACTTTGAATCACGAAGCGCCGGGGGCGAACCGATCCGATGAAGACGCCACGCTCCGAGTCGACGAGAACGAGGCGATCCGGGCTGCTGAAGGGGTTGTTACTCGATCCCGAGATAACGCCTCGAATCCTCCGCGTACCGTGACCACGAACCGATCCCAGGGGGGCGCTGCGAGCCACCATCCTCGATCCACAGCGATCCGAATTGATGATCGGACTACAACTCGACCTGGAAAGGAGCCTATGGCTCGCTCCTACCGTCCTGGCCCCTCCGCTCGACCTGGCTCAAGCTCTTTGCGCATAAGAGAAAGTGATGATGACCAATATGACCCTGCTGCTCTCGTTACTGAGGGGGATCTCTCTCGCTTTTCCGAAATGTGGGAGAGACTGTTTGATGAATTGGCTGCCCAAAGGCAGGAAAGCTCCGTTCTGCGACAAAATTTGACCGCTATGGATAGAAGTCTTAATGATCTCGTAAGGCAAAGGACGCCGCCAGCTCATCCGCTCACTCCAGGATATTCTTCTTCGTCAGAGGAATCGCCGAGACCTCTACGGCGACCATATGAGAGACCCGAAAACATAGAGCAGCTTCGGTTCGGGACCCTGCCGTCACGAGAAGAAGAGGCATTGGGTGCAGGGCCCTCAAACCATAATGTGAACAATCACGCCGCAACTCCCAGAGCTCGAGGTGCAGACAGTCCTGTACAGAGCAGACTGCCTCAGCCCCGTCGCCGCGCAAATGCTCATGGTAATAGGGGGCAACGAAGCCCAATCCGAGCCTCGGATTTTGTGACTGCTCCCGGAAGAGAGATTAGAGAACCCCGCCGAGCAAGAAGCACTGACCCAGAACCTCCGCTGACCAGTGCAAATGTTGCAGCTATGATCCATCAAATTCTGGCGGATAGCCGTGGACAACGGAATGAAGATTGGGGCATCGACCGCAGTCACACCCCTTTCACTGATGATATTTTGGATGCGACTTTCCCGAGGCGTTTCAACATGCCACAGATGAACCGATACGCGGGTAGGTCTGATTCCGTCCAGCATCTGATGAGATATTCTTGGTCAATGACCGCTGCCGCAGCTTTTGACGCTGTCAAGTGCAAAGCATTTCCCATATTCTTGGAGGATGTAGCATTGTTATGGTTTACTCGCTTACCAGCAAGATCGATTTCTAGCTTCAGGGAGTTGAGTGAAAAGTTCGTAGAACAATTCCGCATCTATGCACAAAAGACAAAGAGTGTGATTGACTTGTTCCTTGTCAAGCAGCGACAAGGCGAGAGTTTGAGGGTGTACCTAGACCGTTTCAACTTGGCCGCTACTGAAGTTAAAGATCCCCGTGAGCCAACCGTTGTCGCGGCTCTGATTGATGGAGTAGATAAAGACACTGAATTTGGGAGATACCTGGCAGGCAAGCCACCCCATACTAGAGAGTTATTCTACGAAAAAGCTAACGTACATTTACGCCGGGAAGAAGTATATGCTAACTGTAATGTCCCGCATTTTTATCGGTTTATATTTGAATATTTAAATCAGTTTAAATATTGAATTAATAGTATAAGTGGATTTATATATTAATTAAAACGGAGTTGAACATATAAAAATATATATTAAATATAATCGAGCTCATAACAACGCTGCAGTTCGTAATTCAACGTTCTGAACTTCAACTGAGTATACATGACTCGTTTAAAATCGGATTTCTGCGAAATAAGAAATGTTGGAATCTGTTGAACTGTATTTGTCTAACAGAAGTGAAAAATCGAGATTTCGTGTTATAGATTGTGATTTATGTCCAAATCAAATATTCGAAAAGTCGCTATAGAACCGTTTATCGACCATAACAGTTTATTTGATATAACTAGATATCGGTTGCAAATCTGGATAAGGTTCTTTTGAGGCGCAGCGATAATTTAATTTTTAGAATTTTACTGTAATTTTTAATTAATTAAATACGCAACTTTTTATTTGAAGTATTTTGAGGTTTCAAAATATGGGTTAATCTACCGATATTATTATATTTTTGGAATGCGAACACATTGCTCATCACAATAGTATTTTTATTCTTGTCAATAGCAATTCATTCAGGAATGAAGTTGTATATAACGAATGCTAAGAACCATTTAACGCTTAAACAATGCATCTCATGAGCTTACATTAACATATTGTGCTAATAAGTGCAGAAGGAATAAGAATATAATGGAAAAATTCATAAATAATGAGGATACATATTTTATAACAAGGTAACATGGCTTTATTCATCTATGTACCTTTTTATACCGACATGTTTGAAAGGATATAAAACCAAGGCATGTGGTAGTGTATCAAAGTAGGTTACTATCTTTCTGTAGCCCTTGGAGCTATGATTTCTTTTCAACATTTAACTGTACCCACGTCATTTTGTATTTTGCTCGGCAACGAAGACAAGAGTACTGCAAACCCCTTTGTGTACGCTCTTCTTTCCGACATACACAACAGGCTATTCATCGGAAATATAAGCTACTAAAAATTAGGAGCCAACCTATATTGTACCCTTTCCCTTGGCACCCACGGCTCTAGCAGTATAAATGTACGCTGCTCCCATTCTTCTTGACCGGAAACAAAAGCCCACCTTATGTCTTCTTTCTCCTTTTCTTTTTATTTACACCCTCAGCAAAAATACGTGTCCAATAAACTGAAAGACGCAAGTATTTTACATGAGCATTGGAAAGTGCCGTCCTTATGTGGGGTGGTCTCGAGCTGGATCTCACCGAAGGAGTATAACGTGAAGAGCTGGAGTATTTGCGGCCATGGCCATTTCTTTGTTTGAGTGGATAAAACTGAAGCATATATTATTTGCGTAAAGTGTTGATGGAATGATGAAGGAAGCAAACAGGAAAGAGGAGAACAGGGTAGAAACATGAAGGGTAGGTGCGGTGTTCGTGTGAAGTGAGAGAGGTAAATACTGGAGCAAGCATGTGTTGTGCAGATGAAGAGCAGGGTGGCGTTATAAGAGAAGGGATGTATTGGAGGGAGAAACGAAAGTTAATGGGTCACAAAAATGAGATGGTCACGGCTCTTTGTTATTGGGAAAGATGGATCGTAAAGGGGACGACACGCTTGTATATGTTGAGCTGTGGGGTGTAGGCTTGTTCGGTGACGGGTCCATCGGGATGGTGAAGAACACTGGAGCACGTGGCATTCAGAAGGAAGATAGCAGATGGAAGATTTTCATGCATGCGGATTGATTTGTTGTGAAGCGTAATGGGGTTTTGTTGGTATGTGAATGAAGGGACAGAAAGGAGTAGCTACCGTGATGTGAAGGTGAGGAAATAAGCGAGTTTTTCTCAATGGTATTAGCTGGAGACCCCAAACGCTTCTGTTTTGTTATTCTTCTAAGATACTCGCTGGAACGGGAATTAAACGATGGAAGCCGATGTACTGTTAAGAGCGAGTTGCCAGGGTTTGTTTACAGTGGAGGCCGCGGTTATCTTAATTACGAATTTAACGAAACCGGATCCGCTAGGACGCAAGCTACGTACTGGAACCAGTCTGAGGCGATTTGAAGCTGGGCTGAATCTATGACAAAATTGAACGCCCGGTCCGACGCAAATCGTTATTTAACGGTTAACGCGCCAAGGTGAGTAAATTCACTAACTCTGTTTTTATTTAAAATATTTTAATTATATTTTGAATAATGGTTGAATGCTGTGTGATGGTTGATTAGATAAATTACAGTTAAATTGGTTGAAATAAATATATATCATTGCATATGCACACATCATTGGTTGAATACTGATTTGAGTAACACCTATGGATGCGGAAACCGGTTGGAGGAACTCAACCGGATTCCTAAATATTTAGATGTACTGTTTGTGCACTGTTTGAACCATGTTGAATGGAAATTCAACGTTATATTGATTTGGTAAACAAACGATATCAGCGACAGTCAATCATTAACCCATTTTGTTAAGAAGTTGGTTGACTGTCAGACAAATCAACGAAGTTAATTATAAAAATTATATTTTTATAATTGAAGCGATGTTTAAATTATAATAGAAATTCTATTATAAACTGGTATTAAGTTGTTTTGAGATGTTTTATTGAATTGGGTATCATAATACGAATAAGAAGTAAATTGCCAAAAAGACAAAGAACGTGATCGAGTTTAGATAAGAGAAGTCTAAAGAGAAATGTTTAAGGAAGATGCAGTGAAGAGTTAATGACCAATGTAAATAATTTTAAACAACCGATTTTTCAAATATGTATATGGCGTCATAAAATCATATTTAAAATATGTCAAGATTTTTGTAACGGAAAGAGATGTCAAGATTTTTGTAATGGAAAGAGATGTCAAGATTTTTATAACAGAAAGGGATGTCAAGATTAGTTATAAAGAGAATATTACAGCGTATGACAAGTCCTAGAACTATAGCGATAAAATAACGCTGTTGACTAGGCTTAAGCGTGACTGTTATGTCAAGATTAGTTAAAGGAGAATATTACAGCGCATGACAAGTTTTGAACTATAACAATAAATTAGCGCTGTTAACCAAGCTTAAGCGTGATTTTGAGAAATATCTGGTAAGATATGGGAATTCGAATAATAGGAATGATTGCTAAATAAAAGTGCTCGTGATTGTGTGATGTTAGTTATGGATGTTGTTTTTACTTCGATAGTTAAATAACCGACTATCGAAGTGTTTTGACCATCGTTGTCAATACGGAGAGACTGGTTGGATCTATTATCCGAAAACCACTCCGTATAGGCATAAGCGCTGCGAATTTGATTATGATGAAGACAATGGAAGACGGAATGAGATGCAAGGGTCGTCTTGTTGCAGAATGGTGCTTTCTGTTTGTCCAGTCCCAGGACAACTTGTATGGACGAATGTCTGACAGAGTATTCCTAGCGATCACATAAGACAATCTTTTCAAGGTATTACGTCTGGTGGCGGAGAAATTCGTTTCTCTTAGCTTTTATACCCGTAATATTCTTGGGAATATCGACTAGTGATTTGACGGGTTTGACGATGTGGCATTCAATGTGAATGGTGATCAGATGTTCTGAAGAAAGACGTAGCCTCTAGCTTCACAACCGGGAAATGACAAAAATCGGGCAGGCAGCGTGGCTATGTGGGTCGCTCCCATTAGGGTGTATAATCACCTATCTAGAGAAATTCCCTTTGTTTCTTACTCTATCGATTCTGCCCATTCGGGAACGGTGGTTTGAGCCCAACCGTTGGTGATATACATTCGATACACTCAAGCGAAATGAGTGGTCGGTCATGTGTGGGCCGGATTGCAAGATGTTCTTGTTGAACCCAGTGTATTCGTCTCTAGAGATACACTATGGGCAGGTGGTCCCATACCTTGTCATAGTTGGAATCCAATCTCCAATAAGCGCCCTGCGGTTTTTGATTTTATACTATGTATGTAGAGCGTGAGATGCAAGCGTTCTACTATTTGGTTATTTACTTGATTAGACATTATTATAATATCACTGGATTTTGATATCAAAGTGTTTTGGGTTATAGTAAGGTAAAAGCCGTCCATGTTTATGTGTGGGCTGATCTTACTATTATCCTTTTTGTTTCAAAAAGGATTTTCAAAGTTAAACCGTATGGTTGGAATTTACTCACACCAGTCCCATGACTGACCCAGAGTTTATTTTGTTTTGTTTTTCCTAAACTCTTGGGTGCCCAAATTTGTACGGGCAGTCAAGTGTTTCAGGCTTTGCAGATTCACTTGGAGGAGCTGAAAGCAGAAGGCTTCACTATTAGTTAGTTAGAGATTATTTCCGCTGTGATATGTTGTATTGTACTCTGATAAATGGTATGTATAGTTTTGTATTTCAAAGTTATGTTATATAACATATTTTATTCGTTCCGCTGTGAGATTCGTGTTTACTCTGATTATGTTCAGCTGTGTTCTTCTTCTCCTATTCTATTAGTTCTATCTTTTCTATCTCATCCTCTAACTTCTTTCTATTAATGGTCCGGTATTTTCGATGTCTGAACAGTCGACGCTGGGTTTGGTGTCGATTTTCGGAGTCGAAAATATCTGGGTCGTTACAGTTGGTATCAGAGCGTAAGGTTAAGTGGTTACCTTGGCTCTGTGGCGTGACTCAATAGAGATAAGGTTAGCAGTACCTTAGATTGAGTTTGAGTATATATATATGAGCGCGTATTTGTAAATTAATATAAAAACTGTTTGATATCGTGTTGACTGGTCAGTCGAGAGGTTTATGAATTCTGGTCGAAACAGTAATGCAAACTGTATCGATAGGTGTTTCTAAACTCTTTAACAGAGCAATTCGACACGGTATGTTTTGGAGAAGAGGGTAAATGAAATAATCTTACCCGAAATATATTTTGATATAAAGAAAGCATATACATTGGGATTGTTATAATATATTGGGTGTGTTAATTGTAATTATAATCGAATAAGGTTATAAGTGAAATGGTATATAACCAATGAGAATTCGTATAAGCGAAATCAGATGGATTGAATCTGAATGTAAACCAGAATTGGAGTTAAAATCTCAGAAACTGGAATTGGTGTTTGAAATTGAATTTTGAATTATATAAGGAAATTTTAAGATCCTGGGGAAATTTTGAAATATTATCCAAGTTTCGAAAGGATATTTTTGAAGTAAATAAAAGTATTTGAATATGAGTTTTGAAAGTAATATAGTATTGAACTCACTTTGATCGCTGGAAAATAATTCCGATGATGAACCGCGGCATCATCGGTGTTCATTTTCGAGTCCTAAGTGACGGATTTCTACCAAAGATTTGTTTTGAAATGAGTTGTTCGAAATTCAAATGTTTAGAATTGCTATGTTATAAATATATATGTATATGATTTCAAAGTGATTTGAATGAAGAAGAAAAAAACCCTGGGAATTTGAATTTTGAAATAAGGATTTAACTTATAAAGTGATTAAAATGATAAAAGTAGAGTTTAACTTAAAACTAAGTTAAATAAATTTGGAATTTGAACTGAAGCTGATTAAGTGAAAATCGTGTTGGAGTAGAATTTAATTTGATAGAGTGAATTTGTGAAAGAAGATAGAATATTGAAATTTAACTGGAACCAGTTAAATGGAAATTATATTCGATGGAAATGGTATTGAAATAGAATTGGAATTGAACGGTAGTCAGTTAAGTGGAAACTGCATTAGAATATAATTCAACTTGGTGAAGTAATTGATTAAGATTTTGGATTGGAGCCATGCTTGGTTATGGAATTGGGGTTTGAATTGAAATATTTGGCTTAGTAAAAGTGAAAGATTGGTTTGAGAATGGATTGATGAGAGATCAACCAAGGATTGAGTTATGGGGATATGAATATAAGGAATTTCAACCGAGCAGGTTGTGAGGAGTTAGAATTAGAACATCTCCACTTCTTAGCAATTTCGAGGACGAAATTATTTTAAGGGGGAAGGAATGTAATGTCCCGCATTTTTATCGGTTTATATTTGAATATTTAAATCAGTTTAAATATTGAATTAATAGTATAAGTGGATTTATATATTAATTAAAACGGAGTTGAACATATAAAAATATATATTAAATATAATCGAGCTCATAACAACGCTGCAGTTCGTAATTCAACGTTCTGAACTTCAACTGAGTATACATGACTCGTTTTAAATCGGATTTCTGCGAAATAAGAAATGTTGGAATCTGTTGAACTGTATTTGTCTAACAGAAGTGAAAAATCGAGATTTCGTGTTATAGATTGTGATTTATGTCCAAATCAAATATTCGAAAAGTCGCTATAGAACCGTTTATCGACCATAACAGTTTATTTGATATAACTAGATATCGGTTGCAAATCTGGATAAGGTTCTTTTGAGGCGCAGCGATAATTTAATTTTTAGAATTTTACTGTAATTTTTAATTAATTAAATACGCAACTTTTTATTTGAAGTATTTTGCACCCTGAATCAGTATTTTGAGGTTTCAAAATATGGGTTAATCTACCGATATTATTATATTTTTGGAATGCGAACACATTGCTCATCACAATAGTATTTTTATTCTTGTCAATAGCAATTCATTCAGGAATGAAGTTGTATATAACGAATGCTAAGAACCATTTAACGCTTAAACAATGCATCTCATGAGCTTACATTAACATATTGTGCTAATAAGTGCAGAAGGAATAAGAATATAATGGAAAAATTCATAAATAATGAGGATACATATTTTATAACAAGGTAACATGGCTTTATTCATCTATGTACCTTTTTATACCGACATGTTTGAAAGGATATAAAACCAAGGCATGTGGTAGTGTATCAAAGTAGGTTACTATCTTTCTGTAGCCCTTGGAGCTATGATTTCTTTTCAACATTTAACTGTACCCACGTCATTTTGTATTTTGCTCGGCAACGAAGACAAGAGTACTGCAAACCCCTTTGTGTACGCTCTTCTTTCCGACATACACAACAGGCTATTCATCGGAAATATAAGCTACTAAAAATTAGGAGCCAACCTATATTGTACCCTTTCCCTTGGCACCCACGGCTCTAGCAGTATAAATGTACGCTGCTCCCATTCTTCTTGACCGGAAACAAAAGCCCACCTTATGTCTTCTTTCTCCTTTTCTTTTTATTTACACCCTCAGCAAAAATACGTGTCCAATAAACTGAAAGACGCAAGTATTTTACATGAGCATTGGAAAGTGTCGTCCTTATGTGGGGTGGTCTCGAGCTGGATCTCACCGAAGGAGTATAACGTGAAGAGCTGGAGTATTTGCGGCCATGGCCATTTCTTTGTTTGAGTGGATAAAACTGAAGCATATATTATTTGCGTAAAGTGTTGATGGAATGATGAAGGAAGCAAACAGGAAAGAGGAGAACAGGGTAGAAACATGAAGGGTAGGTGCGGTGTTCGTGTGAAGTGAGAGAGGTAAATACTGGAGCAAGCATGTGTTGTGCAGATGAAGAGCAGGGTGGCGTTATAAGAGAAGGGATGTATTGGAGGGAGAAACGAAAGTTAATGGGTCACAAAAATGAGATGGTCACGGCTCTTTGTTATTGGGAAAGATGGATCGTAAAGGGGACGACACGCTTGTATATGTTGAGCTGTGGGGTGTAGGCTTGTTCGGTGACGGGTCCATCGGGATGGTGAAGAACACTGGAGCACGTGGCATTCAGAAGGAAGATAGCAGATGGAAGATTTTCATGCATGCGGATTGATTTGTTGTGAAGCGTAATGGGGTTTTGTTGGTATGTGAATGAAGGGACAGAAAGGAGTAGCTACCGTGATGTGAAGGTGAGGAAATAAGCGAGTTTTTCTCAATGGTATTAGCTGGAGACCCCAAACGCTTCTGTTTTGTTATTCTTCTAAGATACTCGCTGGAACGGGAATTAAACGATGGAAGCCGATGTACTGTTAAGAGCGAGTTGCCAGGGTTTGTTTACAGTGGAGGCCGCGGTTATCTTAATTACGAATTTAACGAAACCGGATCCGCTAGGACGCAAGCTACGTACTGGAACCAGTCTGAGGCGATTTGAAGCTGGGCTGAATCTATGACAAAATTGAACGCCCGGTCCGACGCAAATCGTTATTTAACGGTTAACGCGCCAAGGTGAGTAAATTCACTAACTCTGTTTTTATTTAAAATATTTTAATTATATTTTGAATAATGGTTGAATGCTGTGTGATGGTTGATTAGATAAATTACAGTTAAATTGGTTGAAATAAATATATATCATTGCATATGCACACATCATTGGTTGAATACTGATTTGAGTAACACCTATGGATGCGGAAACCGGTTGGAGGAACTCAACCGGATTCCTAAATATTTAGATGTACTGTTTGTGCACTGTTTGAACCATGTTGAATGGAAATTCAACGTTATATTGATTTGGTAAACAAACGATATCAGCGACAGTCAATCATTAACCCATTTTGTTAAGAAGTTGGTTGACCGTCAGACAAATCAACGAAGTTAATTATAAAAATTATATTTTTATAATTGAAGCGATGTTTAAATTATAATAGAAATTCTATTATAAACTGGTATTAAGTTGTTTTGAGATGTTTTATTGAATTGGGTATCATAATACGAATAAGAAGTAAATTGCCAAAAAGACAAAGAACGTGATCGAGTTTAGATAAGAGAAGTCTAAAGAGAAATGTTTAAGGAAGATGCAGTGAAGAGTTAATGACCAATGTAAATAATTTTAAACAACCGATTTTTCAAATATGTATATGGCGTCATAAAATCATATTTAAAATATGTCAAGATTTTTGTAACGGAAAGAGATGTCAAGATTTTTGTAATGGAAAGAGATGTCAAGATTTTTATAACAGAAAGGGATGTCAAGATTAGTTATAAAGAGAATATTACAGCGTATGACAAGTCCTAGAACTATAGCGATAAAATAACGCTGTTGACTAGGCTTAAGCGTGACTGTTATGTCAAGATTAGTTAAAGGAGAATATTACAGCGCATGACAAGTTTTGAACTATAACAATAAATTAGCGCTGTTAACCAAGCTTAAGCGTGATTTTGAGAAATATCTGGTAAGATATGGGAATTCGAATAATAGGAATGATTGCTAAATAAAAGTGCTCGTGATTGTGTGATGTTAGTTATGGATGTTGTTTTTACTTCGATAGTTAAATAACCGACTATCGAAGTGTTTTGACCATCGTTGTCAATACGGAGAGACTGGTTGGATCTATTATCCGAAAACCACTCCGTATAGGCATAAGCGCTGCGAATTTGATTATGATGAAGACAATGGAAGACGGAATGAGATGCAAGGGTCGTCTTGTTGCAGAATGGTGCTTTCTGTTTGTCCAGTCCCAGGACAACTTGTATGGACGAATGTCTGACAGAGTATTCCTAGCGATCACATAAGACAATCTTTTCAAGGTATTACGTCTGGTGGCGGAGAAATTCGTTTCTCTTAGCTTTTATACCCGTAATATTCTTGGGAATATCGACTAGTGATTTGACGGGTTTGACGATGTGGCATTCAATGTGAATGGTGATCAGATGTTCTGAAGAAAGACGTAGCCTCTAGCTTCACAACCGGGAAATGACAAAAATCGGACAGGCAGCGTGGCTATGTGGGTCGCTCCCATTAGGGTGTATAATCACCTATCTAGAGAAATTCCCTTTGTTTCTTACTCTATCGATTCTGCCCATTCGGGAACGGTGGTTTGAGCCCAACCGTTGGTGATATACATTCGATACACTCAAGCGAAATGAGTGGTCGGTCATGTGTGGGCCGGATTGCAAGATGTTCTTGTTGAACCCAGTGTATTCGTCTCTAGAGATACACTATGGGCAGGTGGTCCCATACCTTGTCATAGTTGGAATCCAATCTCCAATAAGCGCCCTGCGGTTTTTGATTTTATACTATGTATGTAGAGCGTGAGATGCAAGCGTTCTACTATTTGGTTATTTACTTGATTAGACATTATTATAATATCACTGGATTTTGATATCAAAGTGTTTTGGGTTATAGTAAGGTAAAAGCCGTCCATGTTTATGTGTGGGCTGATCTTACTATTATCCTTTTTGTTTCAAAAAGGATTTTCAAAGTTAAACCGTATGGTTGGAATTTACTCACACCAGTCCCATGACTGACCCAGAGTTTATTTTGTTTTGTTTTTCCTAAACTCTTGGGTGCCCAAATTTGTACGGGCAGTCAAGTGTTTCAGGCTTTGCAGATTCACTTGGAGGAGCTGAAAGCAGAAGGCTTCACTATTAGTTAGTTAGAGATTATTTCCGCTGTGATATGTTGTATTGTACTCTGATAAATGGTATGTATAGTTTTGTATTTCAAAGTTATGTTATATAACATATTTTATTCGTTCCGCTGTGAGATTCGTGTTTACTCTGATTATGTTCAGCTGTGTTCTTCTTCTCCTATTCTATTAGTTCTATCTTTTCTATCTCATCCTCTAACTTCTTTCTATTAATGGTCCGGTATTTTCGATGTCTGAACAGTCGACGCTGGGTTTGGTGTCGATTTTCGGAGTCGAAAATATCTGGGTCGTTACACTAACCGAAAGGCAAAAACGGCCGACAAGTAGGAAATCCAAAGCAATGTCGCTATTAAGCAGACAGGAGACAGCTCGGGGAAGGTCGAGGTTAATGTCGAAAATCGGAATCAGGGTGATCGTCAGTCAGGGAACAATGATAATAATAGTAATGGCAATAACCGGAAGAGGAACCGAGGGAACGACTCCCAGAGAAGGACTCGTCCCAGGGCCTTTGAGAGTTATACGCCAATAAATGATACTTTGGAAAATATCTTCATAGATTCGTACAACGTCCTCCAGAATAAGAGGCCACCTCCCAGAGAGTCGACGGAGAAAGAACGTGAAATGGGGAAGTTTTTTCTCTTTCATCAGATTCATGGCCATTCGACAAATGAATGTCGTCACCTAAGAGATGTAGTCGAGAGGCTTCTTCGAGAAGGAAAATTAGATGAATACAGAGTAACGCCCAGAGATAGGGGGCAAGCCGTACAGGCCCCAAATCAGAACCAGAATCAACTTGCTGTCAGGCCAACTGCCCAGCAAAAGGGAAAGGATATCGTTATCAATACCGTAATCGGAGGGCTTTATCTCGCTGGACACAGTTCCAAGGCATTGGATCAATATGTCAATGCAGCCAAGCAACACCTCGAGGTAGGGGAGTGTAGTAACCCCGAGGACAATATCCCGGTAAAGCAACAAAAGATGATGTCCGATGATGTCGTTTTCCGCGAACGAGAAAGCATTGGAGTTCATGCTCCAACTGAAGATCCATTTGTAATCACAGTACCTATTGGACTAGCCACTGTTCATAAGGTCTTGGTGGATAACGTGAGTTCCGTCAATATTCTTTTCAAAAGGACATTCGACCAGATGAACCTCGAAATAAAAGACTTGAAGCCCTGTCAGGGATGGATCCGTGGATTTAACGGAGCATCCACCGCTCCAATGGGTTATGTAGAGTTACCAGTTACGCTTGGGGAAGGAGAACGCCAGAGAGTGAGAATCCTTCCCTTCGTGGTTTTGGATGTTGAATCACCCTACAATGCCTTCTTGGGCCGACCGTCCCTCGCAAAGTTTAGAGCCTGTATAGCCCTCTGGTGCTTATTATTGAAATTCCCCACAGAAGCTGGCGTTGGTATTGTCAGAGGAGATCAGGTTGCCGCATGAGCATGTTATGTTGCCGAGCTAAAGTTACTTCGCAATGGAGGGGACATAGAAACCAAGGGCGCTTCTCCCCCTACAAGGGCGGAGACCTTATAGCAACTAAAGAGGATAACCGTTGGAGAGTCGCCCAGAGAGTTGCCCGAGGATATAGATCCCAGAGAGGATCAAGAACCTGGGGGCAGAATGGCGACTCCCAACGAGACAACTGTGGATGTACCGATCGATGATAGTGACCCGGAGAAGGTCCTTAAGATTGGATCCCAGTTAAATCCGAATCTCGCTAAAGAACTGACGGATTTCTTAAAAAATAACTTGGATGTATTTGATTGGACCCACGCAGACATGTGCGGGATATCCCCATCAATCATGAGCCATTCATTAAGCATTAACCCTAAACATCCTCCGGTAAAGCAAAAAAGGCGAATGCTGGGCCCAGAGAGATCCGCTGCCTTGAAAGAAGAGATTGGAAAGCTAAAGAGTAATGGATTTATCAAAGACTCGATCTACCCAGATTGGATTTCAAATCCAGTCCTGGTAAAGAAGGCCAACGGGAAGTGGCGAACGTGTATCGACTTCTCGGATTTGAACAAAGCTTGCCCAAAAGACAGTTTTCCGTTACCCCGGATCGACAAGTTGGTGGATTCGACGGCGGGTCATGAACTTCTCTCACTTATGGATGCTTACTCAGGATATAACCATATTCCAATGCATGTTCCAGATCAAGAACACACTAGTTTTATCACGGATCTGGGATTATATTTCTATGTAGTGATGCCCTTTGGTTTGAAGAACGCAGGCGCTACATATCAACGTTTAGTCAACAGAATGTTCTATAACCAGATCGGGAAAACAATGGAAGTATACGTCGACGACATGTTGGTTAAGTCCAAGCAATCCTCCCATCACACTACGGACTTGGCAGAGATGTTCGGCATCCTTCGAAAGTACGGAATGCAACTCAACCCAACAAAATGTTCATTCGATGTTGCCTCCGGAAAATTCTTGGGGTTCATCGTCAGTTCCCGTGGGATTGAGATTAATCCAGACCAGATCGCGGCAATCAGAGATATTCAGGAACCTAGGCAAATTAAGGATGTGCAAAGCCTTGCAGGAAAAGTAGCCGCACTAAGCAGATTTATCTCCAGGGCTACAGACAAATGTGTCCCATTCTTCGAACTAATAAAGCGGGGAAAAAGCAACTTCAAATGGACGCCTGACTGCGTAGAAGCATTTCAGAACTTACTGAGGCACCTGGAGAAACCTCCGATATTATCTAAGCCGATGGATCACGAGGACTTATTCGTGTACTTGGCAGTGTCATCCCACGCGATCAGCTCAGCGTTGGTAAGAGAAGAAGATAAAGTCCAAAGACCTGTGTATTACGTGAGCAAAAAATTGACGGCAGCAGAGCGTAATTATCCAAGGATAGAAAAGTTGGCGTATAGTTTACTGATCGCCTCTAGAAAGCTTCGACATTATTTTCAGGCGCATCCCATTACCTTATACACCGATCATCCACTCAAGCAAGTTCTACAGAGACCAGAGGCGTCTGGAAGATTACTCAAATGGAACATTGAGTTAAGTCAATTTGATCTGAACTTTCAGCCCCGACGGTCAATTCGGGGGCAAGTAATAGCCGACTTCATAGCAGAGTTTACCGTCCCGGAGGAGGATATAGCAAACGAAGAAGTTGATCCTTCAAAATTACTTTTCGATCCCAATGCCTGGAGATTGTATACCGATGGCGCTAGGAACGACGAAAGATCCGGCGCTGGAATATTACTTGAAACTCCCGAGAAACGACTGATATCCTATGCTATCCGGATGGAGTTTCACGCCACTAACAACGACTCCGAATATGAAGCCCTGATAGCCGGACTAAGGATCGCAAAGGAGTTAGAAGTCACAAAGTTGAACATCTATTGCGACTCCAAGTTAGTTGTGAACCAGGTTACTGGAAAATTCCAAGCCAAAAGTGCAAGATTGATTCTATATTTGAAGAAAGTGAAGGAGTTGCTGAACAACTTTGATCACTACAGCATATCTCACATTCCGCGGTCAGAGAATCAGTAGGCGGATAAGTTGGCAAAGATGGCTAGTTCCGACAATCCTGAAGAGACCGGGCTAGCCCCCGTTGAAGTGCTTCGGTCTCCTAGTATTGATCAAATGGAAATCGATCCAATACTAGAGACGGAACCAGAAAGGGAGTCGTGGATGACCCCTATAAAGAATTTCTTGATGAATAGAGCGCTTCCGACCAAGAAAAGCGAGAGGCGTAAAGTAATTCGTAAAGCTGCCCGATACGTTCTGCAAGACGGAGTTCTTTACAGACAAGGATTTTCGATGCCCCTTCTTCGGTGTATAGCTCATGATGACATCAAGCGTGTGCTGCAAGAGGTACACGAAGGTGAATGCGGCGATCATACTGGAGGGCAAACATTGGTGAACAAGGTGTTGCGGCATGGTTATTTCTGGCCTACCATAAACAAGGATGCGGCGAGATACGCACGACGGTGTGATGCGTGCCAGAGATTTTCAAAGATACCTAGAGCACCTCCTAATCAGTTGAAAACAATGACGAGCCCATGGCCCTTCGCTATGTGGGGAATTGATATTATCGGAAGTCTCCCCATAGCTAGGGGCGAAGCAAAGTTCGCTATTGTAGCCGTAGATTATTTCACTAAGTGGGTCGAGGCTGAACCACTGACTACAATCACAACCAAACGAGTGATCAATTTTATCGTTAGAAACATCATCTGTCGATTTGGGATTCCAAAGATTGTTATAACTGATAACGGAACTCAGTTTGATAGCACAGAATTCAGAAACTTCTTCCAGAAATACCACATTGAGAAACGATACACCTCTGTGGCGCACCCGCAATCGAACGGACAAGTCGAAGCGGCGAATAAAGTGATTAAATCCATTCTGAAAAGAGGACTGAAGCGGGACAGAGCCATGTGGGCTGATGAATTGCCCTTGGCACTATGGGCCTACAGGACAACGTATAAATCGGCAACCGGGCATACCCCCTTCTCCCTTGCTTTTGGAGCAGAAGCAGTCATCCCGGTCGAGATAAAGGTACCTTCTCACCGAGTGACTTATTACGATCCGATGACTAATAACGAATTGCTCCTTGAATCCCTGGATATGATCGAAGAAAAGAGGGATGAAGCAGACATGCGTGCCTTGAGCTGCAAACAACAGGTCGCTCGATACTACAACAAAAAGGTTCGAGCCCGAACCTTGGAACCCGGAGACTTGGTTCTAAAACGTGTCTTTCTACCCCCAACTCATATGGGTGCGAAATGGGAAGGACCGTACTCCATTCTGAGCAAGCTTGATAATGGAACGTTCAAGCTGGCAACCGTAGATGGAAAGGAAATCCCCAGAGTGTGGAATGCCCAACATTTACGGCCATACTTAACATAAAAGTTTCAAATCTGTTCTTTTGCTTTATTGAGAACCATGTACAAGGCACGACTTGCCTAGAATAGTCTGATTTCTTAAAGCAGAAAATTATAAAGTGGACGTAGATCATGATTCGACCGAACCACTATAAAAATATTGTGTGTCGTTTACCTTTATTGCATTATTTATCTGTCTTTCTATTTTTATGAAAATTACTGTGAATCATGCAACGATCACAGAAGCATATAATTATAGATGCCTTCCATCAGAATGGAATGCAATCACTAGTCAAAATTCTGAGGATGAGATAAAGTAAATTATATCGTTGATAGCGCTCTAACTCTCCAGAGAGAGAGAGAGAGTATAAAAGCGTCTTCGATTGAGCGCTGAGAAAGAGCTCCTTCCCCGCTGAAGGATCGGGGAGCGAATGAATTGCTGAGCTCGAACTCTAACTCTCTAGAGAGAGAGAGAGAGAGTATAAAAGCGTCTCCGATTGAGCGCTGAGAAAGAACTTCTTCCCTGCTGAAGGAACAGGGACCGACTGAACTATTGAATTTGAACTCTAACCTCGGCGACCGCCAGGAGAGTATAAAGGAGTCTATGATTAAGCACTGAGAAAGGTGCCAGAAATTCAGTACCACAAGAACAGTTATCTTATGAAATTTTCTAAGTCCCTCATATTCAGAAATAGGGGGCAACATGCGAATAATGCTAATCAATCTTTAATAAGCCCTAGTTAAGCGCTACATTAACGATTGATTATGGGCCATATGCATATACACATGAACTTTAATGCAGCAATGCAGCACGAAATTTTTTAATTTTTCTTTCTGTTGTTTGACTGATTTGTAGTTATAATTAGAGGGTCTATGACTAAACATGGAAAGTTTATTTGAATACAGGTACACAATGATGCAAAAAGAGGTAAACTTTCCTTTATATACTGCAAGCCTACAAAGTGAAAAATAACCTAGAAAACAAAAGTGAGGGCCAGTCTCATAATTACACTTCCTGGCCAGTGGAAAACCTAAAGACAAAATATAAACCAGCGACAATATCCTATTTACGCTTTGACCTCTTCTCCTGCTTCTGTTTCTACAGCTTTGCCTTGTCAGCGTCGGATTGATCTCCTTTCTTCCTCTTCCTTTTGTCTATGAGAGGAACATCTGACTCTTCAGAAGATTCCTCTTCCGTCTCCTTTCTCTTCCTTTTATCAGCAAGGGAAGCCGGGAAATCATCAGGATTCGCAAAATGAAGTTGTCTGCTGATGGATTTGGGCTGGATTTTCAAAATCATCCCAGTTTTGGGATCAAGTTCCGCGATAGGGTATATGTTCAGAGGCTCTTGTCCCATCATCTTCAAAGCCATCTCCTTTTCCTGCCTAGCTTTTCTGCTGGCCAAAGTTTCGTCGTCATCGTCTTCGGTCTCTTTGGCGCCAATGGTATCCTCCTCGTCCTCTACATGACGCTCATCCATGTCTTTCAAGGCCTCGATGGTTTCAGCATCCTTGGGGACGTCAACACTAGGTGTCAGGACGCCTTTTTCTGCTGTGGTATCCTCAGTCTGCATCGATACATCAACACCGGCACCTGGCGAGACAGCCTCCTTCTCCGCCTCTTTTCCTTTTTCAACACCCTTGTCGACGGGCTCACCACCTGTATTATGGGGAACACACGTTACTAATTCAACTGGTTGTTCTACCAGACGACGACAATTCACAATTGCTTTGACAAATTGTGGGGGAAAAAGGGAGATACCTTCCGCAGATCCTCCTTCTTGGGTAGCTGCAGGAGCTCCAACAACCACAGGAGTTAGGCCCAAAGGGATTAGTGGATCATCAGGATGGTATTCCTCAACTTCGGAGGTCTTGGGCTCCACGGCTGAACTCGAACCTTCGTCAGCTTTGCCTTTACCCTTAGCCAGGGCCCTCTCCTTTTCCATTTCCGCTTGAATCAGACGACGACCCTCTGCCAGGTCCTCGGGCTCGTTATCCCTCAAGATGCTCTTCATCAACTCATCTTCATCAATTTCTTCGACTCCCAATCTCTGCTTCTCACCCTCAACAATGGCATCCCATAAATTGGCTAAAGTAACGTGGTAATCCGGGATCCACGAGATGTTGCGGGTTTTGAGGACTTGGCCAAGGAAGTCAAAAATCATCTCTTCAAACCCCTCGATATCCTTCTCTCTCTCGAGGAGCTTGTTGTTAGAAGCAGTAGCCATTTCGATGGCACTTTCAACATTCTTTTCTGCGAGAGCTGCCCGTCTCTCCGCATCCGCGACTTGATCATTCAAAATCACCTTTTCCGCCTCAGCCAAAGCTAAACTTTCTTTCAAACTTGCTTTTTCTGCCTCCCAGACAGCTCTCTCAGCTTCAAAATGGCCTTGAGCTGTTTTCAACTCAATGTTGGCCATTTGGAGATCTTCTACTTCCTTCTTTAAAGCCATCTTCTCTTGGCTATTGGAGTCAAGTTCCGAATGAAAGCGCTTCTTAGCATTCTCCAATTCAATCTTATAATTTTCGGCATCTCTCCGCGCTAAGGCGAGTTGGGATTGAGCATCTTCCAAGTCCTTCTCCATCTTTGTTCTGGCCCTTTCGTTGTTATCAATTTTTACTTTAGATCTATGGGCTTCCATTTCAAGCGTTCAAATGACTTCGGAAAGATTAACCGCATGTTTCTTCATCATCTCATACTGTCTGGCTACATGGCGGATGTGCCCGACAACTTCATTATCTCAGTTCTTAGGGACCGGTTCCAAGGCTGGAACAAACGTCATCCTTTCGAAGAAAATGTTTGGTAATTGTTCCCGCAGCTTTTCTAGCCTACTTTGAATCTCGGGACCATGGATGTAATCCCATGACCCGGGGGCAGCCAACTCTGGCTGGCTGGAAGGGACGATGTCACTCCTCTCCTTTTCAGACTCTTTGATTGGATCCTTGCCTTTATCCTTAGACTCTTGATGCCTTTTTGACGACCTGCTGTGAGAGGGTGCACTTTTCGGAGGAGTTAACTCTTTAGGAAGTTTCTTTCCCCCTGCAGGAACTACCGGATAACTGGGAAGCTTGGCAGATGTCGATTTCGGTGGAGACCGGGGTTGCGAGGAAGTCGGCTTGTGAGAAGGGCCGCGAGAACGCTCAGTACCCGGATGAAGACTGGGTGTGCCCTCACGAAGAGAACGATAAGAATAAGATCGCCTGCGGGGCATCTTTCCTGCAAAAAAAAAAAGAGCATATTAAAACTTTGAATACTGATGATGTAAGAGTGCGGGGTCAGATAGTGTGTATGATTTGTGCATCCCATATAATTCCCCCTAACAGATCCGGGCCTGAAGACAGGCTCATCTGACTAGTTTCTTGTTATCTAGTTGGAGCGATGGTCTCTTCAGAAGCGGGGAAGAATGGCTCCCCTTCAAAGTCCCTCTCTGTGTATACATCATCGGGCAGAGGAATTTTGCTCAGCTCGTTGAATAACTGTTATTCTGTCAAATCATCGGGAGCAGCGGGTTCGATTGGAGTAGAAACTGGGATTTTCTTGGACTTGTCACCGCGGGCCTCATCCCCTCTGTATATGTTCAGGTCCTCATCATCTTGGATGACTATCGGGGAAGGACTCTTGCGAAATTTAGTTGTTTCTACTGCTTGCGATGTTCCTTCTCCCTCCGTTGGGGGCACGTATCTATAGGGTTTGCCGCCAGCGCCAAGTCCAAATCTTATATCCAGAAGATGATGCTTATGAAGATTCTCATCAGTGATGCACTTTTTGATCCATAGAAAGTCGGATCTGCTTTGTAGAAGAATAGACAATCGATTATTGTATAACTGTCCCTCCGTTTTCGGGAAGACGTGATATGTTTAAAACAAAGAAAAAGGGGGGGAGAATGTTAATGCTTCGGCTTCTTGAACAAGATATTCAGTCAAAAGATTAAAGTTTACTTGATTTAAGCCATCTTCTTGAGCATCCGGCCTGTTTCTTTATATAGAACCAATCAGACTTAGGATCCCCTATATTGCTGTATCCGTCATACAGAACCTTCCTATTCACCACCGATTCAAAGAAAGAGAAATTTAGGGTTGTCGAGGAGCGATGCTTGAAAAGAAAGAAGAATGTTAAGTCTCTAAATGTGAGTTCGGTATGTAGGATCTCCGCGTATGCAATATATAGGGTGTATAGAGATGCGTAGGCTTTAGGATGAAGCTGCATCGGAGCGATACCCAGTCGCTTTAAAATCTCGATGACGATTGGAGGAAACGGAGGAATAGCTCCTACCAAGCACATGGTTCGGCTGACTGCCATATACCCTTCCGGAGCTAAGTGGGGTCTATCTTCGCTATCGGGGGTCTTCACATCACCCCATGGAATCCCATGTCTCAGGCAGATTCTTTTAAGCTTTATATCATCGAGTTTAGATGCTAAAGAATCAGAAAATTTCTCTATCCCGAGCGCGCCAGGAATCTCGTCGGGAGCTCGCCTGTCTATCTCAGACTCTTCACTAGATGAAGTACTTTCAGACGGATTCGATTCCGTTGCCTCGTACTCAGAGCCAGAATCTTCACCTCCTGGGTTAATTGGAGGAGCCTCGGGGTTGTATTGCTCAGGAACCTCGGACTCCGTTTCTATAACGGATCTTGAAGAAGATTGATTATCCGACATTACTATTAGGCGAGAAAACATGAAAAATGAGATTAAAACTACCCGTCCCCCGTGTGTGCAAGTGCCGGTGTGTGTGCTTGCATGCATTAAAGAAAAGCGTAAAGGTTGATGAGATCGTCAAAATATTGGTCGTTTTATGCTGTTAAGTTATGCATTTGGTCAGTCGAGAATGTTCGTCATGAAGGGTCTAGCCTAACTGTCCATTGGTGTACTGGAATTAAATTGCATTGCTTATTCTACAAGTTCTTTGGAGCATTCACTCTTCGGTTCGTGAAAACCCTTTCGGATCGTGGGGTGTGGATCGGATCGTGGCGCGATCACGGGTTCGCGAGGCCAGCCTGGACCAGCAACAGAGGCGCTAACTCCAGGAAGTATTTCGGATCAGATCGTTATAATCTCGTAGCGATCCGTGTACCCGCCACCTCGTCACGATCCACTGCTTGCTCTTCTCCCATCCTCGCAAGCATCTCCACGATCTGATTCACCACTTCACCATTTCCTCACTCCGATCCGATGTAAGACTTCACATTACTACTTTCCCCCTGCTCTTCGTATCGCCACAAACCGATGTCTCGCCATCTCCACGATCCTCTGCTTTGCTTGCACCCACGCCAAAGCCTCACGAAGCGAACCGACCTGTCATTTTTCTTTCCTCCTTCTTCTTTCCTCTCCTCTCTTTTCCTTCTCCTCCTCCTCTCCAGCGACTGGAACCCAATGGCCATGGCGTTCACATCGCCTCCAAAACCTCGAAAAACAGTTAATCCGCTCCTTTTCTCCCACTAATCAGCGAAAAACTCAGAGAAAACGAGTGAGGGAGTTGTTAGCAAGTTTACCTTTCTTAAAGTTAGGGGAATACGTGAATTGCTGAAGATTAAAAGGGCTAGGGTTTTCGGTTTGGAAGACTGGCGGCGGAAGAAGAAGAAGGGAAGAGGGGAGATGGGTTCGACTTATATATACCGGGAGGCGACCGTTGCTCTTCTGTTTTTTGTCTCATGCGGACCGATGAGGCCGTGGGCCACGAGTCAGCCCATCAGAAATAAAGGGCACGGCCTGTTACGCTGGGGACCCAGTCAAGTCACGGATCGCGACGAACCTCCATCCCACGATTCACGCCACGTAGCATGCGATACGAACTGACCAACAACATGATGAGATGAAAATTCAGAAATGATTGCAGAAAATTCAGAAGTTTACCTGAGTAACTCGATGATGAAGTCTCCAGAAAATTCCAGAAAAGAGTTGCCCAATGAACAATGTAACAACCCGTATTTTTGAATAACATGTTATAACATAAATGGAGGCAGAATTAAACTGTAAAATCTGAATCAAGGGAAACGGGCTATGCCATTGCGTTCGTCTCGGAAAAATACGCGAAATAGAGTCCGAGTTTTCGAAAATCGGAGTCCGTATGACCAAGATATGGCCTCGCGAAGTTTCACGAAAAATTCCCAAATTAAAGTATACTTAATTAAGTGAAATGGGTTGCGCAGAGAAATATATATATTGATATATATATATATATATAATTGAAAATTAAATAAATAAATATGCAAAAATGTTCAAAACAGCGAATTGGGAGAGGAGAATAACCGAACCGGCCGATTTTTGAGGTCGACCCAAGCCCGCTGGGTCGACTAGGGGTTAATCCAGGGTGTTTGGCTGTCAACCCGTGGGCCGATTCGCTCAAATGCAGATTTTGCATTTGGATGGTTCTCATGGTTCATCTTTAATCTAAAGGCCCTAGATGGTTCCTACACTTGACTTCTTCCCCAAGACATGCTTTGATGGCTTGGATTGAATCTAGGTTTAATCCTATGGCCTAAAACACTTGCCTAATCTATAAATAAGACCCTAACCTACCCTAAATCATCATTATTCATTCATACAACTAAACTATGGCAAAATCAATCCTCTCATGGCCTCCACTCTCTTCATAAAATTCCTAAATAAATTCCTAAGTGATTTTCCATGCATACAAGTGTTTTCAAACTTGTATGAGCATCATTAGCTTGCATTCAAGTCAAGTTTATATATTTGCATCATAAAGAAAGAGTCTTGATCATTTTGGCTCAAGGGTTTTGCTTGCATTTTGGGTTTAATTGATTTCATAAGGGCTTTGTCATATTTTTGTGACTTCTTAAGCATTGTAAGCCCTATTCTACTTTCATACTTAAACTCTAAAGTTAAATGTATGATATGCAAGTTTATCATGTTGTGATATGCAAGTTTATATGCAAGTTTATCATGTTGTGATATGCAAGTTTATATGCAAGTATGCCAAGTTATGTTATGCAAGTTTGGGTTGAACATTTTGTTCATGCTATCATGTTATGCAAGCTTATTTTGGGTTTATGAACATAAAGCTTTAAGCTTTATGCCAAAGGTTGCATTTTAGCAACATGTAAGTTATCATATCTCTTATGATAACTTGCATGTGAGGCTAAATGCAAACTTATGGCCATCTCTACATGTCATTTAGCACCATGTATCACCAATATGCTAAGTTTGGTTTTATGCATGCTTTTGAGGCCTAAAAATGTAATATGCAAGTGTATGAACATATGAACATTTCATATGCCACCATGTTAAGCTTGTGGCTTCAATACCTTTATGTCAAGATTATGCCAAGTTCCCTCTTTCTATCCTTTATGCGCTATTGCGATATGTAAGCGATGGGATTGCGTTTGGGGTTGGGTAAACTTAAAAGACATAAAACATAAGCTTGGGAATTTACCTATTAAGTTAGGTCTACCCATTGGGAATTTACCTATTAAGTTAGGTCTACCCAATTGCTTGAAAACTTGTAACATGTTTTGGAAACATGATGGACATGACACTTAGAAAAGATAAGTGTGGCCAACTCGAGGTTGGGTTGAGTTTGTAGCGTAAATCTACCCGGAACCGACCGGCTTAACTAGTTGCTACAAACAATAGGACCCAATGTGAGAAGTTGGTCATGTTGTACCTTGAACCCGAGGTTAGACCAAGTTGTGGTGTAAAGCTACCCGGACCCGCCCGGCTTAACTAGTAACCACAACAAGGTCTAATGTGAGAGGTTAAGGCGCATTAAATTAATTAATGCCTCGTGATTAGGGTTAAGTCATGGTCCACTTAATACTTAACCAATTTGGGCTCGGTAGATTAATCGGGGTTAAGTCGTGAACTCATCGTTACACTTAACCAAGTTAATCCAGGATTACCAAGAGGGTTAAACCGTACTTAACCCACTAGAAAAATCCTAGCAATGGGGGCCCACTCCAGCAGTAATCCCAAGTTAGTATCATCATGACCCTAGGGACTAGGCTAGGGTGGGGGCACGATTACTGGACTGGAGGTAAGTGACCAAAAGCGACGGCAGAGGGTACGCCGGTGTAGTTCCGGGCGGACTCTGGTCGTGCACATAGTCCGT
Source organism: Allium sativum (assembly GCA_030737875.1). Lineage (NCBI taxonomy): Eukaryota > Viridiplantae > Streptophyta > Magnoliopsida > Asparagales > Amaryllidaceae > Allium > Allium sativum. The sequence goes on from CM060923.1 coordinate 399,449,117, forward strand.
AGCCGGAGAAAACATGCACGGGTACCAGTAGATCGGGACTGTGCACTCATGTTCATGGTGTCCAGGGGTTGACACCCTAGGGCTTGATACACCCGAAGGGTGGACCCGGCACAGTTCGACTACAATTATGATTGGGCCGTATTGACACCAACACGTGACGAGTTAGGCTTAGGGAGCCGATCGACTAGACCGTTTGGTTGGACCTTGTATTAGGGTCATTTCATGTTATTGGGCCAAAGCTTGGGCCAAGGGATCAATACTTGTTTATTCAAGTCATGTTAGTTTGCTAGTACACCTGTGGTGCAAAACCTTAATCCTGATTATGCGATGACACCTTTATCTACCTTGTTAGTTAATCATCATGCTAGTATATTGTTATCCTTATGTTCATCCCTGCTGCTCATGCCAGTTAACTTTATCAGTTTACATTGATTGTAGTAGGACTTACTCAGTCTTTTTGACTGACCTGTTTTCTTTCGCCTCTTTTCTTCCGTTCCCCCCCCCCCCCCCCCCCCCGGTTCTCAGGGAGGGAATACTGGAGCTTAGCTTGGATTTCGGATTGCTTGCTTGTGGGATTTCAGCTCATGTATGGTTTCGACATGAAGCTAGCTATGGTTACCACTTAATTGGGGATAGCACTTATTTATTTCAGTTTTTCAGTTGATGTTGTTTTATCTAGACTTGTTTATTTGGAAAGCTATGTTGTACCAGACTTGTTTTGAAATGTTTTGAAATCTTCCGCTGTTTTATCTATGTTATTTACTCTGTTTACATATATACATATGTTCTTGTTCTGCCTTGATATATCATTATGCATGTTTACCTGATTCAAACGCCCCTCCAAAGTCAGAGTGCTTGCAAGAGCCACCCTGGTGGAGGTGGGGTGTTACATTTGGTATCAGAGCATATGGTACGAGAAGGAACAAAAAGACTTTTAGAAAACTTTTGGAAAACTATTTTCAAAACCAAGTATAAAGTATTTTCCAAAGAAAAGTCTAGTTTATTTTAAAGGCTATTCCCCAAAAAGCCATTAGCAAATTTCCTTCGTTTTTCTCCATTCTGAATCTGTCTTTTTCTTCGTTTTCAGTATGGCCGATAACTTTGCTATTCCGGAGGGAGTACACGTACCTGTTTGGTATAGGAGACTTTTGGAGGCTAGGGCGACCGAAGCCGGCCCCGCAGATGTTCCTCCTCCTCCTCTGGTAGTTAATGTTCCTCCTCCTCCTCCTCCGGTGGTTAATGTTCCTCCTCCTCCTGTCGCTGAGGTTCCTCTTCCTCCTCCCCCTCAGCATCCTCAAGTGGACTTCGCAAAGACTTGCAAAGATTTCAAAGCAATGGGTGGCAAGAACTTTCAAGGCACTGAGACTTTTGTAGAGGCCAGAAATTGGTTGAAAGAGACCGAGGATTTGTTTGCTATCTTTGGGTTAGACGATCAGAGGAAGCTCTTGTTGGCGGTTTGGCTTATGAAGGATGAAGCCGCTTATTGGTGGGAAGTCACCAATGGTACTAGGCCTGTTGAGACTTGGGCCGATTTCAGGGCAAGGTTCATGCTTAAGTTTCTATCTTCTGCTGAGGAGAATCTGCAAATGGAGAGGTTCATAACTTTGAAACAAGGAGATATGTCTGTCAAAGAATATGTGAACAAGTTCAATCAGTTAGCTCGTTTTGGCTTGGATATGGTGAATACTCCTCAGAAGAAGGCTCTTCGTTTTGCTAGAGGATTGAATGAGCCGTTGCAGGGATTGGCTATGTCCATATTCCCCATGGGGCCACGTTTGAGAGTTTGGTTGATATGGCGTTACTTCAGGGAGATGTCAAGAAAGAAACCAAGATGAATGATACTCATGCCAAGAAGACTGATTCCCAGGGAAAAGGAAATCAGGGTAATCCAAGTGGTCAGAGCAGTCAAGGCAATCAGAACAAGAACAAGAGTCAAGGCAACAAGGGGAACAACAACAAGGGCAATAACAACAAGGGAAAGAACAACAAGGGGAAGTGCCATTATTGCGGTTCAGTTGGGCATCTTATTAAGGATTGTAAGAAGAGGAAAAGGAAGAATGGTGAATGCTTTTTCTGCGGTGAGACTGGACATTTCAGTAAGGATTGCCCGAGGAAGCAAGGGCAAGGCCAGGGTCAGACTCAGCGTGCTGGACCTTCAGGAGGGCAAGTTCATGCTCTCAATGTCGCTCCAGTTCCCGATCGAGGTAGTATTTCTGTTGAGAGCCTTGTATATATTTCTGATTTTCCAGTTCGTACCTTGTTTGATTCTGGTGCATCGCATAGCTTTATCTCATCTGATCTTGTTGATAGTTTGCACCTTAGTACTAGCTTGGTAGATGATCCCGTCTGTGTCTCAAATCCTATTGGGGGTTCCGCCCATTTGTCTATGATATGTGGGGATTTGAGGATCTCTATACTGAGTGTAGAGTTCTTGTGCAGTGCTTATGTTCTTGGTTTTAGGGGATACGGATTGATATTGGGCATGGATTGGCTGTCCAGATATGGAGCCATTCTTGATTGTGAGCATAGGGTTGTGAGGCTCGTGACTCGCCTCGGAAACACCCTAGAGATTTCTTGTGATCCGAGAGGTCCCGTCATGTTGTGCTATCTGGAATCACTCGACTCGTCAATGGAAACTCTTCAGTCTATGAGAGTGGTTCGAGAGTATCCGGATGTTTTCGATGAAGTTAGGGGGTTGCCCCCTAAGAGAGAGATTGATTTCCACATTTATCTGGTGGATAATGCAAAGCCTGTTTCTTTGCCCGTTCGGCACATGGCTCCGCGTGAAAGGCGGGAGCTAAGTAAGCAAGTGAAAGAGTTGCTTGAGAAGAACTTCATTAGACGAAGTATATCTGAATGGGGAGCGCCTGTGGTATTTGCTACCAAGGCGGATGGTTCTCTCCGACTTTGCGTTGACTATCGAGAGTTGAATAAGCTGACTAAGAAGAATAGACACCCGTTACCAAGGATTGATGATCTCTTTGACCAGCTTGTCGGTGCTTCTGTTTTCTCTCAGCTTGATCTTGCTACGGGGTTCCATCAGCTCAGGGTAGCTGAAGATAGTATAGACAAGACTGCGTTCAAAACTCCAGATGGATTCTTCGAATGGCTTGTCATGCCGTTCGGCTTGACTAATGCACCCGCATATTTCGTGGACTTGATGAGTAGGGTGTTCAGGGAGTTCTTGAACAAGTTTGTCGTGGTCTTCGTAGATGATATTCTGATCTTCTCTAAGGATGAGGAAGAGCACGCAAGGCATCTCATGGAGGTGATGGATACGCTTAGAGCGCATCAGTTGAAGGCCAAGTTCTCCAAGTGTCACTTTTGGAGAAGGGAAGTTAGATTCCTTGGGCATATAGTATCTAAGCAAGGCTTAGCGGTGGATCCCGCTAAGGTAGTGGCAGTTCAGGATTGGAAGACTCCAAGGAATGCAACCGAAGTGAGAAGTTTTCTAGGTCTTGCGGGTTTCTACCGGAAGTTCATCAAGGACTTCGCAAAGATATCCGCTCCTCTCACTAAATTGACGAAGAAGAATTTAGTTTTTGCTTGGAGCATAGAATGCGAGCTTGCTTTTCAGAAGCTCAAGAGAGCCCTCACATCAGCACCTGTTCTAGCTTTGCCCGATGGAGGGAAGTTATTTACCGTATACACCGATGCATGTGGCACGGGGTTAGGAGCTGTTCTTATGCAAGAAGGAAGAGTGATATGCTTTGGCGGTAGACAACTCATAGCGCATGAGAAGAATTATCCCACTCATGACTTAGAGTTGGCAGCAATAGTATATGCACTCAAGGCTTGGCGCCATTATCTTCTGGGAGAAAGATTTGAGCTTTATACCGATCACAAGTCATTGAAGTATCTCTTTTCTCAGAAGGATCTAAATCTGAGGCAACAAAGATGGATGGAATTCTTGGCGTCCTACGATTTTGAGATAGTTTATACCCCTGGCAAGGGGAATGTGGTAGCAGATGCATTGAGTAGAAGAAGGTTGACCCTAAGTCCTCTATTCGTTGAGATGAAGAATTTAGAGTATGTGGCAACCTTTGATTTCTCTTTGGCGATTGAGTCGATGACCGGTTCTTTAGCATCTCTGGAACTCAGACCTACCCTTCTTGATCAAGTTGGGGCTTCGCAGAGAGAAGACCCTCAGATAGTTGAGATTATGGATAAGCTAATTCGAGGAGAGACGTCTAGTCATCTCGCTCGATATTCTATTGATGACAAGGGTTGGCTGAGGAGAGACGGAAGGTTATGTGTTCCAATGGTAGAAGATCTAGTAAGAAGAGTTCTTGAGGAAGCGCATCGCTCTAAGTTGACTATACATCCGGGCGGAGATAAGATGTATAAAGATATGAAGCGCATTTTCTTTTGGCCTGGGATGAAGAAGGATGTGGCAGAATTTGTCTCTAGATGTATCATTTGCCAGCAAGTTAAGGCCGAGTCGAAGAAGCCCGGTGAGCTATTGCATCCTCTAGACGTTCCACTATGGAAGTGGGAGAGTATTTCCATGGATTTTATCGATGGGCTACCAAGGTCAAGGAAAGGGAATACGAGCATTTGGGTTATTGTGGATAGACTTACGAAGAGTGCTCATTTCATTCCGGTGAAGAGCAAGAGGACCGCATCTTGGCTAGCGTCTGTATATCCTCGTGAGATTGTGAGACTACATGGAGTCCCTTCTAGTATAGTCAGTGACCGTGACCCAATCTTTACAAGTCAATTCTGGAATAGCTTGCAAGAAGCTATGGGCACAAGGTTGAATCTAAGTACGGCTTATCACCCACAGACGGACGGTCAAACCGAAAGGGTGAATAGGGTACTCGAGGATCTGTTGAGACTTTGTATTCTGGATTTTGGTGGTACTTGGGAAGACCATCTTCCTCTTGTTGAGTTTGCATATAATAACAGTTATCAGGCAAGCATAGGGATGGCACCATTTGAAGCTTTATATGGGAGGTCGTGCAAGTCGCCTACATGTTGGTGGGAGACTACAGATGAGCTTATACTTGGGCCTGATATGATCAGAGATACATCCGAGAAGATCGAGTTGATTCGGAGACGGATGAAAGCGGCCCAAGACCGACAGAAATCCTATGCTGATAAGCGAAGAACGGATTTGGAGTTTGATGTTGGGGATATGGTTTTCGTGAAGGTTTCTCCTTTGCGGAATGTGGTCCGATTTGGAGCTGTTGGGAAGTTGGCACCGAGGTTTGTTGGACCATTCCCTATTATAGAGAGGATCGGGCAGATGGCTTATAGAGTGAAGTTGCCCGAGAAGCTTGCTGGAGTACACGATGTTTTTCATGTCTCGCATCTCCGGAAGTGTTTACATGAATCAGCAGAGGTTGTTGAGCCAAGTGTTCTAAAAGATGTAGAAGTGGAGAAAGAGGCTACCTTGAGGAGAGCTCCGATTCGTATCTTGGGGACGGAGACCAAGAAGCTAAGGAATCGAGAGGTCAAATTGGTGAAGGTTCAATGGGGTGAAGCCGAAGAAGACGCAACTTGGGAAACCGAGGAGAAGATGCGTGGGCTTTATCCATTCCTTTTTGAGGGTACACTCTCAATCTCTTTTCTTTGTTAGCATATCTTTCTCTTTGCTATCCATGTTTATCTAGTTTATCGTGTTAATCTTGTCATGAGAACCTTAGGTAGAAACCCTTTGGATGAAACATGTTATGCTTGATGGTTGCAAGTGGTTGCAAGTGTTTGCAAGTGGATACTCGTGGATGCATAATACACGTTAGGCACTAAGATCGGCTCACACACTTTCATACCGCATGTACATGAGTGTTTATGCTTATTCATGGATGAAAACTTGTTATGTTATCACGTGGATATTGCATATGGATGAATTTTATGTGCACTCATGTAGAGATTATAAATTATGTTAGGAATTTGCATACATATGGACTCATTTCACTAACATATTTTGCATTAAGGGGGTTTACTGAATCAGTAACCTCCTGATTTTCGCATTAGATAAGTACATATACACACACCTTTGCATATGATCATACAACATTTAGAACCTTTTAAGGATAATGATTGCTCGTGGATGATGTTTTGAGTAGATGGATGATGGATGGTAGGATACGTTCTTCCTAACTTGGAGATTTCGGGGACGAAATCCTTTAAGGAGGGAAGAATGTAACAACCCGTATTTTTGAATAACATGTTATAACATAAATGGAGGCAGGATTAAACTGTAAAATCTGAATCAAGGGAAATGGGCTATGCCATTGCGTTCGTCTCGGAAAAATACGCGAAATAGAGTCCGAGTTTTCGAAAATCGGAGTCCGTATGACCAAGATATGGCCTCGCGAAGTTTCACGAAAAATTCCCAAATTAAAGTATACTTAATTAAGTGAAATGGGTTGCGCAGAGAAATATATATATATTGATATATATATATATATATATAATTGAAAATTAAATAAATAAATATTGAAAAATGTTCAAAACAGCGAATTGGGAGAGGGGAATAACCGAACCGGCCGATTTTTGAGGTCGACCCAAGCCTGCTGGGTCGACTAGGGGTTAATCCAGGGTGTTTGGCTGTCAACCCGTGGGCCGATTCGCTCAAATGCAGATTTTGCATTTGGATGGTTCTCATGGTTCATCTTTAATCTAAAGGCCCTAGATGGTTCCTACACTTGACTTCTTCCCCAAGACATGCTTTGATGGCTTGGATTGAATCTAGGTTTAATCCTATGGCCTAAAACACTTGCCTAATCTATAAATAAGACCCTAACCTACCCTAAATCATCATTATTCATTCATACAACTAAACTATGGCAAAATCAATCCTCTCATGGCCTCCACTCTCTTCATAAAATTCCTAAATAAATTCCTAAGTGATTTTCCATGCATACAAGTGTTTTCAAACTTGTATGAGCATCATTAGCTTGCATTCAAGTCAAGTTTATATATTTGCATCATAAAGAAAGAGTCTTGATCATTTTGGCTCAAGGGTTTTGCTTGCATTTTGGGTTTAATTGATTTCATAAGGGCTTTGTCATATTTTTGTGACTTCTTAAGCATTGTAAGCCCTATTCTACTTTCATACTTAAACTCTAAAGTTAAATATATGATATGCAAGTTTATATGCAAGTTTATCATGTTGTGATATGCAAGTTTATCATGTTGTGATATGCAAGTTTATCATGTTGTGATATGCAAGTTTATATGCAAGTATGCCAAGTTATGTTATGCAAGTTTGGGTTGAACATTTTGTTCATGCTATCATGTTATGCAAGCTTATTTTGGGTTCATGAACATAAAGCTTTAAGCTTTATGCCAAAGGTTGCATTTTAGCAACATGTAAGTTATCATATCTCTTATGATAACTTGCATGTGAGGTTAAATGCGAACTTATGGCCATCTCTACATGTCATTTAGCACCATGTATCACCAATATGCTAAGTTTGGTTTTATGCATGCTTTTGAGGCCTAAAAATGTAATATGCAAGTGTATGAACATATGAACATTTCATATGCCACCATGTTAAGCTTGTGGCTTCAATACCTTTATGTCATGATTATGCCAAGTTCCCTCTTTCTATCCTTTATGCGCTATTGCGATATGTAAGCGATGGGATTGCGTTTGGGGTTGGGTAAACTTAAAAGACATAAAACATAAGCTTGGGAATTTACCTATTAAGTTAGGTCTACCCATTGGGAATTTACCTATTAAGTTAGGTCTACCCAATTGCTTGAAAACTTGTAATATGTTTTGGAAACATGATGGACATGACACTTAGAAAAGATAAGTGTGGCCAACTCGAGGTTGGGTTGAGTTTGTAGCGTAAACCTACCCGGAACCGACCGGCTTAACTAGTTGCTACAAACAATAGGACCCAATGTGAGAAGTTGGTCATGTTGTACCTTGAACCCGAGGTTAGACCAAGTTGTGGTGTAAAGCTACCCGAACCCGCCCGGCTTAACTAGTAACCACAACAAGGTCTAATGTGAGAGGTTAAGGCGCATTAAATTAATTAATGCCTCGTGATTAGGGTTAAGTCATGGTCCACTTAGTACTTAACCAATTTGGGCTTGGTAGATTAATCGGGGTTAAGTCGTGAACTCATCGTTACACTTAACCAAGTTAATCCAGGATTAGCAAGAGGGTTAAACCGTACTTAACCCACTAGAAAAATCCTAGCAATGGGGGCCCACTCCAGCAGTAATCCCAAGTTAGTATCATCATGACCCTAGGGACTAGGCTAGGGTGGAGGCACGATTACTGGACTGGAGGTAAGTGACCAAAAGCGACGGCAGAGGGTACGCCGGTGTAGTTCCGGGCGGACTCTGGTCGTGCACATAGTCCGTAGCCGGAGAAAACATGCACGGGTACCAGTAGATCGGGACTATGCACTCATGTTCATGGTGTCCAGGGGTTGACACCCTAGGGCTTGATACACCCGAAGGGTGGACCCGGCACAGTTCGACTACAATTATGATTGGGCCGTATTGACACCAACACGTGACGAGTTAGGCTTAGGGAGCCGATCGACTAGACCGTTTGGTTGGACCTTGTATTAGGGTCATTTCATGTTATTGGGCCAAAGCTTGGGCCAAGGGATCAATACTTGTTTATTCAAGTCATGTTAGTTTGCTAGTACACCTGTGGTGCAAAACCTTAATCCTGATTATGCGATGACACCTTTATCTACCTTGTTAGTTAATCATCATGCTAGTATATTGTTATCCTTATGTTCATCCCTGCTGCTCATGCCAGTTAACTTTATCAGTTTACATTGATTGTAGTAGGACTTACTCAGTCTTTTTGACTGACCTGTTTTCTTTCGCCTCTTTTCTTCCGTTCCCCCCCCCCGGTTCTCAGGGAGGGAATACTGGAGCTTAGCTTGGATTTCGGATTGCTTGCTTGTGGGATTTCAGCTCATGTACGGTTTCGACATGAAGCTAGCTATGGTTACCACTTAATTGGGGATAGCACTTATTTATTTCAGTTTTTCAGTTGATGTTGTTTTATCTAGACTTGTTTATTTGGAAAGCTATGTTGTACCAGACTTGTTTTGAAATGTTTTGAAATCTTCCGCTGTTTTATCTATGTTATTTACTCTGTTTACATATATACATATGTTCTTGTTCTGCCTTGATATATCATTATGCATGTTTACCTGATTCAAACGCCCCTCCAAAGTCAGAGTGCTTGCAAGAGCCACCCTGGTGGAGGTGGGGTGTTACAAACAAGAAATAATTGAAAATTATACTGGTATTTATACCCGTCGAGAGAAATGACCTTTCCGAAGTGATACGACGTTCCGGACAGACGTAACTGCTGACTTGTATCGTTTTGCGAAAAGTTGTCTTTGCGACTTCAAAGCATGTTCCATCCTCGATAAAACATACTTCGAGGGGGCAAAATGTTGGCTAGCTTTTTGACCAAGCCACCAAGGTTCACACACAAGAAGAAAGTATGAAACTACATTCCCTAAGTACATGAAGGAACGCATCGCACCATCGACTCGCCCCTCACCGGATCGCACCTCATCGGATCGCCCCCATTTCATCAGCGAAACGACACCTCTATGCGATTCGATTCGTACATACATTACTGCCCAGTATAGACCGATCCGATCCCCTGATGCACGGCGAAGCCTCTGACCCGTTCAAGCACGAGCTAGTCTTCAGCGATCCGAGATGCACGGATCCAGCGACACGTGTCCCCAACCGTCATTTTGACTGATTCTCCCCATTTGCTCGATCCGATTTTCGAGGGGATCGCGACACCTGTCCACAACGGCTAATTTGACTATTTCTTCATCGGCTGCGATGCGATCCGATGTTCTCGGGATTCGTGCCATGTGTTACCACGATCTGCCTGACAAAATCAGCTATAAATAGCCCGGAGCTTGGCATTTTTTGGGATCCTTTTGGCAATATTGAGGACTGATTCTGCCATTATTGTCATACTACCATTTTTTATCAGTTTTATTACTAGATTACTGAGAGAAATCACAATTGTAAAAGTGAGCTAGAGAGAAATCATTGATTGTACCAACATTCAAAGTATAATCAATAACATATAAAGTGGACGTAGGCTTGTTAACGCCGAACCACTATAAATTCTGTGTGTTTTCTGCTTTTTCTTCATTCTTCAGTCAAAATTCTATAAAAGTCAGAACGATTTGGGTGTTAGATCCAAATTTTGATCTAACAAATCCGTTATATTAATAAGATATGAGATTTCATTAAAGTGTAACTAAAATGGGTTTTGATTTGATATTGGGAATTAATATCGGTTTTTGTATTACAACTGATATTTATCCTAAGATAAGAACATTGTTGATCAAGGTCTGAGAGGTAATTAAAATACTCCAACTTGAACAACTTCAAGATTATCGAATGATGATATTAGTTGTAATGGGGAAGATGTCGGAAGTAAATTTATTTTGAGAAATGAGATTTAGAATGAGTTCATTCTAAAAAGATAAGCGATGATTATTGTGTTCAAATAATGGAAACAAAAGGAGATTCGTCACGACTGTTTTGTGCTGATAAGTTGAATCGATTTCTCGATTATAGATAATAAGGTAATGTTATAGAAAATATTTTAAAATGGTAGTTAACAATGAATTGGATATGGTTTAAGAAAAATTTCCAAGTATATAAATAAAATGATTTAAGAATATTAATATATTAGAATTGATATAGTAATTTAAATGACCAAGTGATGCTGGGTAATAAACCAATGGATCTATTTCATTTTTATGAATGTTTATTTTGATAGTTAAATAACCGACTATCAAAATCTGACCCAACGTTATTGGTACAGAAAGACCGGGATTGAATTTATATTCAAAAACCATTCCGATCAATGAATGCGAATATGTCGAAGATGCTGATCGAGATGGAGCAACTGAAGACAGTGAATCTTCATAAGCGAAGTTACTATTATTGAATTTCTTTGGCTGATCCCTAGAGATATATATTTGATGGTGATTTTGTCGTGATTAGGATCTACGAAGTGTAAAGACTACTCGCTACGGATCCATGGGGTGATTCATATATTGGATGTAGTAGGAGAGTACCTTCAGTTCATCCTATTCCTGGATGACTTGTATGGACGGATGTCTGACAGAGTATTTTCTAAATACCACGTATGTTGATTTTTACAAACATACCAAGTTGGTGGCGAAGAGGGGCGCTTCTTTTATACCCAGAGTATATTTGTAGACGTCAATTAGTGATTTGACGGATCTGACGATGTGACATTCAAAGTGAATGGTGGCCGGAAGTTCCAAAAGTCAATTATAAACTCAAGCCTCATCAACTGGGAATAGACAAAAAATCGGGAAGGCAGCATGGCTATGTGGGTCGCCCCATTAGGGTGTATTATCATCATCTAGAGAACATTCGTTTTGTTACTTATTTTTATTTCTGTATCTCCCGGGAAAACTGTAGCTGCGCAGCCATAAGGTGATAATATATTCGATAGACTTAAGAGAAATGAGTGGTCGGTCATGTGTGGGCCGGGTTGCAAGACGTTCTTGTTGAACCCAGTGTATACCCTCTAGAGATACACTATCGGCAAGTGGATCCATACCTTGTCATAGTCGGAATCCAATCTCTAATAATCGCCCATGGTTTTGATTGTATACTATATATGTGGAGCGTGAGATGCAAGCGTTCTGCTAGATTCTATTTACATGTATTTAAACACTATTATAATATCAGAATAAGATATTGCTTTCAAAATGTTTTAGGTTATGGTAAGGTAAAAATCGCCCATGTTTATGTGTGGGCTGGTCTTACTATTATCCTTTTCTCTCAAAAAGGATTTCTAAAGTTAAATAAGTTGGTTGCTGTATGAATTTGAAAGTATTCCAGATTGATCGGGTGAATTTTATTTTGCTTCAAATATGCTCGGGTCAGGCCGAGTATATTCCAAGTTAGGTTCCGCTTGGAGTTCCAGAGAAGGAGTTGAAGTTGAGACATATTCCATACATTTACTGGTACTAGTTGATTTCCGCTGTGTGTTGTATTGATATGAATGTATACTCTGATGTGTGATTATATATATATGTAGTTCTTTTTGTATAAAGTATTATTGATTATTATATTTTATCCATTCCGCTGTGAGACTCTGATCTTCTTATTCTTCTGTTCTAATATTTCTTTCTTTCTTCTCTCACCCTCTAACTTCTTTCTATTAGCTTTCTGGGTTTTGCTACTTGAGTTTGGATACGAGGTGTATTAGTATCCGGATTCGAGTGTTGGAATTCCCAGGTCGCTAAAACTATGGAATTTAAATCTTTATTTTATTATATGCATAAACAATATTTTGCTTTCCATTTTTGTGTTTTGATAGTTCTACTGTTAAATTTTGTTTTTGGAATGATTTTGCCAAAAAAAATTCCACTACTTTAAAAGAAGCTACTGAGAAAACAGTTATCGTCATTATGGCAAGTTGTAGGTTGAATTCATTTAAAGGTACAATTTTAGTATGACTTTTGTGTTATACATAATTAAGAAAATTTATTAAAATATGTTTTGGTAGGTTTTACCCCTTTTTCCCCATCAGTCTAGCTCAATTCTCTAATCCATCGGATTAATTATGCTATCAAATATTAATTACTTTAATGTGTGAAAATTTAATAACATGACGTTTCTTATATTGTAGAGCAACCTAATATGGCCAATGTTGGTGCAACACAGTTTTTCATCAACTACAATCATCACAGTGTTCTTAAAATGAGAAAGAGGTAAATTTGAGTTTTACTGAAATGTAATATAATATATATTTTAAATATAATATACATCAAAAATTAAACTTATAAAATATGTAGGTTGGATATTATTGATTTCAATGATGGAAAAGTTGATGTTAACGATATGATTACCGCAAATTATCAAATAGAGTATTGTGAGATATGGAACTTGAAATATGAATATATTGAGGTATGCTCCCTAGACTTTAATATTTTTTATTTTTAATTTGTCATTCCTATTCAAGTACCTGAAGTTACTATATTTTATATATTTTAGAAAGAAATTATTTGTCAAGTAACCGTTAGGAATGTAAAAGAGGAACAAGCCTGGTATTATGATGCTTGCTTAGCATGTAGTGATCAAGAAGTTGAGGAGAAAGATGGGAAGTATAAGTTTCCTAATTGTAAAAGAAGTGTACCCTGTCCAGACAAGAGGTAATTTTCTGTAATGCTAGAGAAAAATTTACTTACTTTCCTACTAATAGTTTTTATATATATATATATTTATATATATATATATGTATATATATGTGTGTGTGTGTGTGTGTGCAGATTTAGATTACGTGTTATTGTTGAAGATAATAGTGGTAGTACGCTGCAATATTTTTGCAAGACCGTGAGGTTTACAGAATATTTAAGAAAAATGTTTATAATATAATGGAAGATCAAGAATAGGTATGTATAGCTCCAAATATTCTAACAGAAAATTTTAATACCTTTATTTTTTTGACAAAATTAAATAAATTATAATATTCTTTCTAGCAAGGAAAGAAAAATGAATTTCCAACAATTTTGAAGTGTTTAGAGGGAAGGTAGTATACAATTACTATATGTGTCGGTGAGAATAATGTATACAGAGGTTCAAGCATGTACACGGCCATAGACATATTTGAAGGTTTTGAGTTGATTGGGAATTCTATGATAGAAAGTGAAGACGGTGCAGTAGCGTTACAGAGTTCACAGGTATTTTGTTGTCACACACACACATATACATACATGCATACATACAGACATACATATATATATAGTTAGTCATGTTGATTGCACCAAGTTATTTTATTTCATTTATATGCAGATGTCTATACCAAGTTTTATCACTGTATCTAAAACTAACATTTATTTGCAAAGCCTCGATACTGAAAAATCTACAAACACTAATAGTTTGAAGAGGAAAAGCAAAGTGATTGATAATGAAGTCAAGCTGCCATATATTTTTGACGACTTTAAGGATAAAAAAGATGATGAAAATGAATTTATTTCAAAACTGAAAGAAATTAAAAAAGAAAAAGTAAGTTACATATATTTGATGGTTACTTTATATACGGTGTACACATTATTATTTTTTGGTAAGGAATTACTGATTAATTGTTCATCTATTTAAATGTTTGTTGCACTACAGGAATGAAAATTATTCAAAAAATTGGAAATCATAAAGTTATGCTGGGAATAGTCCATGGACCGGAACATAATTTTCATGTTTATTTGTTTGGAATGGAAACTACTCATGACCTTATATTTATTTTTCTTTAATTTTCATATTTATTTTGTTTGGAATGAAAACTACCCATGATCTTATATTTATTTTGCTCTGAAAACTACTATTGATTAATGTATTTTTCAGTTATGCATGTTTATTTTTATATTGTAATTTGAAATTTTAGTTAGAATGCCTCTTATACATATAAAAATATATTTAAAACTTAATAACAAAGCATACATTGCATCATATACATACAAACATACATACATACATACATATATATATATATATATATATATATATATATATAATGACATCATATACACTTTTTTGCTTCATCGAAAAAAGTTATCATTTTGTAGTTTGTATATAATTTATATAATATTACTTGAATTGTATCACTTATATAATTTTAATGATAATTTGTTCAATTTTTCACATTTAAAGATCATAAAATAAGTTTAAATTGTAATGAATTAAGAACATGTTTCCAGAATAAAATCACAAATAATCAACTTTTTTATATCTATGTCAAAAATTAACCATTCATAACAAAAAATTTAGATGCATAACAGAATAATTAATCAAATAATCATCCACGACAAAATTATAGTTGGGTAAACAACATGATAATTAATTATTATTACTGCATAAAATATTAGAAAGATAACAGAAAAATTAACCAAAATAATCATCCATAATAAAATTATTTTTGGATGAACAACAAAACAATTTATTATTATTGCCGCATAAATTATAATATTTAAAAATATATATGTAACTATTTAATATTAATTACATTACTTTAGTTTTATTTTATTTTTGATATTTAATCGTTACAATTTTGTTTAATAACATAAATTTTAATGCCCAGCAAAGCGGGAAAAAAATACTAGTAAATCATTAATTGGTGTAAGGCCAAATATTCAGATGTTATTCAAATTTCCGCGAAGTAATCCGATATTATACAATTGCTACAACTACATCCTCCTTGCAAAATATGTACCCAGTAGAGAAATTCTCTACCACAAGAAACATTTAACCTTCCAAGAAATTTGAACATTTAAATACAATATAACCGTTATTTCTTTGTTTCTTTTTTGACTAAGTTTAGCAATTAACTTCCTGTTGTTGTGGTCCTGCGGTTAAACTTAATGTAATTTTAGGTGATCTTAAGCTCAATTATGCTATAATTTTATGATATCTTTTAGATAAATCAAAATAGATATGACTGAAATTCTGTAATCCACAAGTGTACTACTGAATTTAGTGTATGGGGTTCTAATTACACATGATGCATGTTCAGTTTTTTGTTTTTTTAACACTTGAGATATGAACGTAATACAAGCTTTTGAATTTTAAGGACGTTTAAATATAATCGGTGGACATTTGTACTGAGTATAATGGAACATATACTGAGCTATGGCAATCTATTACTTGCTTATTTACTGCATAGCGTTATCTGGTGGCAGTGCTTAACTTGGCAATGTTTAACTATGGTGATCTGTTGCTTGCTTATTTATTGCCTAGCGTTATCTGGTGGCAATGATTAACTTGACTACCCACGTTCTGATATTTTTTATAAATACATATATCATTATGCATGCATGAAGACATTTTTGATGCATTTCAAAATTTGCGCATATCATTCATGGGTGGAAGATCACATAACAAAATTACATAGGTTATTCAGTTTAGCATATATAAAAATTTAACTGGTAGTCCTTAACATTGGTGGTCAGTTACATACATGACACTTATTTGGTAATTAAATTCTAACATGCTATTATATGTAGTTGGAATTGGTTAAGGGTCATCACTGCCTGCAACCTGCTGTTGTTAGCTAAAGGAGTGACACTACCACTAAAATATGGGAATGGATCGGTGCAAGGTCTCCTTACATCAGGAAGAAGTTATTTTGCTGCTGCACCTAAAAGAAGTAATAAAAATGGGGAAACTAGCATATCTTTGTTTACTACATTGTCAGTGGAATAACATCTATAAATAAAAAAAGTAGTGCTATATTTCTTTGTTCTTGGATGTGTTGAGTTTTTCCATGTTCTGTGCATTATTTGGCCATGTTTTCATGCGGCTCTTCTTTGTGCTGCAACTTGGTGATAATAATGCATGGTTCTAGATACATCACGTTACAGGTTATTGTTTAAGAAGTTTACAGTTAATTCTTTTTTATATATATTTAAACTATGCAGTATTAACTGCTGCAGTAATATAATAGGATAGCCAGTTGGATTACCATATTCCATCTGTTTCTACTGTAAGTTGCTCAAGCTTTTTTTATTCATAGCGAGAAGCTATAAAAGTAATCCAACTACAAATAAGTTGCAACAAAGAAATCACACTGTAAGATTTTATAAGGAAACTGGATGAAATTATAGAAATGAAAAATTGGCCTCACCCCTAACAAGTTACAATTTAATAACCTATTATTTTCTGTTACATTAAATAATGAAGCCTCCAAAAATAATATACATTACCTCAGCACACGTCCACTAAATTCGACACTGCACACTGTTCTCCCGACAGCCGTCTAAATCAACCCGAATGATGTCTGATTTGAAAATGGTTGTTAAATAAAAACTAAATTGATTTTGGAATTGACTCGGATCGGTTTGGTATTTGAAATAAAGTAAAACTACTGGTGATAATAAATAAATAATAAAACAACTAAGTATAAACTAATTATTTTCTTTTGATCATTTAAATCTTATAAATACTTAGACAAATGTATGGTGAATTAACACAATTTTCATTAAGATTGCCGGATGATAAGGATTTTGAGTAAATGGTTTAGTACTACCAAATGATTTGGGAAATCTAGTAACACTTTTCTTATTACTCTCTTGACTTCTCATATGGAATATTCGGTTATTTTTGTATTTTCAGCTTGTAAGATTTACTTCCTAAAATATTTAAGTAACGTAATGTAATTTGGGATGCATGTGTTATATTTGTACTATTTGGAAGTATATAATTTCTGAATTGAAGTAACTTTGGCCATTTTTTTTAGTTGACATGTTTTAAGTCATCCATATAATTCTTGTTCTATATTACAACTAGCATGACTCGATTCATTTTGTCATATTGCTTTATATATGATATTTAATTATGATATCGTACTGATTTATATATGATATTTTGACTTGATTTATTTTTATCGTATTGTTCTTATGTATGATAAAGTAGAATAATCTATAAGTGTTTTGACGTTATAAACACTTTGAACTTCAAGGCAAGTTTTTATAAAATAATATTTTTAAAAAATACTTTTGATTTTGGAATTGGAATAGATTGTACTCTATTGTACCAATGAACCAAAACTATATCTTGGTCGACCTGATTCAGGACCGCTGCCTGAATCGGTGGTTTTAAATTTCCCCCATCTACCACCAAAGGTCAACGGTCTGCTGCATTGGGCAATTTGTTGTTTCGATCGACATTCCTGATCGGTGGGTCACGGACTACAATAGATGGAGGTATGGGGTTCCCACGTGTAGTACCCTGAATGGGTAGCATACGGCCTTCGCCTTAGACCGTCTTAGTTATCCTGGGTTGATCAGGTGTGTTATGGTGCTATGAGTAGATTACGGTGGTGATGTCTCAATGCGTGCTCGAGCTCTACCACTGTGATTTTACAATATTAACGTCTTTTTAATTATTTGGTATATTTTGAGTCGGGTTATATTTATCCCATAATCCCTTAATATTTTATTACATTATTGTAATTGATTAATTTTATTATCATATTGATTTATATATGATAATTGTTATGAGTATCGTATTGATTTATATATGATACTCTGATTTGATTTATTATCATATTGATTTATGTATGATAATTGTTATGGGTATCGTATTGATTTATATATGATACTCTGATTTGATTTATTATCGTACTGATTTATATATGATAATTGTTATGAGTATCGTATTGAATTATATATATGATACTTTGATTGATTTTATCATATTCTTTACAAACAATAAATGCCATGTAGATTTTATTGATTTGATTAATTATCCTAATATATTTATTATAAGTACCTTATTGTTTTGTATATATTATTTTGTTATGAGTATCATATTAATTTATATATGATACTCTGTTTTGGGTTATTTTATCATATTGTTTTTATATATGATAAATGTCATGTATTGGTTTATGATACTCTGACTTGATTATCATGAGCATCATATTAACTTAAAAATGATATTTGTTATGAGTAACATGTTATTTAATACATGATACTCTTTGTTGATCATATTGAACATCTGTTAAGAGCATCGCATTGATTTATGTGCAATGCCCAAGCTAGATTTATCATATTGGTTTATACGGGGTATTTTAGTTTGGTTTATTTTATCGTATTTTTTTTATATATGATAAATGTCATGAAATGTTTGATTTATATGTGTTACTCTATTATAGTTTATTCTTACCATCTTCTTATTTAGGTGTTATTGGTTATGGGTATCAAATTTGTTTATACAGAATACTCTGTCTAAGTTTTCCATAATTTTCTAGAATTACTATCGCTAAAATCGTATTATTTATGTAAGATACTCTTCCTCCATTTATCATGCTGAAAATGGTGAGAATGTATCCTAATACGAGTACTTTATAAGAGTGTAAATTTTTACAAAATTTAGTAAAAAAGTTTGGGGTTTTGTTACAAGCTAAATAAGTTGGGAAGATCTCAGAAGTTGAGATGCGACATTGGAATTTTGTTTTGTTAACATAAGTAAATTGCGAGGACGCAATTTCATTAAGAGGGGGAGGGGGGAGTCTATAACAACCCGAATTTTTGGAGGAAGATTGGAACGACTCAAAATAAAAACTTTTGCTGCTAAAATTATGAATTAAATCAAGATTTGGCTAAATATTTATATTTGGCTTTCGATATCGAATTTGGAATCTCATTTGAATTTACTTACAAACTAATCCTTTTGAGATTTTTTTTCAAATAAACGTGATTACATTTTTAGTTAATTTTAATATTTAACTTTATATTCTTTTTATGTATTGTCTCGAGTATGAATGTTATATAACAAACGTTGTTAAAACTAAATTGGATTTAGCAAATAATTGGGAATTTAATTCATTGTCATTTGAGAACTTTAAATCATATTTTAAAGTGTGGCTTCAAATATAAAATTTGAATTTTTTATTTAAATAATTAATGAATTTTGAATAAAGTGTACGCGAGAATTTATTTCAAAACGGATTATATGGTTGATGTAATAAAATAAAAGAAATAAACTGTGAAATAAGTTTCGTGTATTATTACGTTAACTTCAAATTTAGTCTATAAGTAGTAATTGTTGAATTTATAATGCATTTAAAATAAGTAAACAGCATTGTTCGCTGAGTACCATTTGGTACCATTCATTGGAACGTTCATTCAGTTTCTCTAGGTCAGCTCAACATTTAAATCTAACAACTTCTAGACTATTCTGAAAACTTTGACACTTGTCCAAGGGTTATGAAATAATCATACACTTTTCTGCATTTTGAAAAATTGGGGGTGTTCCCTGTTTTACACCGTTCCTTATTTTATTCCGTCTCCTGTTCATTTCTTCATGGAGGATTTTCCTTCCTCTTCGTGATTCGATTATCAGCAGAAACCCAAAAAATTCCCAAATTCCCCTAAACAAAATCGAAATCGATGGCAGGACCTCAGACTCACCGACTGCTTGTCGTCACCGTTCCCCCTCTATCGACCGTGCCGCCGCATCCATCACCCGTCACCGTACCAATCGATGGTACCCATCCGAACCCCCGCGCCTTTGATTTGACCGGCTGCCACTTTGGGCTTCTTCACCTGCATTTATTAAGGCAACCGCAAAAGGAAAAGGAAGTCTTGACCTTCTAAAGCAGCATCGCTTTCATCTCCATAGAAAGGGTTGTTCACGCAGCATCTTCTAAATATCATTTTGTTCTCTGTAAGTGTTTCTGGTTTATCAGTTAGGATGAACTCCCTGTCCCAAATCCTCACTAATTGTTGTACAGAAAAAGGCAATACGCAGTATCATGAAAACAGAGATGAATATTTCAAGTGAATACCTATTGGTACTCATAGCACTTCTTACTTGGTAGCATGAGAAGCCCTATCAGTCTCATGATGTAATAAAACCTGTAAATTTTTGGCTCGATCTAATGAAACCTGTAAAATAAATGATCCTAGCAATATCAAGTAGAATTTGGTTATAGTAAACCATGACTTAATATGTTGAACGTATTATGAACATAGAAGTGGTGCTAATCAAATATTTGTTTGATAAGTATATTTGTTAGTACTTTGAAACAATGCTTGCTTGGTCTGACAAGTATTTGGGTAGCGTTAAACTGGTGTATTTGCTAATAAATTCTGTAGTATAAGAGCATCTCCACCAGTTGTGGTGATCGGAGGTGGGAAAGACTGATTTGAAATGTGGAGAATTCCCGTTCTCCCAGCAGTGAACGGGAGTTCCGTAGCCTTTTTTTATTTGTTTAATCAGTTTAAACGAGTTACTGAAAACCATTTATAACTTTAAATGGTTAAATTAAAGCCATTTATTGTATAAACGGTTTTCATAAACCCATTTAATATAGGATTTTTTTTATATAATTGGGTGCTCCTTTCATTTCTGCTCATAAAACAAAGTCCATTATCTGAAGCTCTAATGGCGGCCTCTACCCCAAAATAATAATAAAAAATTTTGTGGCAATTTCAACAAACTCAAAACAAATTCAATCCTTCCCAACTGTTCTTCTTACTCTCCACCAAATTCAAAGCAAAGTAGCTTATTATTCAAGATTTTTTTTCCATTCTCAAAATCTACGGTTTTGGGTATTTTGTGCTTATTAAATGGAAGAGGCTAATGCTGAGGCTTCAAGCTCCACCGGCCGTATAAGAAGAAGGAAAACCGGTAGGAGAAGCAAGCGCACAATTGGTGGTGATGAAGGAGGGTTTGGAGTCGGCGTAGAAAAAATGATTTCGAATACATTTCCATTTCGGTCTATCACAAGCCTTCGGGAAGGATATCATCACATATTTATGACCGGAAAAGAGTTTACGGTAAAAAAATGTTATCTTTTAATGTTATATTTAAGTGTTATTAACTATTATGTTACTAATTTACGTTATACTCATATTTGGTATAGAATCGCGATAATATGAGATGTCATGGTTCATTTGCTACAATGAAAAAAAGGTGGGAAAAATTAAAAGTTTATCCCCAGATTAGGGATTCGATTATCAAAATATTCGGTAAATTTATGGATGTAGAGTTGCGGAATTCTGATAATAGATGCATACATGCTATAGCAGAACGATGGTGGCCTACCATGCATACTTTTTTATTTCCGAATGCAGAGATTGGTTTTACACCATATGATTTTACCATGCTCACATCAATACCCGTTGGAATGAATAGGCATAGTATGCCATATGATGAAGGTTGGTGCCAATTTGGTAATGCTAGTCAACTTTTACCTTTGCTTGTTGAAAAAGATATCAAGATTGGTAAAGTTGCGATATCTCACTTGAGTAAATATTTTAAAGAGGAGTATGTATTATCTAATATGAACAATCTTGACCATATCGCGAGAATATTTGTGTTATATATGATGGCGACACTTTTCTTCGCATCGACAAATGTCACAATTAGTCTTAGGTACATAGAAGCAGTTCTGAATCTAGAACTAGCTACGGAGTACGATTGGGGTTCTGCTATTATGGGCTATCTGTACCAGAGTTTGGACGTGGCTGTGACTAAATGTGGTCATCTTACTAGATTTGTCGAGTTATTTTCAATTTAATGTTGGGTACCCTGTTAAATAATTATCATTCATCGAATTGTATGTTTTATTTTGCAGTACTGGTTCTTTGAGTATATGACTGTTGGCGGGTTTATTGTTAAAGAGAGTGTAAAGCAGTCGGCATATCCATGATTAAAAGCATGGGAGAAGGAGAACAGGACAAGAACACGTGATACTGTAGCACATTTATTCTCCGTCACACGCTATCATATTGATCATCGACATGCTAGCCATATTAACTGGAACCCGTGGAACAACTCCATTGCTAAAGATGAAAATGAAGTTGTATTTTCCCGTAACTTGTCAATGAAGCATTTGCCTTTACTTGTTCCTCCCGGTGATTGTTATGAGTTATTTTTAGGAGAGCGGTGTTATAGACAGTTGACTGGACAGGCTGCTATTCCTCTTGATCCCCCCCTTCTCATGACACGTACCATGACATACGATACATATGCGGAGATGCAACAAGCTTTGTGCCAAGACGATTGTCAGCAATATTTGTATCAGGGTGTGGACATTGACTACGATACGTATTGGCGCCAGATTGCTAGAGATGTTGGACCGTTACTAGATGCTTCGGTCTGGGTAGGGAATATGGATTTTTTTGGTCCATCTGCGTTGAAGTCTGGTATTCATGCACCAGTTGTGACGTCGTCGGAAGTTAATTATTCGTCACAGTTTCAACCACCTCCCCCTACTCAGCGAGCCGGATGGGGAGATGATCCTGGTTGGTTTATGTAGTGGACTGGACCAGATGATCTAGTGCCTATTCCGCATTTACCGTATGTGCCGCCAGTTCCGCCACATTATACAGTGGATAGCCTATGGGAGATGAATTTAGGAATGCGACACTTAGGCATTCAGGAATCACGATATTACGAGGAAGGATTGCAAAGGATAGGCGATGTTGCATCAGATTTTGTAGGTTATACTATTTGTTTTAATAACTATTGCAATTGTTTATTCTTTTAGCTCATTCGTATATGTTTGCACTATTTAATGCAGAATATGGAGGTTAGATGGCATCCTTATTTGCATCTTCAGGCAAAACAAACCGGTCGGTCAAAACAAAATAAAAAAAGGAAAATCGTTCGCCGAATTGAAGAGTATGAAGAAGAAGGAAAGGAGGACGAAGAAGGAGAGGAATCCGAAACCGAGAATGATGTCGAAGATGTTGAAGATGAAGGAGAGGAGGACAAAAAGGGTGATACCGAGGAAGAGGAAGACGATGAAGACGATGACGATGGAGGCAGCAATGACGATGACGACGATGATGGATCCGACCGTGGTGTTGTGCAGAAAAATAAATATGGTGTTAAGATAAGAGTACCGACTCCAACACGTTCTACTTCTACAGGTAATATATGGAAGTATTTTTCGCTTTAAAAGTATTATGTTTATAGTTCTAAAAAATTGAATGGTAATCTTTGTCCATCGGTTAGGAAATGTGTACTTTTTATTCACTATGCAATTGTACATTTAATTCGATCAAATAAAATCCAACTTGTATAGATTATAAGAAATCAAATTATTCGATGATTTCCCAAGATATTTTAGCTAACAAAACTATCTATAGTTTTTTGTACATCTTGTGCATGGTGTGCAATGCTATACCATGATGGCATGGTTAATTTATGGAAACAACTAATAAAACTTTATACAAAAATATTTTCTTGCCATTGTGACTCATCCAGGATCAAGTAATAATGATTGTGATTTATATTTCTTAGATTATTACAAGTAGATTTCTTACTGTTTTTCTAAATGCCATATATGACCATCATATTGGATATGTTGGTGTATGCATGAAACAAGATGTTAACAACCAAATTAATTCTATTAACGTAGGATAAAACAGAGCGTAAATCGAAAAAATAAAGTATACAACATTTAATACCTAGGCAACTGCTACTTCAACTATGGATACAACATATATTCAAATATCCAGAGCTACAAATTCCGAGATACAATATGAAATTAATCAAGCAAGGAAACTAGTTGTCGCACTCATTATCCAGAGTTCGAAGTCGCCTATTCTCTTGTTCTAACTCGTTGGCATACGAAATACCCCTTGGACATAAACGTTCGTCAATCCATTCAAAGTAGTTGCAACTATTCGGCCATCTTGAGCATAGCATGAGGCGACAAACAATGTCTTCTCGGTCCGCCCTTACCACTACTTCCACCTCGTTCCCACAATAGCAGCAAACAGAAAATGAGTTGACCTCCTGTTCATTTGGAGGCTCCGTGATTGAAGCGGGTTGGTGTTGTATATAACATAGTTGTTTACACAATTATATGATTTTTGTTTGATGATAACAAACAAATAAATATTATTTTAAATGTGTTTGTTGTTGTACTGTTTCATATCTACATCACAGTCAGGAATATAATATAATATTTAAATAGAATACAACTGTACAGAAATTTAAATATTCACACAGTATTTTATTTAAATATAATATTATATTTCAACATTCAAGAAGTACAAATTACATGACTCCACTATTTGTACACATTCACAGATATTACACATGATATCGTACTTGTATATAAACTGAATACGTGTTTGAACGCAATAAAAATAATATTTTATTTCAGACAAATTTGTTTAGTACAAACATCAGTACAATTCTAGTGTTACACAGCTCCTCACTATAACACTCAGTCTATATATCTCATACATATATACAACTACTCATTTTACTATATACATTTGTTCACGACTGTTATACACACTGACACTGCAATATACTTGTCTTCTGTCTTCTGCTTCTGTCTTCACAACACCTTCTCTGTCAGTCCAGTCATCATCTTCTTACCTATCACAATGAAACACACACAGAGTACACTACAACAGAAATAATATTCTAAATTCTAGCAAATATAATTTTTTATTTTGAAAATTTTATTTGCCTCAGATTTCTGGTGTGTTTCTCATCATTTTTCCTGACTTGATTTGATTCATCTGTGTCTAGGCAGACAGTTTGTGTATGTACAGGGACAGAAAATAATACTGAATGGCTGCATATACACACGTGTAAATAAACACGTGTGCACTGCCACGCCGATCAATGTGCAACTGAGTAGTAGCCAGGTGGACCGTCTCGACTCAGTGCACAGTCAACAGAGGAACAATGCAAGTCAAAGCAGTCGAGCAATAACATGTCAGCCTCAAAAAGAAAATCAATGTGCGACAAGATCAATGGCAGATCATCTCATGTGCAACATATGTAGAAGTTCAGTCTCAAGCATACAAGTGAACAAGCTCTTACATAGTGCAACAGTTCAGATTTCAAAACAGAAATGGTGTGAAGTGTAACTGTTTGACCAAGTGAATGCTGCAGCAAGTATAGCATGACAGACCAATTTTTATTCAAGTGTTTTTAATCCAAGTAAATGATCAAGTAGTGGACACAGTCAGTATGCATGGTCGAGACAACTAAAGTTTGTATTACAACAGGATCAACTCAAGTCAGCATGGTGTTTTGACAGATCAGCTCAACAATTTCAAGTAAGGGATGTTTTCAGAAATGGTGCACAAGCATATGTATAGTCGAGCAGTGAATTACAAGTCAGCAAAACATATAAATGGAATCTACACAACAATTTTATAATGGTCAAGCAAAACATGCTCAGTCACGACTCAGCAAAGCAATGATTCAAGTGGACAAGGACATAACCGAGCTAAGGACAAAACAGCTCAAAATTCAAACATGGTGATACAGCAGCTCTCAAGCAAATGAAGAATGGTGCATTTGCAAGTCAGGCAGTTCAAGTGCAATATGTATATTTCAAAATGATCAAGCATGGATGGTGTTGTCCATGTGTGCATGTACAATTTCTGTGTCACACAGCAAATATAAGTGGAGCAGTTTTCATCAAGGTAAGGCAGTGAACAGATGACTCAAACAGTTCAAGACATGGGAGATTAAAAGTTGGCAAAATAGAGTGAACAGGAAATCAATGGTGCAGCAATACAATAACTAATACAGGTTTAACATGCATGTCATGTTTTCGAAGGTCAACATAGTTCAACAATGGATGCAACATACAAATCAGTTCAGTACACATGTTTTTTTTTCCAACCCAGAGCATGGATAAAGGAGCAACAGTTTAATGAATGGTGAAACAAATTGCATGCAAGTAAAATACAAGTGGCGACATATGTGATATGACAGAGACAAAGATGGTGCTTAAAATGTGTATGGATTCATGTCAAAAATGTTCTAGTCTACAGTCAGCATATGGAATGAATTAAAACATGTATGGCATGTAATAAACCACGGGAACAAACAAGGGACAAGTGCAAGTGTGTTCATACTATAAAAAGAATATGCGAAATGAACTTCTGGAAAGAATTTAATGTCTTCAAAATTCGATTTTCTTTTTCATCGGATTTTGTCAAACATGCATGGCTATCAATCAAGCAAATCAAGAAACACTTTTGATAAGATTTCATTTTCCAGAAATGTATTCATTCTCGCAAGGATTTATTTCAATGGGACCAGAAAATTTATTCTAAACTCATTTCCAGAATTAATATTTTCATTAAGGCCAAAATTCAAATCGAGTGCTATCAGAAAAAGGGAAAGCAATAAATCAACACAAAATCATCTCAAAGCCGATTCAACCGTGAAAGGCAACAACTCATCATTCATTTCAATATTTCCTGATTCACAAAGTTTTTTTTCGGCAATCATTTTTTTTTGGAATTAATCTTCAAAAGGGCGAAAAGATTATAACCAGATTTCAGAGAATTAAAAGCCACGCAAATCATTAGTTCGAGCAAATCAAAAAGAGGAAACCACACAATCAGTCAAGGCAATAAATGAAATTAGAGAAGTTATTTTAGGATTTTCTATAATCCTATTTAACACCATATCATCACAGGCAAGAAGCAGTAATCGAAACCACCAAAATCATTTCAAGCAAAGATTCAAAATTTCAGAAGACTTACAAACCTATTTTGTGTTTCGATCAACAACCAATTCCCAAATCGGAGAATAACATAGCCATCCACAGTTTCTAAGCATCAAAGATTTGATTCCAGAAGCAATCAATCGAGACTCGATGGGGATTTGAAGAAAACCCTAATCCCTTTCTTACGACTGCCAATTTCAAGTTCCAGAGGATAAATGAGATCGGGACATAGAAAGTGAAGTGGTGCAACTCAAAGAAAGAGGGTCGGCCATATTTGTTTAAGGCCTAGTCAAGCTTATTAAAAGGGGATGACCCCTTTAATTTAAATCCTAGGGGTTTTTCTTTGTATTTTGTTATATTTTTTTGTTGTCTTTCCAATTTCGTTTTAAAAAAAATCTGAATAGTTTTCTAGAGTCTGTAAAATTCTAGGGTTCTCAGTCAGGGTGTTGACTGACAGTTCACAGAGTCTGTAAAATCCGGGTTACTGGTTACATGGTCGTAATCAGGGGAAATCTGATCGAGGGGATATCGGTCAGTTTACGGTTTTGAGCGTAGGGCTAGAATAGGAGCAGGGTTTGCGAGTGTACATGGTCTTATATGCGGGAACTGTTCTATCACCTAGTAGAAACCTTAGAAATGCAGCAGTAGGCAGGGTTTTGTCGAAGCTGGGTATATCTGTGTGTGATTTATTTTCTGCATTTTTGTTTCCGCTATATTCTGTGATCTGTTTATTATTATATATCTCGTTAGATTTTTAATTCAGTTAAAAACTGTGATAAACCCTATTCACCCACCCTAGGGTAATCTAGATCCAACAAGTGGTATCGGAGCAGGTATTTTTATTAACTCTAGAGTAATGGTGATTCCTTGTTGTCAGTCGATAGAGAGCCAGTCCAGTTCATCTCCAACTATTTTCGATGGAACAGGTTTTTTAAACTGGAAATCCAAAATGGAATGTTATTTAAAATCTGTTAATATTAAATATTGGGATGTTGTTATCAATGGATTTGATAGTGTTGATATTACTTTCAATACGTGTGCTATGAAAATTATATTTGATTATCTTAGTACTCAACAGTTTAATCTTATCTCTCATTGTTTAACTGCGCAGGATATTTGGAAAACTCTCAGCACGCTGTATGGAAAGCCTGACAACGGCTTAAAACCCTAAAATGACAACTCAACTTCAGATCTATGCTTGACAGGTTTCACAGAAGATAACTCAGATGGATCAGCTGATGGAGACTCAACAGACAATGAAATAGAAAATTTCTCTTATGAAGATCTGGTTTATTTTTGTGTTGATTTAACTAAATCTGTTGATAAACTCCAGCTGAAAAATAAATCTTTGAAACCTAAGAATCTTGAGTTGACTAGCAAAGATCAATGTTTGGAAATAAAATTTGAAAATGTCATGAAATTTGAAAATTCGGATTGTAAAAATTGTTTGAAATTAAAAACAGATCTCGCTCATCTCAATAATAACATTCAAAGGCTTGAGGAAGAAATTTTAAATTTAAAAGATAATGAGATTGAGATGAAAGATGCAAAAAATTGTTTACAAAAGGAATTTATAAATTTTAAGGATACCAAAAATTCCAAACATGATATTGCTGAAAAACAAAGTTTGTTGAAAATAGATTTGATTTTAAAAGAGCTCGAAAATGAAATTAAAGATTTTTGAGATTGAAAAACAAAAACAATTTGATACTGAAATTGCTGAGTCCAAAATCAAAACCGAGAAGCTTCTAATTGAGAATGATTTTTTGAAATCAAAAATCAATAGTCTTGAGTTGAGTTTGAAACGTTTTTCTACTGGAGAAAAATCTTTGAATATGCTGTTGAAAAATCAAGTTTCTTCTGGAAATGGGAATGGTCTCGGTTTTGGGAAAACAAATGATTTTGAAAATTTGAATTCTTGTGATTTACCTTTAAGGGGCTTCAAAAAGGATCTTTCTGAAAATTTGAATTTTGAAAATTCCAAAAGGTTTTTAAATCACAAACAAAACAAGAATTGGTTTGATAACAATCCAGTTGAACAGTTGTGGACCCCAAAAAGAAATAAAATGATTTTTTGGAAAACTAAACGAATTTGGGTTCCAAAGGGTACTCTACTTGATTCTAATGGATTGTTATACAAACAGATTTGGGTACCTAAAACTGTGAAAAAACCGTGACTGGTTTTACAAATTTTGTTAGACCACTCGATTCTCTCGACTATTAGGTACCGAAGGATAGCTGAGGAACCACTGTGCTGAAGAGAAATTTGGAATGAAGCTTGTTTATACTTCTGTGTTATTTACAGTTCCTCTAGCCAAGATCTGTTGAGTCAGAGATTTTAGTTTACATTGATCTCAGGTATAATCTCTGAACTCATCTTTGTAAATATTTTTTCCTTTGTTTATTTCTTCTTCTACCTCTTCTATTTTTTCCTTCTGATTGTTTTGATTTAATTTATCACTGCCATTTTTTTTCTGTGCTTCTTAACTTCCAATTACAGAATTCATGATCTTCTGGAAATTCGGTTCTTCTTGAATAAAACTTTGATGTTGTTAAATTACTTCCAGATCTTGAATTCAATTTTGCAATATTTCTGTAATTGTTTTGAAGTTCATTTTCTGTCTTTTGAATTCCTAACAGTGTTGACGTATTCTTGTTATATCTTGAACACTGTTAATTTGAATTTTTTTTTAAGTTCTGAAAATTAAATGGGAATTTACGCACCTCTGCTGTTCTGAATATATTCTAATTCATTTTAGAAAAGCTTAAACTATTATACTCATTACAACACTCTGTTATTTATCAGTTGTGATAATTTCATTGATTTTCAGATTGGCTTGAACATGTTAAATTGTCTTGAATCGGTAATACATCTTGAAATTCATCGTTATTCATGATTATCATGATTGAAATTAGTTTTGTTTGAAATCATCTGAGATTTTAGATATTTTGAATATCACACACCACTTAAATTTGAAATTAGCATCCTTGTGTGAATAATTCATTATATCTCAAACTTAACATTGATTCAAGTGATTTCAAATAAATTATTTTTAAATCATGAATACCTCTCAAACTTGATGTATATGATTTGAATTTACTTTTGTACTTGTCAGAAATTCTTGTTAAAAAATTGTTTGAAAATCCAGTCTCAAATCTCACTGCTATTTCATGATGATTTGATTTAAATATTTGTTTGTTTTAAAATCATTTGAAATAATTGATTTACTAAATCACACACATATCTTGAATGTGAAATTAATAATCTGGTGTGATCGATTCATTGAATCCTGATATCTTCATATTCATCAAATGATTTTAAATAAACGGTATTTTTAATCATTGGATCATGAATCATCTTGTGTGATTAACATCTTAACAAGTCTGATTTGAAACTGTTTCTGCTGTGCTGCTCTGATATTGTTTTCAAATAACTGCCTGCTTTAATCTGACTGCTGCTCTAATAATTGTGCCAATTTTGTAATCTTGTCTGTTTGGGCTTTGCGTTTGAAATTTCTTTAATCTGAGATATCTACGGTGTAAATAATTTCCTTGATAAAGGAGACTACAATTGGTATCAGCTTTTTCATTCATCTATTTTTGAATTTTCACCTTGTATAGACACCATACTCATTTTTTTCCCTGGTATAAATCTGTATAAATTCCTCTTGTAATTGATTTTCAATTTTAAAATTATTTATTGATTATTCTTTCAGTAATTGAAATCTTATCCAAATTGAACTATATTTATAATTCCTTAAAATTATTATTAGATTTTGAAATTGTGATGAATTGTGACTGCAGTATATTTCGCAACAAGAGGAGATTTTATTTAGATTTTCATGATGGTTGAACATTTATTATAATACCTTTGAATTGGCAATTATTTCACGACCATCTTCTTTATCTATCATCATTCTGCCATCCATGATAATTTTATATTAATGTGGGGAGTTAATATGTTTTAAAATCTTTTTGAATAAACAGTGGAAATAGTTGTGATAGAAATTGGACTATGTTATTTTTCAGAATTAGTGACAAATGAAAATTTTTAATGATCTCGGTACAGTTGATCATATTTCATAATATAATTAATTTAGAAATTTATTTCACAGTCCATTCCTTTTACTTACCGCGTTTCTATCATCCATTTTTTGGTTTTATATTCTGAGGAGTTTTCTATTTTGAAGCTGAAAATAATAAATATAATTTATACATAAGTGTGTCTCTAACCTCATTTAAAAATCCAAGCTCTAGTCATGCATGGTTATGAGACAACTTATAATTTAAGCTGCGACTGACCTCATTTAAAAATCCAAGCTCTGATTATGCG
The DNA here is from genome assembly GCA_030737875.1 of Allium sativum. Taxonomy (NCBI): domain Eukaryota; kingdom Viridiplantae; phylum Streptophyta; class Magnoliopsida; order Asparagales; family Amaryllidaceae; genus Allium; species Allium sativum. Next base: position 399,480,406 of record CM060923.1, read on the forward strand.
TGGTCAGTGTGCTCTTAAATAAAATAAAAAGAAAAATGTGCAAAATAGAAATTAATTTGAAATTCTCCTTGGTGTGTAAAAACCAGTCTATCAATCCATATTCTATTCTGTGAAATATGTTGAAATTTATGATGTATTATGATTTGTTGATTGATAGCATTTGGGATTTGAGAATATTCGATTTTGCCACTTTAATTGAATTATTAATTATAGTCCAAATTCCATCACTGTTTTTGAACCTCATTTTTGTAAAAATTCTTTGGAAAATAATTGGAAATCATTTTTTAACTCTCCCCATTTTATATAAAATTCATCGTAAATTCGTCATTATCTACAATGTGAAATATGTCACCTGTTCTGAGAATATTATTATTTTTGTTTGACTGATTGAGATGATCGTTCTTCCTCTTAAGCTGAAATTATATTTTAGTCATTTTTCATCTATATTTTAATTTCTGAATCCTTTTTATGATAACAAAAGGGGGAGAATTGGTTGAGATTTTGATTTATGAGTGAATATTTTATAAATATTTTTAATTTTTGAAAATTCATTATTATTCATTCATTTCACTCATGCACAGTTATAGGGGGAGAAAGAATGGGTTGAGATTTTGATTTATGAGTGAATATTTTATAAATATTTTTAATTTTTGAAAATTCATTATTATTTATTCATTTCACTCATGCACAGTTATAGGGGGAGTTGTGTGTTGTAGGGGGGGCTAGTAAATAGGGGGAGTTCAATATTCACTGTCAAACACATTTATTGTGCTCAAAATCTTTTAATTGTTTGTCATCATTAAAAGGGGGAGATTGTTGTATATAACGTAGTTATATACACAATTATATGATTTTTGTTTGATGATAACAAACAAATAAATATTATTTTAAATGTGTTTGTTGCTGTACTGTTTCATATCTACATCACAGACAGGAATATAATATAATATTTAAATAAAATACAACTGTACAGAAATTTAAATATTCACACAGTATTTTATTTAAATATAATATTATATTTCAACATTCAAACAGTACAAATTATATGACTCCACTATTTGTACACATTCACAGATATTACACATGATATCGTACTTGTATATAAACTGAATACGTGTTCGAACGCAATAAAAATTATATTTTATTTCAGACAAATTTTTTTAGTACAAACATCAGTGCAATTCTGGTGTTACACAGCTCCTCGCTATAACACTCTGTCTATATATCTCATACATATATACAATCACTCATTTTACTATATACATTCGTTCACTACTGTTATACACACTAACACCGCAATATACTTGTCTTCTATCTTCTGCTTCTGTCTTCACAACACCTTCTCTGTCAGTCCAGTCATCATCTTCTTACCTATCACAATGAAACACACATAGAGTACACTGCAACAGAAATAATATTCTAAATTCTAGCAAATATAATTTTTTATTTTGAAAATTTTATTTGCCTCAGATTTCTGGTGTGTTTCTCATCATTTTTCCTGACTTGATCTGATTCATCTGTGTCTAGGCAGACAGTTTGTGTATGTACAGGGACAGAAAATAATACCGAATGGCTACATATACACACGTGTAAATATACATGTGTGCACTGCCACGTCGATCAGTGTGCAACTGAGGAGTAGCCACGTGGACCGTCTCGACTCAGTGCACAGTCAACAGAGGAACAATGCAAGTCAAAGCAGTCGAGCAATAACATGTCAGCCTCAAAAAGAAAATCAATGTGCGACAAAATCGATGGCAGGTCATCTCATTGCAACATATGTAGAAGTTCAGTCTCAAGCATACAAGTGAACAAGCTCATACATAGTGCAACAGTTCAGATTTCAAGACAGAAATGGTGTGAAGTGCAACTGTTTGACCAAGTGAATGCTGCAGCAAGTATAACATGACGGACCAATTGTTATTCAAGTGTTATTAATCCAAGTAAATGATCAAGTAGTGGACACAGTCAGTATGCATGGTCGAGACAACTAAAGTTTGTATTACAACAGGATCAACTCATGTCAGCATGGTGTTTTGACAGATCAGCTTAACAATTTCAAGCAAGGGATGTTTTCAGAAATGGTGCACAAGCATATGTATTGTCGAGCAGTGAATTACAAGTCAGCAAAACATATAAATGGAATCTACATAGCAATTTTATAATGGTCTAGCAAAACATGCTCAGTCACGACTCAGCAAAGCAATGATTCAAGTGGACAAGGACATAACCGAGCTAAGGACAAAACAGCTCAAAATTCAAACATGGTGATACAGCAGCTCTCAAGCAAATGAAGAATGGTGCATTTGCAAGTCAGGCAGTTCAAGTGCAATATGTATATTTCAAAATGATCAAGCATGGATGGTGTTGTCCATGTGTGCATGTACAATTTCTATGTCACACAGCAAATATAAGTGGAGCAGTTTTCATCAAGGTAAGGCAATGAACAGATGACTCAAACAGTTCAAGACATGGGAGATTAAAAGTTGGCCAAATAGAGTGAACATGAAATCAATGGTGCAGCAATACAATAAATAATACAGGTTTAACATGCATGTCATGTTTTCGAAACTCAACATAGTTCAGCAATGGATGCAACATACAAATCAGTTTAGTACACATGTTTTTTTTCCAACCCGGAGCATGGATAAAGGAGCAACAGTTTAATGAATGGTGAAACAAATTGCATGCAAGTAAAATACAAGTGGCGACATATGTGATATGACAGAGACAAAGATGGTGCTTAAAATGTGTATGGATTCATGTCAAAAATGTTCTGGTCTACAGTCAGCATATGGAATGAATTAAAACATGTATGGCATGTAATAAACCATGGGAATAAACAAGGGACAAGTGCAATTGTGTTCATACTATAAAAAGAATATGCGAAATGAACTTCTGGAAAGAATTTAATGTCTTCAAAATTTGATTTTCTTTTTCATCGGATTTTGTCAAACATGCATGGCTATCAATCAAGCAAATCAAGAAACAATTTTGACAAGATTTCATTTTCCAGAAATGTATTCATTCTCGCAAGGATTTATTTCAACGGGACCAGAAAATTTATTCCAAACTCATTTCCAGAGTTAATATATTCATCAAGGCCAAAATTCAAATCGAGTGCTATCAGAAAAAGGGAAAGCAATAAATCAACACAAAATCATCTCAAAGCCGATTCAATAGTGAAAGGCAACAACTCATCATTCATTTCAATATTTCCTGATTTCATAAAGTTTTTTTTTCGGCAATCATTTTTTTTTGGAATTAATCTTCAAAAGGGGGAAAAGATTAAGACTAGATTTCAGAGAATTAAAAGCCATGCAAATCATTAGTTCGAGCAAATCAAAAAGAGGAAACCACACAATCAGTCAAGGCAATAAATGAAATTAGAGAAGTTATTTTAGGATTTTCTATAATCCTATTTAACACCATATCATCACAGGCAAGAAGCAGTAATCGAAACCAACAAAATCATTTCAAGCAAAGATTCAAAATTTCAGAAGACTTACAAACCTATTTTGTGTTTCGATCAACAACCAATTCCCAAATCGGAGAATAACATAGCCATCCACAGTTTCGAAGCATCAAAGATTTGATCCCAGAAGCAATCAATCGAGACTCGATCGGGATTTGAAGAAAACCCTAATCCCTTTCTTACGATCGCCATTTTCAAGTTCTAGAGGATAAGTGAGATCGGGACAAAGAAAGTGAAGTGGTGCAACTCAAAGAAAGAGGGCCGGCCATATTTGTTTAAGGCCTAGTCAAGCTTATTAAAAGGGGATGACCCTTTAATTTAAATCCTAGGGGTTTTTCTTTGTATTTTGTTATATTTTTTTGTTGTATTTCCAATTTCATTTAAAAAAAAATATGAACAGTTTTCTACAGTCTGTAAAATTCTAGGGGTCTCAGTCAGGGTGTTGACTAACAGTTCACAGAGTCTGTAAAATCTAGGTTACTGGTTACATGGTCGTAATCAGGGGAAATCTGATCGAGGGGATATCGGTCAGTCTACGATTTTGAGAGTAGGGTTTGAATAGGAGCAGGGTTTGCGAGTGTACATGGTCTTGTATGTGGGAACTGTTCTATCACCTAGTAGAAACCTTAGAAATGCAGCAGTAGGCAGGGTTTTGCCGAAGCTGGGTATATCTGTGTGTGATTTATTTTCTGCATTTTTTTTCTGCTATATTCTGTGATCTTTTTATTATTATATATCCCGTTAGATTTTTAATTCAGTTAAAAACTATGATAAACCCTATTCACCCCCTTCTAGGGTAATCTAGATCCAACAGTTGGACCTCTTGCCCGTGCGAATACTGGTGAGTTACGGAGAATTGATCCGCCACACCTTGCGTTGTTAGTTGAGGAACTGTCGCAGCTAGCACCTCGGGTTCTACTTGTGGTTGAATCACATCACACCGGAAATCTGGGACATAATCAATAGGTTCTTGAAGCCGGATTTGGCTAAGATCTGGGTAATCTTGTTTGACCTCTTCGTAGTGTCGTTCTTGGTACTCTATTAACCAATCAATATCCATTCTCGTACTTTCCGTCGGTGCTTGACCCCCCAGAAAGTCGGAGTCCATAGATGAGGGCCATGATGGCATTATTATTTGCAAACGAAGAGGTAAAGGAAATTGGAACGTTTGAGTGAGAACATTAGAGAAAAACGTTTCAGGATTTATAGCCTCGTAAATTCGAAATAAATTGTAAAGTTATGATGTGATCTAGTATAGGTACTGGACTCCTATAGCACTGACAGTAAACTGTAGCACTGTTGGCAATATAGGTAATGTACCCCTATAGGACTGTATCGAATCTTCTTTTCGTTTTAAAATGTACTGCCACACATTAAATGAATTCTGCTTTATGTACTCCCATGATTTGATTGATCTTTGACGGGATATTTATTATGTACAAAAGTACACTTAGTCTTTATTACAATTATCACCTATTTTATGTAGGCTCTGGGCGTGGTACTATTGCACAAAATGGAAAGGCTAAGAGTGGCGGAATTGTAAGCAAATTGACATCTGTATTCAAAGGGAAGTCGAGCGGTAGCCGGAAAAGCAAGAGTCCTGTGGGGTTGGAAGATATACAGATGTCGAAGTAGCGTTTCCGATGACCATAGTGAACTATTTGTTTGAAGTTTCAGGTTAGAATTCTATTTGTTGTCGACATTACAATTTTTTATTCGATTTTAAGTGCAATTCGCATACTTTTTATAATTTTGTAAATGTGAACTATTTGTTTAACGTTGCAGGTTAGTTTGGAATGGCGTTTTGGTGAACGTAAGACCTTCTTCTAAAATATCGAAGTAATGTAGACATTTGTGTAATGTTCCTTCAACAAGTTAGTGTTTTAATTTTATGGAAAAACAATTTATGTACGATATAACAAGCGGTAGTTCAATGTACGGTTGTGTGTTTGTATCTCAATGGTGTTTCAATGTGATGTGCGTATATATTTCAATGATGATTCAATTTGATGGTGTTTATGTGGTTAGAGCAATTTAAAACAGCTCTGATGGTGTTTAAAGCAATTTATAGCATATCTGATGGTAAATATGTGCTTTGATTGAGCTTTAGTCCTCAAGTAGTAAACGTTCTGTCTGTGTATAACAGAATTCTACACATAAACGGTGAACAGAAACCCGTTTCACCTTTAAACGGGTTTCATTTCACCGTTTAAACCCAAAAGGGGTTTCTGTTCACCGTTTATGTGTTCAAAAAAAAAAAAAAAAAAAAAAAAAAAAACTGATTCCATTGCAAAATTAAAACTGATTGCACTGCTAGTCCTGCAAAATTTAAACTGCTTTATATAGTTTGTATAGTTTAAACTTATTTAGTTCATATACATTTGTTTATTTTAAATAAATGATTAAAACTATTTGCAAATTTATTTAGTTTACATAAAGCAATAAAACTGCAAGACTCCTACACTGCAAATGAAATATACGGTTTATACTTTATACACTTTCTGTAGTTTATATTTTTAAGGCTTTATATACTTTTATATACTGTATATACTTTAGATAGCTTATATTTAAAATGCTTCATATAGTATACGGTTTATAAGTATATGTAGTTTACACTTTATATACTTTATATGCTTTATATACCTTATATGTATATGTAGTTTATACTTCATATAGTTTATATATTTTATAGTTTAATGTGGATATTAACATACGTTTGTATGTATACATTAACTTATGTCTAATGATGTAGATCCGAAGAACAACATGATCGTACAAACTACATAGTTCATTCAAGTAAATAAGGATGACAGAAGCATACAACAAAAATACGAACCAAAGCCATGTAATAACGACTATTAGTTTCTTGGCAAACTGTAGCACTCACGAAGCATTTCATTCTTTATTTCCAGATTCATTCTTTCCAATCGACTAACGTCAGACTGCATCTCGTGTGCGTACTGGACACCCCTCTCCGTCAACGGTGGGTCAATCCATGAAATTTTTTTACAGCTTTGCAATCCTTGTCGATTTTGTGCAGCAACATACGATTTGCAACCATAAAATCGACGTACTGTATTTGTCTGACTTTTAGATACAATCACATTACATTCCACTCCGCAATAACATTACATTGAACGACCCGTCATGCTAGAGTTAGACCGATTGGGGTTTTTTCGACCTATCACCTCCATCAACTGAGAATGGAGCGATTTTTGAACTGGTCCGATACGCTTGACTTCAACGTTTGGTTGAGTTGCACTGAACAGTTCAGCCTCGAACACTGCATCATCTACTACGAATCCAACTTGTGTTTCTGGAACAAATTCGACATCTTCGATTGGTTGTTTAACACGTTCGTACTCATCGTACATTTGAGCCATGGTCTCGTCATCGATTTCCCAATTTTCCATTTTGAGCTGGCAAAAAAGTTGATACATGAAACATATACCAGATAACAATAAGCATAGAAGAAAAGCAATTACGTGAACAAATTTCTTACCATCTATTTGAAATAAACCATATTTGCAGATCTTATGTGAGTCAAAAAACAATGAAGGATGGCTAGTATTTTATAAGGGAAAAAGTAAGAATAGAAGAGATGGATTTTTGAAGCATTGAACATTTCAGTACTTTAACTGTTGAGTACTTTAAATATTACGACCTGTCAACTCATCTTTATCACGCTGTACTAGTGTAGCAGAGCATGGTGCTGTAACTTCACCTTTAGTTGCCAGAGGCACATGTACTTCCTCGAAAGTAATCAATATGACCAGTCACTGTCATACCGATTGTGTTGTATTCAATAAGACCAGTCACATCATACTTTGTTGTATTCAATAGGACCAATCACATCATACTTTACAACGGCTATATGACACTAGAACACTTCACAACGGCTATAAGAAACATGTAGACTTATGTGTACTTGGAAGAAATATCACACCACATACAATATTCCATAATTTCAAATAGGCAAAAATGTCATCCAATAACTTTTTCACATACCCTTACTCGACTGAAACTGATGGGTTCGAGGCTTCAGAAAACAATATTGATTACGTCGAGGAAGGTTGTCTACACGACTCTGATCTGGAGTACGACTTATCTTACAGCTCAACTGCTGTGCAACTATCTTCAGATACCACGACTAATAGTGATGAACTAGAGCTTATGATGCAAGCAGTAACTGTTCATCACCAAAATGTACAACGATTCATAATAGAAGGATCTACAAGCGGAAGTCATGGAGGCAGTGTATTCGGTCGATCAGATAAAAGGAAAATGCGAGATCACAAGGGCGGGACCGGTAGATTGCTGAAAGACTATTTCGACAACCCTTGCACGTACGGCCCGAATGATTTTCGATGATGATTTCGAATGAGTAAGAATATGTTTATGCGCATTTTTAATGGAGTTGTTGCTCATGATAATACTTTGTTCAAAAACGTAATTGTGTTGGGACGATGGGATGTTCACCGTATCAAAAAATAATAGGAGCGTTACGTGTAATGGCGTATAGGATTGCCCCTGACACCTTTGATGAAGTAGTTCGGATGGGTGAGAGTACCATTCGTTTAAGTTTGGAGAGGTTCTGCATTGCGATCATTGAATTATACGGGGAAGAATACTTGCAATCCCCGACACAGAATGACGTGAATAAACTTAAACGTTTAGGAGAAAAAAGTGGATTTCCGGGCATGTTGGGAAGTCTAGATTGCATGCATTGGGAGTGGAAGAATTGCCCAAAGGCCTAGCACGGTCAATTTATAGGTCATTACCCAAGAGCCACTCTGATACTTGAAGCTGTAGCCTCACACGACCTCTGGTTTTGGCATGCGTACTTTGGTTGTCCTGGATCCATGAACGACATTAATGTTTTACACCAATCACATCTTTTTAAGGATCTAGCACATGGAACTGCACCTGCTTGTGACTTCAGTATTGATGGTAATGCATACGATATGGGATACTATTTAACAGATGGTATTTATCCTTCATGGGGAACCCTAGTCCAAACAATTTCTGATCCTAAATCTAAAAAAGAAAACCATTTTGATAAAAACCAAGAGGTTGTGCGAAAAGACGTAGAGAGAGCTTTTGGGGTTTTACAAGCACGTCTCGCAATAGTTAAAAACCCAATTAAGTTGTGGAAGCTGCAGGCGTTGAGCAACATAATGCGAGCAAGTATTATTATGCATAATATGATTACCAAGGAAGAACGAGGTACATTTCCATCGTACTTAGGGTACGACCCACACAACCCAACTTGTTGCCGAAAGAGATCCAGACACCATTGAAGCTTTCTTGAGGCGGCTATATCGAATTAGATCTAGAGACACGCATGAAAAACTCCGAGACGATCTAGTTGAACATCTCTGGCACATCAAGCGAAATCAGTGAGTAGGCGTATGTTCATCCAAATTAATGTATTATGTATTGTTTAATTTCCATTTAGGGATAGGTGTTTATTTTCTAGTATCGAGTATTACTTCAACCCATTTAGAATATAATATGTATTGTATTATTAAGACAACTATTATGTATTGATTTGTCGTATTGAATATTATGTTATTTGTACTATTGTAATACGCTTGTTTTCAACGAAAGGAGTTAAACCACCGGGGTCGTCCATTCCTCAACACTAACCATTACAAGCTTCAATCACCTGTGTATATTTATTATGAGAAATGAATACAAAGCTGAAACACAAATACAAAATCAACCATGGACGGTAGTCATATATTCCAAAGTAGTTCAAAACATTTCATCAGATGATACTTAATACACATAAAGATACAATGTTGATATGATACAAAACCATAGGTATTTATGATTTTGTTACTCAAACTGTAACTTATATCTATTCCATAATTTGAAAGCGTCGTGACTCACAAAGTGTGCGTGGTGATCGATGTGATAACGAGAGTCGTAAGTTGAATGTTTTTGCTGAAATATATCCTCTTCCTTCACTTTAGCTATTATTTTGCGGTAATTCATGCAGGACTAACTAAACATTACAAACTCACTTCTAGTTTCTAGAGTCGTGTTGACTACCCTGCAATCTGCTCGCTTGTTGAACTCTTCATTTAGGGTGACCCAAAAATCTTGATCAACATCTGCTTCCATATGAATAGTATCTGCCTTAATGTACGCTTTTATCAAGGGAAGGTAATCTGTTGGAAGCCAAGCTTGAGTTCCCATTTTTACAAACTTCTTTAGTTCAAATTAGTATGGTACAACTTATATATATATATATATATATATAATGGAAATCATAATAGAAAACCCAAGCCAAAGCCCGAGAAGACAGGCAATAAAGTTAAACAAGACAGCGCGCTATAGTCTTTATGGTCTTAAATGTTGCGTAGACACAACCAAACGAATACGAAAAAATGCGGTTCCCTATACCCTGCAAGAAACATTTTGATGTGACAATACACTGTCGAGCCAAAGCCCGAGAAGACAGGCAATAAAGGTATATAAGACAGCGCGCTATTGTCTTTCTGGTCTTAAATGCTGCGTAGACACATCCAAACGAATACGACAAAATGCAGTCCCCTATACCCTGCAAGAAACAGTTTGATGTGACAATACACTGTCGAGCCAAAGCCCAAGAAGGCAGGCATTAAAGTATAACATGATCGCGTGCAATCATCTTTATTTTCTTACATCCTGCATAGACATATCCAAACGAGTATGACAAACTGCGGTTCCCTATACCGGGCAGGAACCAGTTTGATGCGACAATCCACTGTCGACCCAAAGCCCGAGAAGGCAGGCTTTAAAGTAGAACATGGCAAACATCAAAGTATTGACCACCTTTTTTGACTACAGAAGATAAATATTAAAATAGTAGACTACCTTTTTGGATTTGTAGTCCTTATATATAGAAAACCACAAATATTTATTTACCTCACCCCTCATCCGATTAAATTTTGTACCTAACATACCTGATTTTCCATGGATAACTCATCCAATAACCAAAATAGAAATGACATGAACTTGTACGATGAAGGTCTTACGAATTATACAAGTTTACTTTCGTAGTATGAGAATCCACCAATGACGTGGGCGCAGTTCCTTGCTTAGCAACAGAATCAGATGTTTGCTTTTGCACAACAAAACGGTATGTTCAATCAACCACTTGAGCCCTCTGCTGTGTTAGATTGTCATACAATAGTTCAAACTCCCGATCCAACTTCAAGTAAAAAGGTCAGAGGTAAAGGAAAGCGTACGTATATCCAAAAAATGCCTACTGCCTCCCAAATCAACAGTTCAATCGACACAGGCAATGACAGCGGAAAGAGTGGAGGGCGCATGACTATAAAGTGTTAGCCAACGCTTGGGTCATGGCTTCCAAAGTTCTAGATGGTCGTTCAACTAGAAAGTACTTCTACTTGCAAGTAAATGAGTACTACAATCACGATCCCATATGTCAAAAAAAAAAAAAACAAGTTTTGAGGCCACGAAAACGGCTTGGTATAACCTAAATACAATGTGTACGAGATACAAAGGTATTATTGTACAAAGAGGCGACAGACTAGGAAGCGGAAAAACAGTGAGAGACTTGAGATCTGACTATGATAAAATCTATCATGATTCATTCAGATCAGAATTCAAGGCTCATGAAGCGTATGAAATCCTGAAGTTGAGGCCCCGCTGGGCTACACTTGGTGAGGCAGATAATGTAAGCATGGGGAATACCATTGAAATTATTGTACGAAATGTATCATCGAGACTTTCGATGGATTCATCTCCTGGAAATTCAAAAGACTCTCCTATCTCAATGGACACAGATGGTAATAACAGCAGCCCTGTAACTCCTAGTTCTGGAATGTTGTATGGTGGAATAACACAGCGACCAGAGGGAATAAAATCTAGTAAAAGAGCGTTGTTGAGGAACAAGGAGTCTAGTGATTTGGTGGCAGCAGGTGAACGACTTACATCACTTTTAAGTGATATTTCAATTTCATCTAACTCCAAACGGGAAGAACGATTAAAGTTAAAAGAGCAGAAGTTACGGATCCTGGAAGCCGAACTTCAACAAGATGCAGATCGAACTAACCTATTTAAGTCGCGTGAAAGACATTTACGTGAAGAGAGGGAAGAAGAGTTTTTATCGAAGGACGTGTCCCACTTAACTGGAGAACACCTAGAATAAATTCTGACTAAAAAACGTAACATTCTCAAAGCACAAAAACAACGGTATGCGGCTGATGAAGGTGGTTCAGAGTTTTAAAGAACGTGGGACTTCTTTAGTTTATCTTATTTTCTATGCTATTTCCTCTTCATTCTACGTCTAGTTTTGTTTCGAATTAGTTTGCTTTGCTTTAAAAATGTATGCTTATTTCTAGTTAACGGGTTGCTTTGGTTTCTAAAGTATTGTATTGACTGCGATCTAATCAGTTTATTTCTGCTTATTATACGAAGTATAATTTAAAGGAGTTAAAGAAATGTAAGCTTATATTATACGGCATACTACACAATTTTAAAATGAAAAATCAAACAAATAGGTTAATATAGATCAAGAAAACACTCAACCGAATTAATAACGTAGACAATTTTAATTGAATCAACGGAATAAACAATCTACACAAACAGGTAATAACTAAAAAAATTAGCCAAGATTACAAAAAATCGTTAATTTATATATTCCTAAAAGGGCCAAATTATTAAAATAGAAGCGCAACTCAGGGAAGCGCAAAATCAAAATTAAACATAAATCCATTGAAGGAAAAAACAAAAATAAACGGTATTAAGAAGCCCGTTTATAGTAAAGGGATTTCACAAATCCGTTCAATAGATAAACGGATTTGTTAAATCCGTTTAAACTATAATCAGGTTTCAAAAATCTGTTTATAGATCGCCATATAAAAAACAAATGGGGATTTCCCCCGTTCGGATCACCTCCCCACGCTCAAAGCCCCACTGCTGGAGCGTGGGGAGCACCAATCCGATGGGGGAAATCCCCATTTAGAGCATCTCCAGCCACTGCTGGAGATGCTCTAACTGTGGGTATTTCAACATAATTGTTGTCGAATTATCTCAAGATAAAAACAGTAGGATTACATTTGTGAAATGACATAGCGTAGTTGTTATGTAATATTATTATGTTTGGATTTCATTTTAGGGGATTTTCTTGTTTTGATTTTCAACTTCGTATTTCGAATCATGATGTTGGAGTCAATTAAATCAGTGTGAAACTTACTACTATTTGGATTGGACAAGTAGTTTTCTATTGTAGTTACTGTGTACTTATAGAATGCCAACTTGGTAGAAATACTGTAAGTTAGGGATTTATGTAGTTTATTTAAATAGAAAAACAAAGCCGACTGCATCTAGTGCAGAGCTGCCTCTAACATGTACTGTCTAGTTAGGGATTGATGTTTAAATCAAAAGCTATTATATGATGTGTTCTTGCAACTTCTAGAGGATAAGGCCATGGTGCCTATGATATAGAAATCACCTATGTTCATATTAAAGGAGATTGATCTTCAGATCCAAATTTACGTTAAATATTCATGTAGTGTTTTTTCTTATGTGACTTTTTAAACAGCTTTCATTGCCTATGTTATAGGCTTTTACGTAAATGTTCATTTTTCAGTTTCCTTTTAGCAAATTGTTTTTTTTAGTAAGGTGTCTTCATTTATTTAAAATTTATATCAAATTTGAAGTGTGTTAAGTTTTTATTTCCGTGTGATTGCTAGGTTAATGGAATTGTTTGCTTGTTAATGTTTATTTTAGAAGTAGGAAAAACAAACTTAGGAAAGAAATTTCCTAAACATATTTTATGGTAATTGTCCTATTATTGAAAGGGAATAATAGGCAGACTGTCTTGTTGTGTATGATTATATATGATACATACATGTTTTAGACATGTGGCAGTATACACTAATGTTTTCAAGGTGAATATGTGTAACCTGATATATTCTTGGAAACCCGATACTTCCAAAAATCATTTTGAAATCACATAGGATACATATATGTTTTGGACATGAGGCTGTATACACTTTTGAAGTTGTTACATATTCAAAATCGTATATGCTGTGAATCTTAGTTTAATAGATCTGTGAATTGTTAAAACAGAATCATTAATCTGGTGTTACAAAGAATTCTACTACAGAACGTGCTTTAACTTGTTCCTTAAGTGTTGTAGAAGCAAAGATTTATTTAAAGAGGAGAGGCACGAGAAGACGCATGTTTGCGCAAAGCTCGGTGAAATTTGTAAACTTTATTCATAAAAATTTATGTATGTATTTATTGATTTTTCCGTTGTATAAAACATTGAAAACTCTAATATTTGTATAAAATTTTAATTTCGCTGCAGTTATTGTACTCTGTGATTCTGTGTTAATTCTGTTTAAACCCTGTAAGGCAATAACAACCCGTCATTTTGAACGCTTCGAGTTGGTTTGATTACTGACTTGGGGCGGTCAAATGGAGGACTGTTACAATACTACAAGGCATGGAAGTCATAATGTCAACCAAGATGAGAACACACAAAGTATAGGACATGTTAAAAAGAAAAATGGTGAAGTTTTGAATGCAACCAAGGAGCTGCTTGTAGACGTTATGCTCTTTAGAGGTTTAATCAAAGAAGACTTAGCACACGAAGACAGTAGAGAACAGAAATGTGCATTATTACAAATGAAACTGAAGCCACAAATCCTTACAATAACATCGAACTGATACTAATCCTTACAACAACATTTTAAGGATTGTCGCCGTTAGTACCAGCAAACCCACAAATGATATTAAAGCTCGAAATCTAACTATGTAAATCCAACAATAAAATTCTTACCCTACGCAGAATGATCAAAAGCTGTGGTAATAACAAATCCAGCAGGAATTTGGAAGTTGAATACGCTGAATAACTCAATTTCTCTAATGCTTTGACACCGATTTTATTTTTGAAACAACGATTGCATCAGTTGGAACCCATATTTAATTTTGCTAAGGATCGATTGGAGATGAGTGCCCCCAGATCGAAGATTAGGGATTGAACATTTTGAAATTTTTGGGGTTAACGAAACGAAAATTAGGGATTCAAGATTTTGAAATTTTGGGGGCTAGAACGAAAGTGAGTAAATGAAAATAAAACCGAGAAACGGATATAGGTGAGATACAGATTGATAGCATGGATGGATAGCTGAGATATTGTTATAACTAATGGTGTAGATCGCCACGTAGAATATGGAAAGGCCTGCTATAGCAACACTGTACGAAATACTGCATCGTGTTACACTTGTTTGTCTAGATCAACACATTTTTATGGCTAAGGTAACACTAAATATAAAATGTTGTAGTAGAACCAAAATAGTATAGCTATCGGGACATTTTGGCTAGCAACACCTTATAAATTCGTTGTTTTAGGCTATATATGGCGTAATGGCCTTATAGTGGACCCCTTCGTTACTATGTAGCTGACCTTATTGGATAATCTCCTAGTCGCTTAATACTTCCTATAGGATATGTAGGATGGACTTACCATTTTAAGATTCAGGTTTATGTAGGATTCGTACACCATTTAAGACCCTTAACTGGAGGGCCCATTCTCAGGTGTACCCCTCGACCCAAGCCACTTAAGACCCAAGGAAGCGGACTATTCGTGTAGATTATCGAACTCATAACCAATTAGCCTTTAATCCTTTCATTTGTGGAAGATGGTCTATGCGATCACTTAATACCTTTTTATAGGTGGATCTAACAACTTAAGACCTTAATCCCAAAGTAAGCCACGCTTATAAATTATTTTCTGTTTGGGTTTCTCCTTACGGACAGGAGGAGGACCCCTTTTGGCTACTTAAAACATCACTCATGGAGTAAACTTTGTTTTTGAAAACAAACAATGCTTTGCAAACTAAGTATCATCACGGGTTCCTGTTGTTAATGATATATCAAATCCGTTATACATATACCCGAATGCGGGAAGGTGCAGACTTCTATCGGATATGGAAACTGACCTCGCACCATTACCCTACTAAGTCCAATTCTTAATTCTAATAATGTAGGTTCTAGACTAACTATAATGTAATAAGGAAGAACTATTTGTTCCCTATCCTAGGATATTAAATTAATTGTTTTCTTATTAGACTTAGTATTTCAAAACGACAACCAATACCCATTAATTCCATTTTTATTCCATTTGTTGCTATTTATTTGGGTTCTTGCCATTTATGGCCATAATGGTCATATTTTCCTAAAGCACTAATTAAGCCCATAAATGCCATTTATTACCATTAACTATAATTAATGTCATTTATGAACCTAATGGTCATAAACACCTAAGACAACGTAATAAATGTCTATATCATATCAGTTCCTTCCTATTCTAATCTAATTATTGTAATTCCTTAAAATTTTATGTTCTTATTTTAACTTGATTCATTCTTGTTGTACATATACATATACATGTTTATAAGAAATATTTATTTACTTAATTGGAGTTATTATTCCTATTCTTGGTCATCATTTTAAATTATAACCATTTAGTCATAACTACATAACTCAATTTATTTCCCCTAAAACAATGATGGTTGGGATGTATACTTGCTTAATTATGTCCTCTTTATAGCAAATCAACTACATTTATTGTTATAACAGTCAAAATATCTATTTCCATTAAAATGGGGTTACATGCCATATATGTATTCCCATAAAAAGGGAAACTTTTTCCATACACTTAGGAAATACGATTGCATTTGGTTTATTTCTAATAAGTAATATTTATTAAATTATATTTAATAGATTAAAATAAATTGAGATTGATTGAACTTAATAAATTAAGAACAATTAATAAATGATAGTTAATAAACTAGAAAAAAACTGAGATATGAGGATCCAAATTCAATTAAACAATTAAGTAGTGTAGTCCCAGAATATTACCCCACCCGATATATATAACCCGCTCCGATGCATTTCTCAACGCAAAACCTAGCTAAGTCATCATCTCCGTCTTCATTGAATCCCCAACTATCAGTCGTGATAGAAACAATAATCCAAAAGGAGTGATACACGGATTCCAAATTGAAATTGCTATCTCTATATTCCATTCTTCTGAAAATTGAATCAATTGAGATTCTGAAGTCTGATGTTCGAATCTGCATTCCACTAGTCCGCAGTATCATTGAGGACTACCCAACATAGTCTTGGACCCAGAGTTCCCCGGCGTCGTCCTTCGCGCTATCCGATCCTTCTCGAACCCCAGTCTGAACGACCGCTTCGTATTACAGTTCAACCTGTGAGAGTTCAACCCTTCGTACTGAGCACCGTGGATATTATTGCTGTGATATTTTCTCCCGTTTTAATGATAGGATCACTGAGATATCTGCTGGTGCTAGGCTTACTCGGAGCAGACAACAGAGATGAATTCTGTTGATAATTGTTGTGGTTCTTTAAATTGCACTTATGTTCACTGATGCACCTTTGATATGATGCAAGGTATGGATATTCGACCTATTGTTCTGTAGATGAATCTTTGCACGGTATGGATATTCTATTGATAATTAAAAATATATACCATTGATATGTTTCTATTCTATTGATTCTTACTGCTAATGCTTCCCCATTTTAATGACTTTTAGTGCTAGTGCTTCCATGGAAAAAGAGAATGGTACGGGTCTAGTACCACATCAAGATGGTAGCTGCATTTCTCTAGTATTTCAGGACGAGATTGGAGGACTTATGGTTCTTAAGGACCGAATGGATCCCTTTGGTTACAAAGAGGGTAGCATCACTGTTAACATTGGTGACTTACTTCAGGTATGCACATGTTTTGGACACTTATTTCAGGACGAGATTGGAGGACTTGATATCTGATATGGTTGACAACATTCTTTATAAGTAAAAATGTTAATATTTGCAACATGTACTACTTCTAAAAAAAACATTGTAGAGTGTTTGTTCATATTGTACTCAAGATGAAAAGTATCTATTGCTACCAAGATATAATTAAATCTGAAAAAAAAAGAATAGTTTCATTTTGCTTGCAGGTGCTTTGTTTTAAAGTGAACGTATGTAAAAGAGTTCACTTATGAAGCGAGTCAAGAAAATATGTGAAGTTTAATGGATAATTGGGAAAACATAATATCGTATTGTGAAATAGCTTATGACCTAAATATCTTTTTATGCAAAGTATTTGTAAAACTACAGCTATATATGGTTTTAAGCCTGCTAACGTGTCATACAACTACCAAACACTGAGTACCCATTCGCTAGCACAAAAGACTGAATGTTTATCAACTATTCAACATTAAAACCCAATCAAGAATTATCAAACTACGCAACACTAATCCAAAGCACTTGTAAAACACTGAAAATAGTGGCTTGTTACATGCATGTTTTAGTCTAGCTGGTTTGTAATTTGAAAATAATGGTTTACCTCAAACGTTTGCATTTAACAAGATATTTGCAGGTTTAGGTTGCAAAGCCATTAATTTTCAAATGATCATATACATTGACACTTTCTGCTGATGACAGTTTTTTGAACTTCATAAAGTGAAATATAATGGTTACCAATGAATATGGCTGAAAAGCAAGAGAAATGATTAAAAACGAGTGAAATATAAATATTGGACTATTTTCGTAATAATTTTGCAAAAGGAAGCTAAACTAAAATAATCCCACTTTTATCAGAAACTTTCTATTATTCACTTTTTCATTTTTAAATTCTAAATGCAGCTCCAACATGTATTACAAAATTGTGAAGATTATGTGGTGTGTTACATTTAAAGCTGAAAGGTCAGGGTATGTAATGTGATATTCTTGGACATTTAGTGGCTGAAGCTTCTACTCCAGAGAATAAGATGTCTATTAAACTAGATAGAAGTGATAATTAGAAGTCTGTGATTTATGGCTAGCTGCATCTGGTTATAGTCTGGTAAACTAAGTAGTGGATACCGGGTAGGTGGTGATGAATGATAGATTTGTAAGTGCAATGCATAGAGTGGTGAGAAAAGAGAAGAACAAGTACTCATTTGCATTTTTCTTCAATGTAGATGGAAGAAAGTGGATTGAACCTTTGCCACAGTTCACCAGTGAAGTTGGGGTGTTTCCTCGGCACAAAGGACTCTACTACGATGATTATATGCAACTTCGGATGCAGAACATATCGATTTCACGCAGTGAGTTCTTTGATATTTACCAATTTGTGAGTAATAGCAATGTTGGGAGTTAGTAATTTTGAGTTCAGAATATGGTTGAAGAGTTTGTACATGAATCAATGTGTCATGCAATTGTATGATATGACTTGCTAAATGATACATCATTTGATAAGCATAACGATTTCTTGTATTGTCATTATTAATAACATTCTGCAGGAACATTCTGTGGAAATATGTGACGACCAGGAGCAACATTTCAATAATGAATAGTTTATGATCTCCCTCCAGCATCAGTTTTGCTAAATGAATGTTGTCTACGGATGCTATATGCCAAAGATAAGAGTTGAATCTTACAAGAATGGACATGGTAACAAAGTGTTTTAATATTTACTGATTTGTTTCTCTCATGAAGATGATGTCCTTCGTTGTGCAACAAGTGCTTATGCACAATCATAAGCATAAACACAACTAATGTTATATTGATCCATGCTACTTGGACTAATAGCATGTTTTCATAAGCTTTATGTTTCCTATTATTTAATTCATATATTGGAGAGTCCACACCTCGGTGATATTTGAAGGAATCATCAAACTCTATCTTTGAACTTTGAATAACCAGTGCATTAGCTATAGGTTTGCATTCGTTTTTTATTTTTTTGTGCAAGCTTCACGTGATACATATAAGAACTATGTGCTACTATTATGAAAAATTATATTGATGTTCTACTCTAATAATGACTTAATAACGATATGTCAGGTTTTGAAAAATACATATAATGTTTTGCTTGAAAAATAATAATACTACTACTAATGTTAAATGGGTTTTTCCTTGATATCATAAGCATTCCCTCAGCTCATATGTTCATATAAACTCTTTGATACTTTATACACCACCGCCTTTGCGTTTTACTGTGTTTGACTTCGAGCTCGTGTTATTTCTAGGTCTCTTAGATTATGCTACTTGAATTTATACTCTTTTGCAATATATTTTATCCACAGGACGGTTTATAACTTTTTTTAATCTGAAATAATTGTTATTTTGGAATAATGATAGAATATGGATCGACTTGAGGTAAGAAATCACGGTCTTTTGGTTCATTTTGTAGTGTTGTTTGGCACTTTTCTCGTAGAAAAAGATTTGATCAATGAACTTAGTATAAAAAATTATGTGATTTCGCAGGTGAGAAGGTTGAAAGAATATTCATAAGAAATTAATATTAATTATGTATAGTTTGGGCTATTTGTGATATAAGTGCATAAAGTGTTCAAACAAATGGAATATTTATATCAGCACTTGTGATATAAGTGCATGAAGTGTTATCCTTAATATATAGTGTAACTTATATCAATACTAATTATTAAATGTAACATTATTGATTTTGTATAATAAATTTTGCACGGGTTCAACCATACAATAAAGGAGATGTTTCACAGAAAGATAACATCATAAAAGGTAAGTATGACAAGGTAAACATGATAGAGTGTATACGCTTCCCAAATGATTACTCTGATTCTCCACACTAATATTAGTTTAACCATAATAAGATGATCCCAACACCTACAAGATGGTAGACTTAGGCGTACTTCTGGTGAGAGGTTTTAACCTCATACAATCCACAGGCAGCCCGACCTAACAGGCTTCAATTTTTTTTTACCAGAGTATAGACTTACCCTAATCGATCGGATCCCTACTCCGTAGATACCATGTGTCGACCCCACAATAGGAGGTATCATTTCCTAAAGTGGCAACCCTTCGTGATGTGCACAACCATATCTACCAGTGTCACGGTCGTCTTGTCCCCTTCTGATCGGTCCATGCACGCACGTGTCCCCGGTCGGTTTGCGCCACCCACACCGTCCTCCACGTTTGAATCTCTTACAATCATCCCAGTAAGCGTGTCCCTACTCCGATCTAGGGCGGAGTACTCGTCTGATACTGTTTTATGGGTTACTGACTGAAATGGGTCCCACATACAAGATGATACAAGTTCTTCCCCTTGTCTTGTATCCCTATTAGGATTTCCACTGGTTATGTATACCAATTGGTGTCTTTAATTACATAACCCCTTTAAGTTAATTTTGTGGGCCTATATATGAATATTACCCACCCCCTTAGATTTACTTGACCCACCCACTGTTCAATAAAATTTACTTAACCCCATATTCAAGTTCATGTTCAAACAATCCCTATGGATTCAACTAAGTTAAGTATTCCAATTCATTACCATGTCCATTTTCGTTATAATGTACTGGACCCCTCATATTAAGCCTATCACTTGTGGATGCTGGATATGCCGGTCGGTCCCGGCCAGACTTCTTGCATAAGTCGGGCTTAACCTTGCGTCTCAGCACGTCTCGTATTTGTGCACCTAGACCCATCACATTATATTCACTACTTTTGGTTGTTGGATATGTCGGGCGGTTCCGGGAAGACTTCCACCATAAGTGTAATCTAACCTCATATCTAGGCGTAGTTACAGTTTCTAATTACTGTAATCTTAGGCATTCCTTTATTAGCCAATTTTACCTATGTCGTTATAGGTTTCATGCCCTTTTTTCCTCAAATTTGTTCATAATGAATTATATACCCAAATTCATGTTCAAAAGCATTATTCAAGTTGTGTCCAATTTCAATGTTTTTCCCCTCGTTCCCAAACAAACGCATTCGCATAATTTTAGCGGCATGCCTAGGCTCGAAAGTAACCTGGCTATATAAAGATAAAAAGGGAAAGGGTGAAGGGAAGTTGACAGAAATGATTATTCTAACAACATTGGCATAAACATAAAATGGCATAATGTTAAGACTTGAGATGGATATATAAGAGCAGATCTGGTAAGCTTATGATAATAAAACTGGTTTTAACATAGTAGAGATGTCATAATAGGCATGATTAGATCTAAACAAGGATTTAGATGATGTCCAACTAACGACAAATCCAAATTAACCACAATATGATAGGTACAAGATGATCTAAATATCGAATTAGATCTAAAATCAAAAAGTAGATTTGACACGATAAAGGTTAAGATCTAAGTTAAAGTTATATCAGGATGTCATAGATTCACAAGTTTCAATAGATCTGATATGATTCACTCACAGGCGTAGATCCAAATTACAATCATATCATGTTTTACTTTTAATCATTTAATTCTAAAGGTAACTTAAACTCACAGTGTTCGGATCTAGAAAAATAGAAGGAGAAAAGCGGAGATTGAATCACAGATCTACTCTTGAATCTTTAAACTTAGATTACAGAAGAAGAAAAGGAATTGATTTAGTCCAGGCACTAACAACATTTAGTCCTCCATTGATTTCAGTGTGAGAAAACAAGGGAAATAAGGCTGTATATATATCTACCAGGCCCCCTGAACCGACCTGCCACGTCATCCCTAGGGGATCGACTCCCCCTTAGGGGGTCGACCCATGGGTCGACACCCCTCTTAAGAGTTCAACTCCCCTAGGCAGGAGAATTCCCGCTCGTCCAATTTTCTCCGTTTTGAACCATTTTGAACCATTTTGAACTGCTGGACCTAATTTTTGAATTCTTGGACCCTATATATATGTGCCCCAACAAGGATGCCTCTCCCCTAAGAAACTATATAGGACTTCAACAATTACAATTGTTTTGACTTTTGTTTTGCGTTCTTGAATCAACACGGATAGTCAACGATTTAAGTACACCCTTCCTGTAATCTTATCCTTGAGTATTTGATATGTCTGCAAAGACTGAAGGAAGTTAGTTGCTTGTCGAATTAAGATATGAGAAGCGTTATCAAGGATTCAACAAGTAAATTGAAATTGGGAGAGCTTTATATTGCAAAGAATATAGAAGTGCAATTTCAGAAAATAGGGAGAGTAGAATCAGAATTGGTGATTTGAAAAACACGTTTGAAGTGTGTAACAACCCGGAAATCTGGGCCAGTTTAAAATTTTTATTTTGGCAATTTTAGCGAATTTTGATTATTTAAAATGAATTATTTTAAATAATACCGACGAGGAATTTATTTTGAATAGAATTCGAACGTATATATTATATACGTCGTCGTTAGAATATAAATAATTATTTTAAATTATAAAAGGAATTGAAAATGGCGCGGTAGTTCGATAATTCGATTTCAAACTTCAACTGAATGTAACTGGTGCAAAATAAACCGGATTTTAGTGAAACAAAAAATAATGGAGTCTAATTGTGAATATCTATCCAATGAATCCGAAAAATTGTAATTTCATAGTGGGGATAAAAAGATATGTCCAGTTGAAAATTCTGAATAGTCGTTATGGAATTCAGGCCCTTAAAATGGAAATTTTGCAAACGACCTCGGATTTCGACGAAACCACTTTTGTTGGATCCGTGATGTAAAGTTATTGCTAGATTTCAAATTTCATAATTTTCCGAATCAATATGTGAGCGTGGCAAAGGAAAACGCGTTTGACCAGTTTCAGTTGATTTTAATCGACTGGAAAATGGCCATTTTTCCAACGGTCTCAGAATTCAACGAAACTAGTTTTATTAGGACCGTATTGTCAATACGAAGCTAGAAAATATTTTTCTGCAATTTATAGAGTTAGTATGTGATCCCAGTAAATTGAAATGGGCGTTCAAATTCAATATATAGAGTTATATGTTGGTTTTGATGAAAACTGATCGAAACAGTTGAATCAACTTACGATACATATCCCATTGTGTTCGGAATGGGGGTAATTAGCTATGGACGACAGGCAGTGGGCCTCGTTTAGAGGTCGTATGGAAAAGTCAACTTTTTGTGAATTAAATAATTAAAAATTAAAATTCTCTCTCTTCCCTTATACCTTCTTTCTGCCCCCCCATATTCCCAAATCCGATTTCATCTTTCAGAAAGAAAAAAAAATGCGATCCCTGATCGATCGAGCGCCCTCCGCCTCATCGCAACGGCGAGCCACCGCGCCTCCAGGCGCTGCGCCCCCCTGCTGCTGCATTTCCCCCTCCTCAACTCCCACTCCCATCGCCTCCCTCCGCCTCCTGTCGCAGCCCTCACCACCGCACCCCTCTTTCCAATCGAACCCCACAGCCCATCCACCAGTTGGAGCAGCACCCCTCTTCTTCAGTTTAACCCCCGTGAGTTTTTATTTTAGTTTAATTTATTTTTGTCAATAAAAATTCGATTTTTATTTATATGTAAGCGTATATAAAAATAAATTCGAGTTTTCCTTACACGAGGTGGCCAAGTAAAGATTGGTTTTTATATACGAAAGGTTGGAATAAAAATGTAATCTTTTATATGTCGTAGCATGAAAAATATATGATTTTGATTAATGACAAGGTTTGATTTTTATTTATATGTATAGAATAGAAAAGATTAGATTTTTTAAAATAGAAAAGTTTAGATTTTTGAAATTGAAAAGGCAAAATCTTTTTAATTGAAAGGGCGAAATCTATATTTTTGAAAAGGCGAAATCTTTATATAGTGAATAGCGAAGTAAAAATTCGATTTTTATATATTGAATAGCAAAGTAAAAATTCGATTTTTATATATTGAATAGCGAAGTAAAAAAAGGATTTTCATATATTGAATAGCGAAGTAAAAATTCGATTTTTATATATTGAATAGCGAAGTAAAAATTCGATTTTTATATATTGAATTGGGAAGTAAAAATTCGATTTTTATATATTGAATAGCGAAGTAAAAATTCGATTTTTATATATTGAACAGCGAAGTAAAAATTCGATTTTTATATATTGCATAGCAAAGTAAAAATTCAATTTTTATATATTGAATAGCAAAGTAAAAATTCGATTTTTATATATCGAATAGCGAAGTAAAAATGTGATTTTTATATATGTAGTGAAAGCGGACAACGAAAGTGACAAAAGGCAAGAACGACGAAGATTTCTACCTAAGAAGAGTCGTGGCGTTGGATTAGCAATTCAGTGAGAATTTCTCACTCTTCAATTTCTTTTCTAGTTATATATATATAATAGGATGCAGACGGTGTTTAGTAGCACCCGACACAATCGTCCACATACCATGGACTTGTTTGTTTGGTTGTGTAGTTGGTTAGATTATTTGGTTTAAATTGAATTGTTTGGTGAAATGAAATTGATTTGATTGATGTGTGAATGGCGTGGGCCTTCACTAGACCGGGGATAAGGCTAGGCCTTGTCCCGTTTCTAGTATCGTGCCATTATGCCGCCAAAATTTTCTAAAAATAAGTTAGAAAAATAAAGATAACATTTTATTTAATAAATGAACCGAATAGAATATTCATAGGTTGAATAAAATAGTTTGATCGTTAAAAATATAATTTTTAACGTGAATGTGAATAAATAAATATTCATTTACAAACCGGACGGTTTGTTTATGTACACCTACTTGAAGGACATTGATTGGGACGATAAATTTTACACATCGCCCAACTGCACAAATTAAAATCTGTGTTTGATTGCTTGAAACCCCACACGGGTATTGGGATGATATTTGACGTACACTGATCCCGATTGTTTAGTTGTATGTCGATTGATTGATTGACGAGCTGTTATAAGCATTAAATATTTATATTTGATGCTTATACAGTGTAGAATGCACTTTGGATGATGGTTGATTATTCATCGTTGTTGATATATGCATGTGTTGTAGAAAATCCATATAATTAACATTATATGGTAATTGATTAGGCCTCATTTCAGTTTTTAAAATAGAAATATTTGAAAAAGAAATATTTGAAATGGAATATTTGAAAATAGGAATATATGAAGCCGTATTGATTAGATTGACGCCATTTTGACGTGAACGATATTTATATCGATTTTATTCATTTTATAATGAATATCGAAAGTGATTTCAAAATCTGATATTTTGAAAAGAATTGAATATAAATAAATTCGAATTGAAATCGAATATAAACGAATTCGAATTGAAATTGAATATAAAAGGATTCGAATTGAAATTGAATATAAATAAATTCGAATTGAAATTGAATATAAATAAATTCGAATTGAAATCGAATATAAACGAATTCGAATTGAAATTGAATATAAAAGGATTCGAATTGAAATTGAATATAAATGAATTCGAACTGAAATTGAATTGAATTGAAATCGAACTGAAATTGAATTAGAAATCAATTTGAATTGAAATCAATTTGAAATGAATTTAAAATGAATTTAAATTGGAATATTCAATTTTGATTTGAAATTGAATATGAAGTTGAAACCGTTTTGAAAATGAATTTAAAAACGATTTATAAAGCACGTTTTGAATTGAAATCGACGAAGTATATATTATATATATATTATATATATATAATATAAAGGCCTGAATAGAACGCGCCGCGCCGCGGCAGTTCTCGAATTTCGACCATTGACTTCGAACGGATATTACGGGAGATCCGACTGTCGGATTCTCCTAAAACCGGAACCGTTGGGTTCGTAAGCTTTCTAACGAATATTAGAAGTTAGAAATCTAACGGTTGGATTTGGAGTTACGTCCAAATCAAATTTGAAAAAGGTCGCTGTAAGTGCAGTTCGATGGCCATTGATGGAAATCGATTGTACGGGCCTTGATAAAATCATTAAAAATATCAATAATTTGTGTAAAATCATAAGAAATGATTTGGGAAGAATTGGGATGAAAAACTCCATATTTGAAGAGATAAAAATAGATTTTTATCGAAATGAACTAGTTTTGAACTAGAATTATAATTCTATTTATTTTTAAATAAATAAATTGAATTTGAAAGGGTTTTAAAAGTAACCAGAATTTCCAATAATTGAATTGGAATGGATTTAAATCGAAATTGTCTTCGGAATATTTCGATGTTGGATTTCGTGATTATACAGATATTGTTATGGAAATTTGAAAGATATATTTATATCGTTATTTCCAATATGATATTTGTTAGTCGTAGAGTTTGGTATTGAATATAAGCCGATATATTTTCTATTCAGAGCCTTGTGTTTAATATCAAATGTGATTTGGGTTTGTCGTGAATGGTGTCTTCATTAACACTGTTCTTAAGCCCAGTTGAGAAAAGATTAAATCTTTTTATTTGGATTTAATGAAGTATACCAATTAAATGATATTTAATTGGAATTGAATTCGAATTGATTCTTGGGTTTATCGTGAATGGTGTTTTAAATAACACTCGTTCTTTAACCCGATAATTAATAGAATGTGATTTTGGGTTGTCGTGAACAGTATCTTCAATAATACTGTTCTTAGACCCAAAGGAGTTAAGAAAATCCAGAAACTAACTGAAGATTAGTTGAGTTGAATGGTTTCTGGGATATAGATCTGATGTTGGTTTCGGCCTTCGGGGTTAATATTTTGGGAATTGCTCACTTGCTAATTTACGGTTAGGGATTGATTGAAATGTGTTGTGATTTAGGGTTTATCGTGAACCTTGTTTTAAATGACACTGATTCTTTAACCCCGTCACAGATTAAAACTAAGTGGAGTTTTAATGAATCTTTAATTAGATTGAAATGATCGAGGATGGAGTATCACCAGTTTTGCTCCAGGCGTTAGTTAAATCTTTAATTAGATTTGAACGTGAAATGGTAATTGAATTTACCGATAACACAGTGGTGTTAGATATGAAGTATAACCAGTTTTACTTCATGGGATGAATAGGTTGGGATTGGGAAATTAAAACAAATGATTACTTCGGTAAGGTTCGTTAATCCCGACTAGTTGAATCGAAATTCAAAAGTAGATTAAAGAATAAATTTTAATGATTTATCTTTGATAAAATTAATGGGAACCTTTCCCTATGAATGTGAAATTTAGAAACTGACTGTCGGTTAGCTAAGCAGAACGGTTTTCTGGATATTGATCTGATGTTGGTTTCGGCCTACGGGGTTAATATTTGGGGAATTATTCTCTGGTTAATTTACGGTTAGTGACTGATGAATTGGAATGAGGCGTATGTTGTGTTTGTGTAACACTTATTTAAAATATATGCGAGTTATTCGGAAAGACCGGGTTTATCCCATTCCGAATAACTGATACGACGATAAGTCGAAGATGAAGACGATGGTCGAAGACCGGAGGTCTTCACGTCGTTTGGGTAATTACTGATGATCTTGATTGGGTTGTACACCCAAGAAGATGGAAACAGTTGGTGATCGTCCAGACGTACTTGGAGATCGATGGATATGCGGGGTACTAGGTGCCTCCGGTTTCGTTCAGACCCAGAACGGACTTGTAAATGGACTGTGTGTCTGACATTGGATTTTAGTCCATGTGATTGATGTCTATTAAATATATATCTGTTTGGCGGCGGAGAATTTATTCTTTTGCTTAACGCCCTTCTCTGAGACGTACGATCTCAGGTGTTATATATTGATGGATATCAAACACATGGAGTGAATTGCCTGTGTGGCATGCCTAAGTGGCAATTGATCGAGGCTTCTGTTGAAAAGCAAAGTCTTGTGGTGATGATCAAAGCACAGCTTGTGTGGCACAGCTTTGTGTAACGTGAATTCGCAAGCCTCACACCCCGGTGGTGAACCAAAAACGGGAGACGGACCTCAGGGAGGGCATGCGTTTCTTTCTAGCTAGGGTGGTGTCAGTGACCTACCAGCCCTGACATTTATATACTTTTCACCTGTGTGGTTGTTGTTGTTGTGAGGCGCCTCGGTTTGATCGGACGATCCGGGTCCGATGGAGTCATTCGTTGACTCATTTACGCCCCAAAGGGTGGGGAAACGTAGTGTTCAGGCATTATAATCCACATCGGTGGACCGGCCCTGACGATCCATGGGGCAGTTGCGGATGTTTCTGAGGCTCGGTCTAGAGAGTCTCGAATCGGTTGAGGACTATCTTTTGCCTCGGTTCGCAGAAGAAACCCAACTTCCAAATACGTGATTTTGCGGTTTTAATTGTAGAACTAGTATGGCGACATGATATATGGTACCCATGCCGCCTATGATTGATACTTATGATTTGAAGTTGTTTTATACACTATACACTTATAATAGTATCAAATGATTTGTTTTAAACGTATCAAGCATTGTTTGGCTGTTATAAGGGAAAACCCTATCCCCCGGCTTGCGTTGCATTGTGTGATAGGACCTGGGTCTTATAACATCTTCATTTTTCTTTATTTAGCATTGCGCTGTTTGTTTTATGCACTGGTATTCTTGGGAGGAAACCCGTTCCGTGTTATATGGCGTGGTCCCTTGATTTACCTAACTTTAAAAATAAAGATTACTGTTTTTAGTTCTCACACCAGTCCCATGACTGACCTGGAGTTTATTATTTACCCTAAATTTTGGGTGCCCCTATTTTGATACGGGCAGCTAGTAGTTTTGGTTTTGCAGATTTATATTCACAGGATCCTGGTTTACAGCTGGAATGATATCCGGAAAGCTTTGTATCCGTATATCTCTTCTAGTTGTGTATTGTATTATTTTCCGCTGCTATGTATTTAAATGTAATTTAAATCTCTGATATTTCTGTGTAATGTATATTCATTTATACTCTGTATATTCTTGTAATCTGATGCATTGTTGTAATATACAATGAAATGTTCTTCCGTCTGCATTCTGTTGTGGCTTGTTCTCGAACTATCCGCGCTTTCCTCACCGGGGAAGTTACGGCTCTTCACAGTTGGTATCAGAGCTTTGGTTTACAAAGCTCAGAGAACAAGGCACATTTGAGCCATACGGAAGAATTCATCAGATATTGGATTAGTAATATCCAATTAGAATGACTCGTTAGAGATGGGATCAGTAGTACCCTAGAACGAGTGTGAAGAGTATATTTTTAAAATGAAAACGAATTTTGTTTTGAAAATTTAAATCAACTATTCATATTTGATTATTTATTTTAAATTGATTTGGACAGTCCAGTATATAAAGATATTGCATATACGCCTTGCAAACGTGTATTTGAAATTTTAATATACTGGATAGATATAGATTCACACTCTAGTCGCCCGGAGATGATTCTGATGATTGTAGCTACATCATCAGAATTAGTGTTCGAGTGTCGAAGGTGTGATATTTATATATTTCCTATTGACTGGTGTGAGAACCGAAACTAGATAGGGCTTATTGTTGTGATTTGGCATCAAAAATCTGATTTTTGACTATATATCAAAGTTATGAATTTCAAAAGCTAATCAATTAATGGATTGATGTTTGTGTTGTTTGTTTATTTGTTTGATAATTTTGAACCATTACGCCTAATTGTATCAAATATTAAATTGTATTTAAAATTTGTCGTATTTGCTTGCATATACATGTACTTACACTGAACAGGTCATAGCAAGGAGGCTAGAGCAGAGAATAAAATTTGTTTGCCCGACAAATAGGTACATGTTTATCATAATTTACTGTTTTGTTTGGGTGATGATGATTTTATGAGCCTATCGGCTAGCCGCTTGGCTTTTTCTTTTTCTTTTTGAGATCAGAAGGCCTATATGGTAATTTCGGGATTTTCCCGTGGCTCCCGGTGCAGGGGAGGTTATGGCGAAATTTTTCGAAAATTACGGGTGTTAGCCAAATTTTTGAAATTTTTGAAAATTCTCAGAAACTGAAAAGTTGGAGAATGGAAGCCAGACCGAGCGTAGTGTTGATTGATCAAACCACTTCCGGCTTTGTTCCTTTTCGGGGACGAAAAGTTTTAAGTGGGGGAGATTGTAACAACCCGGAAATCTGGGCCAGTTTAAAATTTTTATTTTGCCAATTTTAGCGAATTTTGATTATTTAAAATGAATTATTTTAAATAATATCGACGAGAAATTTATTTTGAATAGAATTCGAACGTATATATTATATACGTCGTCGTTAGAATATAAATAATTATTTTAAATTATAAAAGGAATTGAAAATGGCGTGGTAGTTCGATAATTCGATTTCAAACTTCAACTGAATGTACCGGGTGCAAAATAAACCGGATTTTAGTGAAACCAAAAATAATGGAATCTAATTGTGAATATCTTTCCAATGAATCCGAAAAATTGAAATTTCATAGCGGGGATAAAAAGATATGTCCAGTTGAAAATTCTGAATAGTCGCTATGGAATTCAGGCCCTTAAAAATGGAAATTTTGCAAACGCCCTCGGATTTCGACGAAACCACTTTTGTTGGATCCGTGATGTAAAGTTATTGCTAGGTTTTAAATTTCATAATTTTTCGAATCAATATGTGAGTGTGGCAAAGGAAAACAAGTTTGACCAGTTTCAGTTGATTTTAATCGACTGAAAAATGGCCATTTTTCCAACGGTCTCAGAATTCGACGAAACTAGTTTTATTAGGACCGTATCGTCAATACGAAGCTAGAAAATATTTTTCTGCAATTTATAGAGTTAGTATGTGACCCCAATAAATTGAAATGCGCGTTCAAATTCAATATATAGAGTTATATGTTGATTTTGACGAAAACTGATCGAAACAGTCGAATCAGCTTACGATACATATCCCATTGTGTTCGGAATGCGGGTAATTAGCTATGGACGATAAGCGGTGGGCCTCGTTTAGAGGTCGTATGGAAAAGTTAACTTTTTGTAAATTAAATAATTAAAATAATTAAAAATTAAAATTCTCTCTCTTCCCTTATACCTTCTTTCTGCCCCCCTCCCATATTCCCAAATCCGATTTCATCTTTTAGAAGAAAAAAAAATGCGATCCCTGATTGATCGAGCGCCCTCCGCCTCATCGCGACGGCGAGCCACCGCGCCTCCAGGCACTGCGCCCCCTGCTACCGCGTTTCCCCCTCCTCAACTCCCACTCCCATCGCCTCCCTCCGCCTCCTGTCGCAGCCCTCACCACCGGACCCCTCTTTCCAATCGAACCCCACAGCCCATCCACCGGTTGGAGCAGCACCCCTCTTCTTCAGTTTAACCCCCGTGAGTTTTTATTTTAGTTTAATTTATTTTTGTCAATAAAAATTTGATTTTTATTTATATGTAAGCGTATATAAAAATAAATTCGAGTTTTCCTTACATGAGGTGGCCAAGTAAAGATTGGTTTTTATATAAGAAAGGTTGGAATAAAAATGTAATCTTTTATATGTCGTAGCATGAAAAATATATGATTTTGATTTATGACAAGGTTTGATTTTTATTTATATGTATAGAATAGAAAAGATTAGATTTTTTAAAATAGAAAAGATTGGATTTTTGAAATTGAAAAGGCAAAATCTTTTTAATTGAAAGGGCGAAATCTATATTTCTGAAAAGGCGAAATCTTTATATAGTGAATAGCGAAGTAGAACTTCGATTTTTATATATTGAATAGCAAAGTAAAAATTCGATTTTTATATATTGAATAGCGAAGTAAAAATAGGATTTTTATATATTGAATAGCGAAGTAAAAATTCGATTTTTATATATTGAATAGCAAAGTAAACATTCGATTTTTATATATTGAATAGCGAAGTAAAAATTCGATTTTTATATATTGAATAGCGAAGTAAAAATTCGATTTTTATATATTGAATAGCGAAGTAAAAATTCGATTTTTATATATTGAATAGCAAAGTAAAAATTCGATTTTTATATATTGAATAGCGAAGTAAAAATTCGATTTTTATATATTGAATAGCGAAGTAAAAATTCGATTTTTATATATTGAATAGCAAAGTAAAAATTCGATTTTTATATATTGAATAGCGAAGTAAAAATTCGATTTTTATATATTGAATTGCGAAGTAAAAATGTGATTTTTATATATGTAGTGAAAGCGGACAACGAAAGTGACAAAAGGCAAGAACGACGAAGATTTCTACCTAAGAAGAGTCATGGCGTTGGATTAGCAATTCGGTGAGAATTTCTCACTCTTCAATTTCTTTTCTAGTTATATATATATACTAGGATGCAGACGGTGTTTAGTAGCACCCGACACAATCGTCCACAGACCATGGACTTGTTTGTTTGGTTGTGTAGTTGGTTAGATTATTTGGTTTAAATTGAATTGTTTGGTGAAATGAAATTGATTTGATTGATGTGTGAATGGCGTGGGCCTTCACTAGACCGGGGATAAGGCTAGGCCTTGTCCCGTTTCTAGTATCGTGCCGTTATGCCGCCAAAATTTTCTAAAAATAAGTTAGAAAAATAAAGATAAAATTTTATTTAATAAATGAACCGAATAGAATATTCATAGGTTGAATAAAATAGTTTGATCATTAAAAATATAATTTTTAACGTGAATGTGAATAAATAAATATTCATTTACAAACCGGACGGTTTGTTTATGTACACCTACTTGAAGGACATTGATTGGGACAATAAATTTTACACATCGCCCAACTGCACAAATAAAAATCTGTGTTTGATTGCTTGAAACCCCACACGGGTATTGGGATGATATTTGACGTACACTAATCCCGATTGTTTAGTTGTATGTCGATCGATTGATTGACAGGCTGTTATAAGCGTTAAATATTTATATTTGATGCTTATACAGTGTAGAACGCACTTTGGATGATGGTTGATTATTCATCGTTGTTGATATATGCATGTGTTGTAGAAAATCCATATAATTAACATTATATGGTAATTGATTGGGCCTCATTCCAGTTTTTAAAATAGAAATATTTGAAAAAGAAATATTTGAAATGGAATATTTGAAAATAGGAATATATGAAGTCGTATTGATTAGATTGACGCCATTTTGACGTGAACGATATTTATATCGATTTTATTCATTTTATAATGAATATCGAAAGTGATTTCAAAATCTGATATTTTGAAAAGAATTGAATATAAATAAATTCGAATTGAAATCGAATATAAACGAATTCGAATTGAAATTGAATATAAAAGGATTCGAATTGAAATTGAATATAAATAAATTCGAATTGAAATTGAATATAAATAAATTCGAATTGAAATCGAATATAAACAAATTCGAATTGAAATTGAATGTAAAAGGATTCGAATTGAAATTGAATATAAATGAATTCAAACTGAAATTGAATTGAATTGAAATCGAACTGAAATTGAATTAGAAATCAATTTGAATTGAAATCAATTTGAAATGAATTTAAAATGAATTTAAATTGGAATATTCAATTTTGATTTGAAATTGAATATGAAGTTGAAATCGTTTTGAAAATGAATTTTAAAACGATTTATAAAGCACGTTTTGAATTGAAATCGACGAAGTATATATTATATATATTATATATATAATATAATGGCCTGAATAGAACGCGCCGCGCCGCGGCAGTTCGCGAATTTCGACCATTGACTTCGAACGGATATTACGGGAGATCCGACTGTCAGATTCTCCTAAAACCGGAACCGTTTGGTTTGTATCGAAAAGAGCTTTCTAACGAATGTTAGAAATTAGAAATCTAACGGTTGGATTTGGAGTTACGTCCAAATCAAATTTGAAAAAGGTCGTTGTAAGTGCAGTTCGATGGCCATTGATGGAAATCGACTGTACGGGCCTTGATAAAATCATTAAAAATATCAATAATTTGTGTAAAATCATAAGAAATGATTTGAGAAGAATTGGGATGAAAAACTCCATATTTGAAGAGATAAAAATAGATTTTTATCGAGATGAACTAGTTTTGAACTAGAATTATAATTCTATTTATTTTTAAATAAATAAATTGAATTTGAAAAGGGTTTTAAAAGTAACCAGAATTTCCAATAATTGAATTGGAATGGATTTGAATCGAAATTGTCTTCGGAATATTTCGATGTTGGATTTCGTGATTATACAGATATTGTTATGGAAATTTGAAAGATATATTTATATCGTTATTTCCAATATGATATTTGTTAGTCGTAGAGTTTGGTATTGAATATAAGCCGATATATTTTCTATTCAGAGCCTTGTGTTTAATATCAAATGTGATTTGGGTTTGTCGTGAATGGTGTCTTCATTAACACTGTTCTTAAGCCCAGTTGAGAAAAGATTAAATCTTTTTATTTGGATTTAATGAAGTATACCAATTAAATGATATTTAATTGGAATTGAATTCGAATTGATTCTTGGGTTTATCGTGAATGGTGTTTTAAATAACACACGTTCTTTAACCCGATAATTAATAGAATGTGATTTTGGGTTGTCGTGAACAGTATCTTCAATAATACTGTTCTTAGACCCAAAGGAGTTAAGAAAATCCAGAAACTAACTGAAGATTAGTTGAGTTGAATGGTTTCTGGGATATAGATCTGATGTTGGTTTCGGCCTTCGGGGTTAATATTTTGGGAATTGCACACTTGCTAATTTACGGTTAGGGATTGATTGAAATGTGTTGTGATTTTGTGTTTATCGTGAACCTTGTTTTAAATGACACTGATTCTTTAACCCCGTCACAGATTAAAACTAAGTGGAGTTTTAATGAATCTTTAATTAGATTGAAATGATCGAGGATGGAGTATCACCAGTTTTGCTCCAGGCGTTAGTTAAATCTTTAATTAGATTTGAACGTGAAATGGTAATTGAATTTACCGATAACACAGTGGTGTTAGATATGAAGTATAACCAGTTTTACTTCATGGGATGAATAGGTTGGGATTGGGAAATTAAAACAAATGATTACTTCGGTAAGGTTCGTTAATCCCGACTAGTTGAATCGAAATTCAAAAGTAGATTAAAGAATAAATTTTAATGATTTATCTTTGATAAAATTAATGGGAACCTTTCCCTATGAATGTGAAATTTAGAAACTGACTGTCGGTTAGCTAAGCAGAACGGTTTTCTGGATATTGATCTGATGTTGGTTTCGGCCTTCGGGGTTAATATTTGGGGAATTATTCTCTGGTTAATTTACGGTTAGTGACTGATGAATTGGAATGAGGCGTATGTTGTGTTTGTGTAACACTTATTTAAAATATATGCGAGTTATTCGGAAAGACCGGGTTTATCCCATTCTGAATAACTGATACGACGATAAGTCGAAGATGAAGACGATGGTCGAAGACCGGAGGTCTTCACGTCGTTTGGGTAATTACTGATGATCTTGATTGGGTTGTACACCCAAGAAGATGGAAACAGCTGGTGATCATCCAGACGTACTTGGAGATCGATGGATATGCGGGGTACTAGGTGCCTCCGGTTTCGTTCAGACCCAGAACGGACTTGTAAATGGACTGTGTGTCTAACATTGGATTTTAGTCTGTGTGATTGATGTCTATTAAATATATATCTGTTTGGCGGCGGAGAATTTATTCTTTTGCTTAACGCCCTTCTTTGAGACGTACGAGCTCAGGGGTTATATATTGATGGATATCAAACGCATGGAGTGAATTGCCTGTGTGGCATGCCTAAGTGGCAATTGATCGAGGCTTCTGTTGAAAAGCAAAGTCTTGTGGTGATGATCAAAGCATAGCCTGTGTGGCACACCTTTGTGTAACGTGAATTCGCAAGCCTCACACCCCGGTGGTGAACCAAAAACGGGAGACGGACATCAGGGAGGGCATGCGTTCTTTCTAGCTAGGGTGGTGTCAGTGACCTACCAGCCCTGACATTTATATACTTTTCACCTGTGTGGTTGTTGCTGTTGTGAGGCGCCTCGGTTTGATCGGACGATCCGGGTCCGATGGAGTCATTCGTTGGCTCATTTACGCCCCAAAGGGCGGGGAAACGTAGTGTTCAGGCATTATAATCCACATCGGTGGACCGGCCCTGACGATCCATGGGGCAGTTGCGGCTGTTCCTGAGGCTCGGGCTAGAGAGTCTCGAATCGGTTGAGGACTATCTTTTGCCTCGGTTCGCAGAAGGAAACCCAACTTCCAAATACGTGATTTTGCGGTTTTAATTGTAGAACTAGTATGGCGACATGATATATGGTACCCATGCCGCCTATGATTGATACTTATGATTTGAAGTTGTTTTATACACTATACACTTATAATAGTATCAAATGATTTGTTTTAAATGTATCAAGCATTCTTTGGCTGTTATAAGGGAAAACCCTATCCCCCAGCTTGCGTTGCCTTGTGTGATAGGACCTGGGTCTTATAATAGCTTCATTTTTCTTTATTTAGCATTGCGCTGTTTGTTTTATGCACTGGTATTCTTGGGAGGAAACCCGTTGCGTGTTATACGGCGTGGTCCCTTGATTTATCTAACTTTAAAAATAAAGATTACTGTTTTTAGTTCTCACACCAGTCCCATGACTGACCTGGAGTTTATTGTTTTAACCTAAACTCTGGGTGCCCCTATTTTGACACGGGCAGCTAGTAGTTTTGGTTTTGCAGATTTATATTCACAGGATCCTGGTTTACAGCTGGAATGATATCCGGAAAGCTTTGTATCCGTATATCTCTTCTAGTTGTGTATTGTATTATTTTCCGCTGCTATGTATTTAAATGTAATTTAAATCTCTGATATTTCTGTGTAATGCATATTCATTTATACTCTGTATATTCTTGCAATCTGATGCATTGTTGTAATATACAATGTAATGTTCTTCCGTCTGCGTTCTGTTGTGGCTTGTTCTCGAACTATCCGCGCTTTCCTCACCGGGGAAGTTACGGGTCTTCACAAAGTGTTTATATAATAGTAGAAAAGTAACATTCATTCATGAAGAGTTTCTATAAAAAGTTGTGTCCATTTCCATTGATCATTGAAGAGAAATCTCTTCATGAAAGAAGGTGACTCTTCATAAAAAATGTTTCTAGGTTGAATCAGTCGACTGGTTAAAAATCATCAATTGACTGGTTAAAAATCAGCAGTTGACTGGTTGAATTAAACTTTAAATCGTATGGATAAAAAGTTTTCAAAACTAGCCATTGTGTACAAAAACTCTCTGACCAGTCGGCTGGTCATTTTTCTACTAATTGACTGCTAGAGCTGAGTTTGTACATTTCTGGCTTTTCAAAACCATATATATATGTATATTTACTTTGTTTTGTATATTCGTGTTATTCTTGCGGATAGATTTTAACATAATTCTAACACGACTCAATGTGTATATATAAACCTTATCTCTATGACATGATTTCCATTGCAACTTCTTTTGTTGGCATTAATCAAAATCTTGATTTCGATAAACTTTTCCCTAAAATACCTCCCTAGTGTGACCATTTTCCCTTGACCGAATCATTAGAAAAGTGACAGCACATTAAACAGAGATCTTTATCTTCGTCCCCGTTCCACGGCGTAGAAGAATGAAATGAGAGTGGTGGAGCAGAATGAGGGGTAAGATCTTCGACCTGGTTGAGAATTGTAATCCCAACTATTCGTATTTATCGCATCATTGTTGAATTGGAATGGATATGACATTGTTTGCTGCTAGATAAAGATTATGGTGGATTTGGAGAAGTTTGTGTGTTTTACGATGAGCTACTCATCCCAATATATATAGAAAAATAAAAATATGACTGTTTATGGCCGTTGTAACTTTCGTATGATCGTTTATAGTCATTGCTAGTTCAAAAAAGTGTCTGTTTATAGCCGTTGGAAGGGTAATAGGGTCTGAAATGGGGTATGGGAGCAGGCATGAGTGGAGGGGGGGGGTCTTGGCGCATATTTTATAGGCGTCGGATCCTGGCGCTTATAAAATAAGCGCCAGGGTCTGATTCAGGATTCTAAATCTTAGCCTTAATCTTAAGGCTGAATGCAATGTATGGGTGCATCCCCCTTATGATTAAGCACGTAATGGCAACCACTGGAGTTGCTCTATGATATAAAAAAGCGGGTTTAATCTCTACACCCGTGACTATACAAAACAGAGAAGGAATAATAAGCACCAATTTCATAATAAGGATGCAATATTTTGAAAATATTTCTCTTATGAAATAAAGTAAAGTAATAAAGTTAATGTCAAACTCTAATGTTGTAAATGGTGTATATATATTTCCAGTATGCTTACATAAAAGCACCAGCTTCAATATATGCTTGCATAATGATCTTACATCATTAGTAACTACCATATTTTAACTTAAGAAATCACTAATAAGTTTTGGATGAGCTATAAGCTACATGAAAAACAAGGTACTCTGGGATTTAATGTACATGTTACTGATTGGAAATATTAAGGAAGTAGTTGAGCAGGTATTAATAGATAACGATGATCAGTGAGTTGGCCTAAAGGGTATAAAGCATTTAAGATTGTCACATGGTTAGGTCGCAACTCTTAGCCAGCGACAGCCTATTCTCCATGTTCCTTTAACTACACAAATGCCAAATTCATTGTTGATCGCTTAATAAGTAACAGTACATTTCAATCATTTAGTCGACTAATTATTCATTAAGAAACATACTTGATAGTAATTGCAGTTGTAAACAAACTCGGAGCTTTTGGAGCTGATATTAGTAGACATCTTTCTAACAGTAAAGCTCGATAAACTTCCTCTTTTGCACTTGCTAGGTCAACTAAATCGATATCTGAACTTAACAATACATGATACTAATATATTGTTCCAACAACATTTAATGCTCTATGTTCAAATATAAAATTAATGTGTCTGTGTGTCTAAGCATGTGTGTGCATATGCATAATGACCTACCGTTTTAACTTCCTCAAGTTGGTAATTAAGCCAACTCGAGACGTTAAAAGCGACGGGAAGGTATTGGCTTACAGGGTTTAAACAGTATTAAACACAGAATCACAGATTATAAAATTTACAATGGAATAAATTTTGTATAAATCTGAGTTTTACAGAATTTTGTATGGCGGAAGAATAATATAAATTTATACATAAATTTCTTTAAACAAGTTTAATGTTTTGTCGAGCTTAGCACGCGCATGCGTCTTTATATGCCTTTCCTCTTTGCTAGCTAAAATATTTAATCTTGGAACACTTAGGGCCTGACCCGAGCGTTCTACGCAAAAACATAAAACAACCAAGTCAAGATTAAAATTATTTCAAGTAAGTCACTTCGAATAGGCACATAAATATAATTAGTTTAATCCCAACAAATTATTGAATGATTCGAGTATACTAATCCATGGGAACTACCGAAATAGATATCATGGAAGTGACCACAATGCAACATATAGGAATGGTTTCATGTGTGAGACAACATGCACAAGTAAAGGAATAATACAATGACTACATGCCACGCAATAAATCATGCAAGTTCATTTGCTAATATCAAACGCAGGTATACATGGAAGCAGTTTATGCAGTACTCTAGTCCAAGGTTCAAGTGACAATAAAAATACAATTAGTGCCAAATAGAATTATATATATATATATATATATATATATATATATATTCAAACTTCAATGCATATTTGTCCAGCAAGCTATAAATATACATTTACAAACTTCAAAGTATATATATGTTCAGCAATGTATATGTTTAAATAAGGAGAACCCAACAGTGTTATAACATAAGAGGGACTGAACTTGCCACATGCAAAAAACCAAAGGCCAGAAGGAAGAGTCGGTAAGAATAAAAAATGTAGGAAATATTCATATGGCAACAAAATATTATCTAGCATATGAGTAGTAAGGTCATGGAGGGAATGCATTTAAAGGTGTAGCATGTGTGTGAGACATGTACCAGAGGCATATGAAAGGCTACAGTAGCTATATGATAAAAATGTCGAACATGCCAGGTTGTCTTACCAAAATTAATATCAGGCACACATGTAAGCAGGATGGCTACATGCAGTACTCAAGTCAAGGGTTCCTGCTGGAACAAAGGTAAAAAGGGGAAATGTACCACCATTTATAAATGCTAAGAAATGTACATGGGGAAGCAACATATGGGCATATTGCATGGTCCATTAATACCTCTAATTTAAAAAAATGAAACTACATGCTTGCATGTATATAAAACACAAACATGACAATAGCAAGGCAACATGCATAAAAACCCAACAACTAAAATGATGGAATGCAAAAGCAAATAGCCTACACTAATCATGTTTAGTGAAACCAAAGTGGAAAGCTTGCTACAAGTTTAATTTTAAGTTTAGTTTACTTACCATTGGTCGGTGAAGCGAATGATGGGAGAGCGAGAAAAAAAACAACTTCGGGTGTCCGGTGAGTGATGCTGCGGTGGCGGCGATGGAGATGGTAAACGTTCAGTGGAGGCGCGGTTCCAATCGAAGGAGGCAAATTGATGGCAACGGAGGTCGAAGACGGGGGTCAAAGCGGCTGTGGTGGTTCAAGTGATGAGCGTTAGTGATGGCGACGGCCTGCGGTGTTCGATTTGGGTGGAGCGATTTGTTTAAGGGCGGAAATTGATTTGGGAAAATGACTTTGTGGTAAAGAAATGTTTTGATTTTTCGGGAGAACACAACAATTGTAGAAAATAAGGAGGAGGAAGTAATTGTTTATGTCGAGAACGAGTAGGGAATGCTGTGTTTTTTAAACCAATGAAGGGAACTAGGCAAAGAAAAGAAACAACTTGTGTTAGAAAAAATAGAGAGGCAAACAGAAGTGTTGATTTGTTCCGCTGATTTTAGGCAAGTGGCAAATAATTTCCACCGCCCAAATCTTGAGTATATTACATAAGATACGGGTTAGAAGCACACATTGGGCTGAACGATGAAAATGGTTTGAACGTTGCTAAAAAGATCAAGGTTGAATGAACATTACTAGTGAATGGTACATGGTTGAAATGAACAACGTTATTTACTTGTTTTAAATGTGTTATAAATTCAACAATTACTAACCATAAACTGCATTTAACGTTAACGCAAAAACACGTGAGATTTATTTCATAATTTAGTTCTTCCTATGTATTATGTCAACCGTATTTCAACCATTTACCATTTTGGAATAAATTTACACTTAATGTTTTATTCAAAACAAAAATCAATTAACTGTTAAAAATTCGAACTTTATATTCAAAGCCATGCTTTTAAAATGAATTTGATTTCAAGTTCTCAAATTACAATGGTTTATATTTCCCCATATTCGAAGATATTAGACTAATTAATAACGGAAATAACACTTGTCGATCATATTTAAAATAACAATGGAATCCCAATGTTAAATATTCATTTAATTAATAATGTAAATCATGTTTATTCTAACAAAACGTTTATATTAAAACCAAGTTTACGACAAGAATCTTATTTT
The DNA here is from genome assembly GCA_030737875.1 of Allium sativum. Taxonomy (NCBI): domain Eukaryota; kingdom Viridiplantae; phylum Streptophyta; class Magnoliopsida; order Asparagales; family Amaryllidaceae; genus Allium; species Allium sativum. Next base: position 399,521,915 of record CM060923.1, read on the forward strand.
AAAACTAAATTCAAATAAATGCGAATTTACTATAATATTTTTTCTCAAGCCGTTCATGATGAAGTTTAATTTATGAAAGGGATTTTATTTAACGATATCCAAATAATGTTGAAAATAAATAAAATTCCAAATTCTATGTTGAAAACCTAGTATAAATATTTATTTTAAACGTTAAGTCTTAGTTTAAGTTACATTTTAAACATAAAAAATTTTAGGACTGTTACAGTCTCTTCCACTTAAATCTTTTCGTCCTCGAAAAGGAGAGGTTATATAATTATACCTAAGTAAAACAATTTTTTGTTATAAAATATATGAAACAAAATACTTATAAATCTTTAGTTTGAAATTTATCAAATGGTTCATGGAAACTTAAACACAAAATTTTCATATAATTAAGTTCATAAAGTTTTTAATATCAAACCTTTATTTATACAAGACTTAAGTCATAGTTACAAATTATGACACTCTACGTCTGTTAATGTCACTCACTAAGGGAATGCATTAAGTTTCATGAACTACTATAGGTAAACAAACACAGAATAATTAAAAGAAAGATATAAATGAGGCAGCAACAAAAAATTTAAATTTTATATCAACCATAAAGCATAATACCGTGGTCCACAATTTCATAAGCCACAAAAACCATTACAACAAAATAGCTTCTGTCTTGCTTCATCAGAGTACATAAGAATACGAAAAACATAATTTTCCCCAATTAAAGAGTTAAGTCATATTAGATAAAAGAACTTGAGCCATGCTTCAGAAGTAGCTCCTAGCAAGATGATATCTAAGTCCTGATTAAGTCTGAGTGTTTCCTCCTTGAGAACCTGGGGAGGGGGAGGGGGATGGAAGAAAGAAAGAGAAACAACAAGGTCAGACACAAAGTCTGGCGAGTCTAGTTACTTTTAGCTAGTAGATAAATAAATGCAACATGATAGGCATATAAAGTGAATAAGAGAGAGATTACTACATAAATGGCAGGTGTGACAAGGTAAGCAAGATAAGGTGTATGTGCCTCACTAATGATTACTCTGCACTATTACTAGTATAACTGAAATTAGATGATCCCTTCCACTATGAGTTGGTAGGCTTAGGTCATACGTCCAAGTATATCGTGACCACTGCCCTAATCGATCGACTCCGTACTCCATAGATATCTAGTGCTGGCACCACAGTAGGAGGTATCACTTCCTAAAGTGGCAACCTAAGATGTGCACAACCATATCTACTGGTGTCACGGTCGTCTTAGCTCCCTCTGCCCGGCCCATGCACGCACATGTCCCGGTCCGTTTGCACCGCCCACACCATCCGTCTCATTTGGATCTCTTACAATCAATCAGTAAGCGTGCCCCTTTTCTGCTTAGTACAGAGTTCTTTACTTGATACTAACTCCGGGTTACTGACTGAAATGGGTCCCACACAATATGATACAAGCTCCCCCCCTTGTCTTTTATCCCCACTAGGTTTTCCACTGACTATGTATACCCTTAGGTGTCTTTAATTACATAGCCCTATACCAGTTAAGCTTACACTACAGGGTGTCTTCAATCACATAACTTCCTTACATTATCTATCAGTTATGTATACCACTAGGTGTCTTTAATTACATAACCTTATTGGGTTAAGTTCGTGGGCCTATATATAAATATTACCCACCAACTCTAGATTACTTAACCCACCCACTACCCATCCAATTTTACTTAACCCTAACTTAAGGTCATAATCATACAATCTTTAAATTAGGTTAAGTAGCCTAATTCAATACGATGTTCAATTATGGTTATAATTGGCTAAACCTCCCATATTAGGCCTACAATGTGTGGATGCTGGATATGCCGGTCGGGTCCGGGCAGTCTTATTCTATAGTTGGGCCTAACCTCGTGTCTTAGCCCGATTCGTGTTTACGTACTTAGACCTCCCACATTAGGTTTAGCATTAGTGGCTGCTGGATATGCCGGTCGTGTCCGGGAAGACTTCCGCCACTGATGCAACCTAACCTTGTGTCATAAGTACAATTACAATTCCTAATTGTAATCACTAAACATTCCATCCTTATCCAAATCTACCTATGTCATTATAGGTAATTATTTCTATGCATCCACATTTGAATTGTATGTCCAATATTACATAAACTATGCCAATTATAAACCCCTTTTTCCCCGTTTCTTAACTAATGTATCGCACGTATTTTGGTGGCATCTAGGCTATAAAGTAGCCTAACCACAACAATGAAAAAGGGAATATGATAATGGATGACAGTTTTTCAACATGTCTTCGCATACACATAAACTTAACATGATAACAAGGTGAGTGGACATGTAATTTTCATCATAACAAGGTGAACATAAAACTAATGAACTTGTGGAAACACGATGTAAAAGCAAAATAATGAGATCTAGTCCAACTATTTAGATCTACCATAATTAGGGTGACATAGCAACATGTTTGGATCTAAAAATGTCTTCACATGTCAAGTTTACAACATATTTAAACTAGTTACAATATGACAGGTGAAAGGTGATTTACATAAAGAACTAGATCTAGCCAATGTTACAACTGTCCAATAGATGTACATTCACTATAATACAGTTACAAGTCAGATCCACATAGACAACATAATAGAATAATCACAACTGTATTAGATCTACGGAATTTGATCTATCATGACATAGTATATGATTTAACACTTGCACAGAATCATACTTTACAATATATCCAAGTCATAGTCTTTCACAATTTACTTTCATTTATCTAAACCTAAAAATAATCTAGAAACTCATAGCATTAGGTTTAGAGAATTAAGAAAGAACGGATCTACAATTTCTAAATTTGATTTGCAAAGTATGTTTTTGTAGAAAACGGTTCAGTTCGCACTCCAGCAGCATATGGCCTCCATGACTTCCAATGAAGAAAATATGAGATACAGCCACATATTTATAGCTGTAGAGCCCTTTGAAACTGACTTCCACCTCAGCCCTAGGGTTGTCGACACCCCTGTGGGTGGGTCGACCCCTAGGTCGACATCCCTCTAGGGGGTAGACCCCCTAGAGCGGGAATTTTGGCGCTCTGACGAATTTTTCAATTTCGAACGGTTCTGGATAGAATTCTGACTCAGCTCTAACTCATCTCTGACTCATATGTATATATATAATTATTATATGCGTATATACAAACTTAAAACCCTCATAACTTTCTCATACGGTGTCTGTTTGACGCAAACCAAATGTTTATCTTGACCAGAATTTCGAGACGGACGAAATGGTGCAGTCCTTTTCCTCTAATTCTGAATATTAAATTAATTATTATTTAATTTATCCTCTTTTAGTGTTGGTACAAATTCGGGGTGTTACATTCTCCCCTACTCAAAGGATTTCATCTCGAAATCCCTAAGCTGAGAAGAATGCATATCCTGCCATCCATCATCCATCTACTCATCCATCAATCACTGGCATCCATTGTCCTTAGAGATTTCTAATGCTTATATGAATATATGCGAAGGTGTGTATATGTCCTAACACTAATGCGAAGATCAGGCGGTCTACTGATTCAGTTAACCTCCTTAATGCAATGTATGTTAGTGCCATGAATCTAATATGTATGCAAATAAACCTATCATATCATATAAGTTCTATATGTGTGCGCATTCATTCGTCCAAATGACACATCCATAGCTAACTCATCCATTTCCATTCATAAATGAAAAGAAAATGCACACACATCCATATGCAGTATGAGAGTGATTGAGGCGATCGTAGTGCCTAATGTGTGTGTATATGCGTCCACAGGCAACTACTAGCAAACACTTGCATCCATCAAACATAATATGTTTCAAACACATGTTTACATCCATAGGATTCTTATCTAAAGGTTGAAAATAAGATGGATAAGATATATTTTATTGACAGAAACAAGCACTGATGAAACTTAAGAAAAAGGAGTTAAGAACATACCCTCGAAAAGAAAAGGGTACGAAGCACGAATCTTGTCTTTGGTCTCCCAATTCGCATCTTCTGGGTTATCTCCCTATTGCACCTTTAGCAACTTGATCTCCTTATTGCGCAACTTCTTAACTTCTGACCCAAGAATATGGGTAGAGATTCATCTGACTGTCGCCTCCCGTTCCACTTTGACTTCTTCCAACATACTCGGCTCAACACATTCCACGGTATCATGCGGGCACTTCCACAGATGAGAGACGTGGAAAATATCATGAATGTCGGATAGATTTTCTGAGAGCTTTACTCGGTAGGCCATTTGGCCAATCCTCTTGGTTATGGGAAATGGTCCCACAAACCTAGGTGCCAACTTCCCTACTGATCGAAAGCGAACCACATTCCTTAAAGGCGATACTTTGATAAAACCAAGTCTTCCCTTTCGAATTCAATGTCAGTCCTTCTCTTGTCTTCATAGGACTTCTGCCTATCTTGGGCCGTCTTCATCCGCCGTCGAATAAGGTCAATCTTTTTGGATGTTTCCCTAACCATATCTGACCCAAGTAATAATCTTTCTGTAGACTCCCACTAACAAGTTGGCGATCTACAGGGTCGCCCGTACAATGCTTCGCAGGGTGCCATGCCGATGCTGGCTTGATAGCTGTTATTATAGGCAAATTCTTCTAAAGGAAGATGCTCTTCCCAAGTCCCTCCGAAGTCTGGGATACACAACCTTAAAAGATCTTCAAGAATCCTGTTCACCCACTATGTTTGTCCGTCGGTCTAAGGATAATAAGCGGTGCTCAAACACAACTATGTACCTAATGCTTCTTGCAAGCTCCTCCAAATTCGCTAGTAAAGATGGGGTCACAATCGCTCACGATGCTGGAAGGTACTCCATGAAGACGAACTATCTCACGAACATAAATTGCTGCCAACCATGATGCCATCCACTTACTCTTAACTGGAATAAAGTGAGCGCTCTTAGTGAGTCTATACACTACCACCCAAATACTAGTGTTACCTTTCTTCGATCTAGGCAACCCATCTATGAAATCAATAGAGACGCTCTACCATTTCCACTGCGGAACCTCCAATGGATGAAGTAGTCCACCAGGCTTCTTTTGCTTAGCTTTAACTTGCTGTCAGACTAAACATTGAGAAACAAACTCGGCCATATCTTTCTTCATCCCAACCCAAAAGAAACCCTCTTCTTGTCTCTATACATCTTATCACCACCTGGATGAATAGTCATCTTAGAATGGGGGCTTGTTCTAGGTCTTCCTTTATCAAGCTTCCAGTTTGAGGAATACAAGCCTTTCATCTCGTCGCAACCACCCCTTTTCATCTATGGCATATCAACTGAGGTGACTAGGAGTCTCCCCTCTTCTGAGCTTATCCATGATGTCTAGAATCTATGGGTCACCTTGTTGTGAAGCTCCTATTTGATCCACAAGGGTCGGTCGTAACTCCAAGGATGCAAACAAATCAGGCAAAACCTCGATGGAGGGTCTAAAATCAAAAGCTGATATGAACTCCAAGTTTTTTCTCTCCACAAACAGAGGACTCAGGGCCATTCTCTGCCTACTTAGTGTGTCTGCCACAACATTACCCTTGCCAGGGGTATAAGCAATCTCAAAATCATATGAAGCTAAGAACTCCAGCCACCGTTGTTGCCTTAAGTTTAGATCCTTCTGTGAGAATAAATACTTGAGGGATTTATGATCGGTGTATAACTCAAATTTTTCTCCAAGTAAATAATGATGCCACGTCTTTAATGTGAATACTATGGCAGCTAGCTCCAGATCATATGTGGGGTAGTTCTTCTCATGAACTCTCAACACTCTAGCCTAATAACATGTTACTTTCCCTTCATGCATCAGAACAACACCAAACCCTGTACTGCACACATCAGTGTAAACAGTAAACACTTTACTTCCATCAGGCGAGGTCAAGGCTGAGGCTGTTGTCAGAGCTCTCTTTAGTCGTTGGAAAGCAACACCACAATCTATGTCCCATGAAAATGCCAAATTCTTCTTTGTCAGCCTGGTGAGAGGGGTCGATATCTTCGCGAAGTCCTTAATGAACTTCCTATAATAACCTGCCAACCCAAGAAAGCTTCTCACCTCGGTTGCATTTTTAGGAATCTGCCAATCTTGCACTGTAACCACCTTGGCGGGATCTATAGCTATCCCTTCTTTGGAGACTACATGCCCTAAAAATATCACATCTTTTCTCCAAAAATGGCATTTGGAGAACTTTGCCTTAAGCTGATGGTCACGGAGAATTTTCAAAACTTCTCTCAAATGTTGGTCATGCTCTTCTTCATTCTTGGAAAAGATCAAAATATCATTAACAAAGACTACAACAAATTTGTTTAGAAACTCCCGAAACACCCTACCCGTCAAATCGACAAAATAGGCTGGTGCATTTGTCAAACCAAAAGGCATAACTAGCCATTCAAAGAAACCATCCGGAGTTCTAAAAGCAGTTTTATCTATGCTGTCCTCAGCCACTCTCTACTGATGGAGCCCCGTAGCCAAGTCCAAATGAGAAAATACCGAGGCACCAAAAAGCTGATCAAATAAATCATCAATCCTCAGAAGTGGATGCCTATTCTTCTTGGTGAGCTTATTCAATTCTCTATAGTCAACACACAGACGAAGTGAACCATCTGCTTTAGTTGTGAATACTACTGGAGCACCCCATTCTGATATGCTTCATTTGATAAACAGTTTCTCAAGTAGCACCCCTTCTTGCCTACTAAGCTCCCTCCTCTCCCTTGGAGCCATGTGGCGTACTGGTAATGCAACCGGCTTTGCATTGTCCACCAGATATATGCGGAAGTCAATCTCGCGCCTTGGAGTTAAACCCTGTATCTTATCAAAAACATCGAAATAATCTCGAACCACTGGAACAGATTGCAAATCATCTATAGATGCATCTAGAGACTTTAGAAAGCAAAGAATAACAGACACTTGGGGTCACAAGAAACTTTGAGGGTCTTTCCATGACAAATCAGGAGTCTAACAACCCTCCTCTCACAATACAGAATGGCCCTATATGTGGTAAGTCAACCCATTCCTAGAATTAACCCATAGCCCATAAACCCGAGCACATACGCGATGCATTCAAACTCGACTCATAACACAGATATTTTCAAACCCCAACAAATCATTGATAAATGAGCCGAACCGCCAATGGGGTGTGAAACAACAACAGGATCCGCTACCATACTGGTAATTAACTGCAGAGATTCAACTACTGAACTTGATATAAACGAGTGTGAAGCACCAGAATCAAAAAGTGTTCTAACTGGATGGTTTGAAAGAGAAACTAAACTTTCTACGGAAAATTTTCTATCTCTTTCAGGAGCACTGATCGCAACAGCATGCACCTGCCCTCCAAAAGTCCCTGCTCTTTGACCTTGCCCTGCGATCCCTGTTTCTTCAGGCACTCTTTAGAGAAGTGTCCAACCTCTCCGCAATTAAAGTAATTGGCCTTCCTTTTCTTGCAATCTTTGATCAAGTGACCCTCCTTCTCAAAATTGTGACATTTTATCTTATTGATCTTGCCTTTATCATCTTTCCCTCCTTTCTTCTGTTGTTGCTGCTGTCCCTTCTTGGGCCACACCTTCTTATTCTGTGACGTCCCCTCAGCTTTTATTTCCTTCTTTTCTCCCTTGTCCTCCTCATGCATTAGGGCCATATCAATAAGCTTTTCAAAGGTGGCTTCCATTGGAATATGGGACAGAGATAAACAATTTAGTCCTTTAGCAAATTGCAAAGCCTTTTTTGTGCGGTGTGCCCACCAACTCTAGCCCGAACCTTGCCAGCTGGTTGAACTTGTTCACATACACCTTTATCGTCAAATTTCCTTGTTTGAGTGTTAAGAACCTCTCCATCTATACGCTTCTCTCAAATTGGGAAAGAAACTTCATTTCGAACCTCTGTCTAAAATCTTCCAAAGTTTCCACCGGAGTTCAGCATGGGTGATTTCCCACCAAAATGAGGCTACGTCCTTTAACAGCCAAGCAGCAAACTGATCTTTCTTCGGTTCAAAGATTACGAATAAGTCCTCGGTCTCCTTAAGCCAATTCTGAGCTTCTACGAATGTCTCGATCCCGTGCAATTACCTTCCTCCCATAGCCCAGAAGTCTTTGCAAATCTTGGCAAAGTTGTCAGCTCTTGGAGGGGGAAGAGGAGGAGGAATGACTGGTGCACCCGGGGGAGGAACATCTCTTTGGCCTTCGGCCAGCGCCATGGCCTCCAAATACCTATAGAAACCATCCAGTTATTGTGATGCCCTCTAGGATATTAGGGATGTTTTGTTCCCCAGACATGCTGAAAAAAGGGAAAAGGAATAAATTTAGATAAAGGACCAAAGGATAATACATATGGCATTTTGGGGAATGTTTTTCAAAATAAACTTTTCTTTTGAAAATGCTTTTCTTTTAAAATCTTTTCGAAAATAATTTACAAAAACTTTTATCTAACCTGGTAAACCTTCAGCTCTGATACCAAGTGTGACACCCCACGTCCGTTAATGTCACTCACTAAGGGAATGCATTAAGTTTCGTGAAGTGCTATAGGTAAACAGACACAAAATAATTACGAGGCATATATAAATAAGGCAACAGTGGAAAATTTAAATTTTTATTTCAACCATAATGCATAATACCGTGGTCCACAATTTCATAAGCCACAAAAACCATTATAATAAAATAACTTTTATCTTGCGTCATCAGAGTACATAAGAGTACGAAAAACATAATTTTCCCCACTTAAAAGAGTTAAGCCATAATAGAGACAAGAACTTGAGCCATACTTCAGAATTAATTCCTAGCAAGATGATACCTGAGTCCTGATTAAGTCTGAGTTTTTCCTCCCTCAGAACCTAGGGGGAACAAAAGGAAGATGGAGAAACAATAGGGCCAGACATAAAGTCTGGCGAGTCTAGTTACTTTTAGCCTGTAGATAAATAAAAGCAACATGATAGGCATATAAAGTGGATAAGAGAGAGACTAAAACATAAGTGGCAGGTATGACAAGGTAAGCAAGATAAGGTGTATGTGCCTCACTAATGACTACTGTACACTATTACTAGTATAACTGAAATGAGATGATCCCTTCCACTATGAGTTGGTAGGCTTAGTCATACGTCCAAGTATACCCTAACCACTACCTTAATCGATTGGCTCTTTACTCCATAGATATCCTATGATGGCCCCACAGTAGGAGGTATCACTTCCTAAAGTGGCAACCTAAGATGTGCACAACCATATCTACTGGTGTTACGGTCGTCTTAGCCCCCTCAGCCCGGCCCATGCACGCACATGTTCCTAGTCGGTTTGTGCCGCCCACACCATCTGTCTCGTTTGGATATCTTACAATCAATCAGTAAGCGTGCCCCTTCTCCACCTAGTACGGAGTTCTTTACTTGATTGCAACTCCGGGTCATTGACTGAAATGGGTCCCACACAATATGATACAAGCTCCCCCCCTTGTCTTGTATCCCCACTAGGTTTTCCACTGACTATGTATACCCTTAGGTGTCTTTAATTACATAGCTCTAAAGGGTGTCTTTAATTACATAACTTCATTACATTATTTATCGGTTATGTATACCACTAGGTGACTTTAATTACATAACCTTATTGGGTTAAGTTCGTGGGCCTATACATAAATATTACCCACCCCCTCTAGTTTACTTAACCCACCCACTACCCATCCAATTTTACTTAACCCTAACTTAAGTTCATTATCATATAATCTTTAAATTAGGTTATGTAGTCAAATTTAATACCATTTCCAGTCATGGTTATAATGGGCTAGACCTCCCACATTAGGCCTATAACGTGTGGATGTTGGATATGCTGGTCGGGTCCAGGCAGTCTTATTCCACAGTTGGGCCTAACCTCGCACATTAGGTTAAGCATTAGTGACTACTAGGTATGTCGGTCGGGTCTGGGCAAACTTCTGCTACTGATGCAACCTAACCTTGTGTCATAAGTACAATTACAATTCCTAATTGTAATTACTAAACATTCCATCCTTATCCAAATCTACCTATGTCGTCATAGGTAATTATTTCTATGCTTCCGTATTTGAATTGAATGTTCAATATTACATAAACTATGCCAATTATAAACCCCTTTTTCCCCATTTCTTTACTAAGGTATGGCACGTATTTTGGCGGCATCTAGGCTATAAAGTAGCCTAGCCACAACAATGAAAAAGGGAATATGACAATGGATGACAGTTTTTCAACATGTCTTCGCATACACATAAACTTAACATGATAATAAGGTGAGTGGACATGTAATTTTCATCATAACAAGGTGGACATAATACTAATGAACTTGTGGCAACTATGATGTAAAAGTAACATAATGAGATCTAGTCCAACTATTTAGATCTAGCATAATTAGGGTGACATAGCAACATGTTTGGATCTAAAAATGTCTTCACATGTCAAGTTTACAACTATTTAAACTAGTCACAATATGATAGGTGAAAGGTGATTTACATAAAGAACCAGATCTAGCCAATGTAACAACTGTCCAATAGATGTACATTCACTATAATACAGTTACAAGTCAGATCCAAATAGACAACATAATAGAATAATCACAACTATATTAGATCTAGGGAATTTGATCTATCATGACATAGTATATGATTTAACACTTGCACAGAATCATACTTTACAACATATCCAAGTCATAGTCTTTCATAATTTACTTTCATTTATCTGAACCAAAAAGTAATCTAGAAACTCATAGCGTTAGGTTTAGAGAATTGAGAAAGAACGGATCTACAATTTCTGAATTTGATTTGCAAAGTATGTCATTGTAGAAAACGGTTAAGTTCGCACTCCAGCAGCATATGGCCTTCATGTCTTCCAATGAAGAAAATATGAGATATAGCCACATATTTATAGCTATAGAGCCCACTAAAACCGACTGCCACCTCATCCCTAAGGGTGTCAACACCCCTATGGGTGGGTCAACCCCTAGGTCGACACCGTTTTAGGGGGGTCGACCCCCTAGAACTTTAATTTTGGTGCTCTGACGAATTTTTCAAATTCGAACGGTTCTAGATAGAATTATGACTCGGCTCTAACTCGTTTCTGACTTATACGTATGTATATAATTTTTCTACACGTATACAAACTTAAAACCCTCATAACTTCCTCATACAGTGTATGTTTTATGCAAATCAAATATCTATCTTGACCGGAATTTCGAGAAGGACGCAATACTGCAGTCTGTTTCCTCTTATTCTAAGTATTAAATTAATTATTATCTAATTTATCCTCTTTTAGTGTCGGTACAGATTCGGGGTGTTACACAAATCATCGTTTGCAAAACATTTGAAAGCCTCAAAATGATTTCTCTGAACTTAGAATCCCATTTTCATCAACCACCATTGAAATCTACATTTTAATCATATAGAATCACGCTTCACTTCGGCATTTAAAAACAAAATCGCTTTTCAAAACTTCAAACATACTATGATAAAATCATATCAACATAAATGTCCCATATGTTCAAGAAGTTCTCCCATATGACAAGGTCACTATAGGGACGACCTATCGCACGCAATAATATAGATAAATGATGTTTCTCCGGACCCCTAAAGCAGACCATCATCAAGGACTTTTATAAATCCTAAATCACACACCCTTTCTTTAGTCACGGGTTACCTAAATCCATGGTACATATCAAATCATTTTATATCCCAAAGCTATAAGATAATTTCGCAACAATAATTTGCAAATACTTTCAGTCATAGTACTATTTGTCTTTAAAACAATTCAAATATCGGGATTCAAGTCGTCAAAATTTTCTTAGCTCATAAATCGATTTATAAACTATTCATCATATCCAAAATAACTGGAAAATCAATTCGTTCAATAAATTGGAAATCAAATTCGACCAATTGAAAGTACAGTTTTCTACTTTCAAAAATGTAACTACGTTTCATATTTCTGAAATCAATGATCTTATTCAAACATTACAAGTCTTTCTAAATCAAAGATTTTAAGAATCATTATAAATCATATCAAGCTTCAATAAATTTTAGTTTATTTCGAAACATCCTTGAAATTAGATTTCCAACAATTATACATAAGTTGATATTTTTAAGAGATTCAGTCCTTTAAAGAATGGGAAATCAAATTTAATCAATACGACTTTCTTAGCGCTGTTTCAAATCAAGTAAGCTTTTCCAATTTAAAAGCTTCAGAAAATCATTTATAAGTCATATCAATCTTCTTTTAGATCAAATTTCATTTTTATAGTTTTGAACATTTGTAAGATTTCCAAATAAATTGCATATTCTCGTAATATAAAATTTTCAAGAGCTTCAACAAATATCTTAGAATTTATTTACCATTCATATAGTCGACTACCTTTCCTTTTTGTAACATCTCGCATTTTATGACAATAAATTATTAAGTAGTACATATGTGTATATATATATGCCTAGTCATAAAATAATGGTAATGTTTGACTGCATGTAATAAATGCATTCATTGAAAAGAAGAAAAGATTATTGCGATGATTTACATATATTATGCATTAATAAGAAAAGAAAAATAAAAGGAAAAGATGCATGCAAATTGATAAGGTTACTTGCAATGGTTTAAATGAAAGATTACAACAAATAGGAAAAGGAGAAATAAGAAAAGAACAATAACCACCATTGTTTTAAGCCTTTTAACAAAATCCTAAGTAGTCCAGTTGGTTAGAGTACATGTCTCATTCTAACTCCCTATCGGCGAGGTAGAGTAGCTGTATAGTATACTTCGAGCAAAGCTCAGATGCTACGCACCTATTGACCGTTTACTTTCCGTTAATGAATGCGAAATTACCGGCCTTACCGTATTCCTCTTTCCTTCAACCTATCTACCATGAATCACTCCCGGTTCCATTAAGTAAGGAGCGTAGCAAGGAAATGTGTAAAAGAAAGGAGCCTAGTTCAGGAATGGTAGTCCGCTATTCTTTTTGATTTCATTTGGTAGAAAACGAATAGAAAAGTGTACGGTGCTATGAAAAGAACCGGGCTAATTGACGTATGCAGATCAATCAGCCTTTTCAATAGGTTACGGGAATCAATATTAGGAGTACGTGCTAAGGCAACATCAATAGGGACCCGATCACCTATGGAATGATCACTGACGCAAGTTAGCCCACCTCTGTAAAAACATTGGCCTCAGCTTAGTGTGAAGAGGGGACTCGACGTCGCTCCTCAGTTTGGTTTCATTAGAATTCCCTCAAGTCACATCTATAGGAAGAGGTAGACTGGATGCTAAGTCGCTAAAGCAAATAAAATGATGGAACTATAAAATCTAGCATTTATAGTATTCGCCCATTAGTAGAAACGAAATATGGAGAAGTGTGAAGTCAAAGCTAAAACGAAAAGTCGTTCGTGCACTATAACTGCAAAGGAATCTGTCGAAGAACCGACACTTCAGCAAGAATTGACCACACTCTATGTCAAGGTAATTGAAAAGAAATACTTTAAGTTAAGGGGCTGCCTTTCATGAGAGCAGCGAAGATTCGATCCCTACATGCGCCATATTTTTATTTTAGAGAAACGGCTAAAATAATGCATGTTCAAAAGAGAAAATATGTATAAACGCACATATAAGGAAAAGCATACATATAAGGAAGTATAGAAAATATATGTATATGAAAATATATGCGTATATATGTGTATATATATACACACAAAGGAGAAATTAAAAATAAGGTTGTAATCAAAGAAATATGGTAAGAATTAAATAACGGGATAACATCATTTGAATTTTGAAAACGAAATAAAAGTTTGTGCGTATATCGATACGTGTAAAATGGGCATTTGAAGTTTTGTATACATATAAGGAGATTGTATGTAAATATAATATTTAAATAAATCAAAGAAAGTATGACGAGATACTAATCAAACATTTAAAATTAAAAAACTTAAAATAGTAAACATCATATCCAAAAACGCTCATAGGACCCAGTGGGTCGACCCTGGGGTCAACACATACATAGGGGGTCGACCTTAGAATCGACGCACCCGTAGGGGGGTCGACCTAGGGGTCGAGCCACCCCTTACCCGGGCAGATTTATTGATGAATCTGGACTGTTTTCTCAACTATATTCGTTTTTGACTCAGCGCTGCGTGTACGATAAGATCCTGAACACCTATAAATAGGCTAGTAGTGCCTAGCCTAAATCTGAAATTTTCTTAGAGGCTTCCTAAGCTTTGCCATTCTTTTTCCTCCTCAAATCTCTTTAGAAAATTAAAATAATTAGTTTAGGAAAATTGTTATTCAAGATCTGGAGGAAAAGAACGTGTACTAATAAAGAAGGTGTTTAGAATTCTATTCGAAGTTAGGTAAATTCTTGAACCTGACCAATTTAATTTTCTCCTCTTTCTTCACTTTTTCTTTTTGTTGAGAATTGTGAATCCACGGTAATTAAGGTTCTAAATTCAGTTAGGAGAACAGTGGAATGCTAGATCTGGACCAGATTCATGAATTGGAAAGGAATTAGGTGAGTGGTTTTAAGTTATTCGTACCTTTTTGATAATGGTATATTTATCGTTTGACATTCCTTGTTAGTATGCAGTGTAAATCTGCTAGAATGATTAAACCTGTTAAAATGTTTAAACTTGTTAAAATATGCGGAAACGATTACTATTGTATACATACATGTTTTAATTACATGTAAATACGTGGCATATTAAGTAATTGAACTCTCAATTGTAAGAATTAGGATAATTATTACATGTTAATTTGTTAGATTGGAATAATTACATGATTAATGGTTACATGTTATTCTTTAAAAATGGAGTTAATTACATGTTAGGAAGAACATGCTACATGATAATCAGTTAAAACGGACTTAATATGATATTAAGTATGACATGTAAAAATAGGTTAATGTAAAATTTGGAAAGAATGGATATGCCTAAATTTGCAGTAAATAGAAAACTGTAACCGCACTTAAACACGAGGTTAAATTCAACTTGTGGTAGAATTTTGCCCGGATACTCCCAGCAAATCAAGCATCCACAAGTTGTTAATTTAATATGAGGGTTCTAGTGCATAAATATACATGTAACAGTGCTAAGACACGAGGTTAAGCCCAACTTGTGGTAGAAGTCTGCCCGAAACCGCACGACAAATCCAGCATCCACAAGCGGTCGGCTTAATTGAGAGGTTTGGTGCATAAACATATATATAAATATATGTAAATAAAAAGATAGAAATAAAAGGCACATGTGACGACCACCCATAACCCCTGCACTAAACAAGAGGAATAATGCACTGAAAGGAGTGCCAGGCAGCTATGGATAATCATCAAAGTAGGTAAATAATATCGGAACCTGTCGTAAACTCACAGTGCAAGGATAAAATATAACAGGACATATACAACAAGTAGTGATAGTGAAGCAGAAAAGCAATAACTTTCATCATAGCTAGAAAGTATTTCCCACGCATGTGGATAGCAACAATAGTCTTTGTACAATTTTCCTCACTACAACACTTAGAGAAATAGCAAACAGCGGAAACAAATACTCGATAGTAGTAAAGATAGTACGCTAGCCTCCTGCTCGCCACCGATCAGCATCCCTGTTCCCACTAAGGCATCACCTGTCACCTACTACTTAGTCTGCCCATCCAATAATCGGGTGAACAGCCCAGGGTAATAAAAGGGAAACATAAAACCTTGAGTCAAACAACAGTCTTATTGAGCAATAGAGCAACTAACAAACTTCATCAATAAAGTACATGAGGATGGGTAAATAAACAACCAATCTACCCAACTCCAGAGAAGAACTCTCAATTGCCTTCTCACACCTGAAGTGATAGCCTTTACGATCTGTAAATCAAAAGGGACAACAATTCAGCCACGGCAATTAGAACAACCATTCATACATGGCAAAAGCAACTCATACAACATCTGGTTATGTCTCACGGAAACCACCTTAATAGAACTTGGTATCCCATAAGCACAAGCCCCATATGCTGAAACCAATATCAGACAAGCACCCAAGGAACACCTTATTTGAAGTCAGAAAATCTCCGTGGGATGGTACAACCAAAGCAACCAAGCATTCAAACGTCTATGACTGACTCTGACTATCACCGCCATCCTTGCTTTGGAACCCTCATTATCGTATGACTGGCTAAACAATTTTCCATCAATTGTCAAGGACCATACACGATGTCCCGGTTTTAGCAAAACTCCACATGCTATACTCAACGCATGTTATACACTATACGAAACACGTGTCTGGGCCATATACGACACCCAAGGCACTCAACCTATAATTGGCCTTCAATTGTTCCTCTGCTTTGAGTCCGCTAGAACCTACAACAATGATAATTCCTTGACCTCGTCTCTCTAATCGTTATCAATCACGACTATTAATTAGCATAGAACACTTTAGAGCTTTCACTTCACACAAACTCAATACATCCTTGAGTTGTCATACCATTCGTTGTTCTATACCGATCAACGAACACTTTTCAACACTTCAAAACTTCCCAATTGAATTCGCTTTGAAGTCACATCATCACCAGAAATGTCTGACTAGATATAGCGGACCAGAAATGGCTGACCAGAATAGACAAAGCAAACTTTAGTCTGACCCAACTTTGGTCCGACCAAACTTTATGCCGACCCAACTTTAGTCTGACCCAATCTATGGCCGACCCAACTTCTTTTGACTAGGCCGACCCACCTCTGAATGACTAGGCCAACCCACTTTTTCTGACTAGGCTGACCTACTTTTTCTGACTAGGCCGACCCAACTTTTGATCGATCCAAAACCTGCATATTTCAATTCAACTTCGATTTCGACCAAAATTTTAGATTCGATGAAACCAACTCATCCAATTCATCAATTATGGCCATAAACATGGTATGAAACCATTATCAATATGAATACAACAATTTTCACTAAAATTATGCAAATTACCCCAGATCATGGAAAAATGATCATATGAACAATAGTGTAGATCTAACTTGCATAAGAATATTAAATATCATGGAAATTACCTATCTAAACTTACTAAATCATATCATAGGTTGATCTATATGAAAATGAACTTACCAATGCATAGATCTAAAGAAAAATACTAGAATTTGATGAAAAACATGATATATTACTCATCATTGAATCCATGTGAGAGATGTAAATCACTCACGGATTCTCCAATACAAACTAAAATGATAGAAGCATGAATCCGGACAGCGAGCAATTCGAACAAAACTCCTCGATCCGATGAATTTTCCCTTGAAATGATGTAGATCTAGCCTCCTATGGTGTAGTTCTATGATTTCTCTCCGTATATTTGGATTTTTAATGGTGGAAAGGTGCTAGAGGAAGAAGGAGCTCAAGGCCATCTAATGAGAGAAAGGGAGAAGTGACCTATTCTCCATACCACTCACCCCCATTTATAGTTTCCACCAACCCACTAATGGGTAGGGTTGTCAATGGGTCGGGTTGGGTCAGGTTTGGGTCGGGTCAAGTCGTGTTCGGGTTGAGTTCGGGTCGTGTCAGCTCAACCCGTTTATTAAACGGGTCGGTTTCGGGTTGACCAATTTATAATAGTAGGGGTTTCGGGTTTAATTCGTGTAACCCGTTAAGAAAAATGTTTGTATAAAAAGATGAAAATATGAAAGAAGAGTGTTGTCATCATTCACTAGTTGCAAGCTAAGATAGAATAAAAATGTAAAAAGCTGTTAATGTGGGAATAAACATGAAAACGTGAAGGAGTGAATCAGTGAAGAGGTAGAACCGTAGAAAATATAATGACTAAACGAGTCGCGGCTTGGTAATTGGTAAATTAGGGTAAAGCGACAAATGGATAATGGACGGGGCTGGGCCTATGTTTTGTAGATTGTAGAGTAATAAAAATATGTTTTATATTAAACAGGTCATGACGAGTCAGAAATGGGTTAATGGGTTAGGTCGGGTCAACCCGTTTATTAAACGGGTCAGAGCGGGATGACCCGAGATTGACCCGTTTATAAACGGGTCGGGTTTTTTCATGTAGGCTACGAGTTATGTTTTGGGTCGTGTTAGATACCAACGGCCCTACTAATGGGCCTCCCTAATTCAGTCCATTAGGCTCTCCAAACCTGAATAGCCAAATAAAAACCTTAAAACAACGATTCGTCCCAAACCGCTGAGCCAAATCCTTAATGTAACCACTCTACAGAAAGGCAATCATCAATTCCTTTCCAATGGCACAGGTCTCACCCTCTAATTCGACCTGAGTCAAAAGTTATGCCCTGTGCAAGACTGATAGGGTTAGGTCACAAACAAAATCAGTAAAAATTATGGACATGTCTCACATCCCCATAAACAACATATTAAAAGATGAGAATGATCCAACCCTTAATAAATAAAATAAAAATATTTTATGATATTATGATACATAGAATGCGGGCTGTTACGATCTCCACCTTAAGAATTTTACCCTCGAAATTCCAAATAAACACAATTAATCACAGCAATTCTGCATGCCTATCATTCATGAGAAGCCAATTCTATCATCCAAACTAGCAACCATCAAGCTATGCATCCATAGCCTTATACTTCATGTTGAATTCTACCACACAACAACAAGATACAACCATGTAACGACAATACAATATCAAAAGGTCCTACCGACGAAGAGTTCTGGATGAGTCGCCTTCATACTCTCTTCTGTTTCCCACATACAATCGTCACCATCTTCACTCTATTGTACCTTGATAAGCCTAACCGTCTTCCTCCTAAGTTGTTTCGTATTATTTCCCATAACACGAAGCGGCTTACGAGGTCTTGCAACTGCGGTCTCTACTTCTAGGTCTTCGTACTGCTCTATAGATACCACCACATTCGAATCATCATGTACTTCCGTAGAAACGATACATTGAACATATTATGCACACTCGATATCTTCTCGGGTAACTCCGATCTATATGTGAGCTTTCCAATTCGCTCGACTATCGAAAATGGTCCAACGAACCTAAGAGCCAACTTCACTTTACTTCCAAATCGAACCACATGCTTCAATGGAGAAATCTTCACGAAAACCATGTCACCAATGTCGAATTCCAAATATTTTCGACGCTTATCAGCATAGCTCTTTTGGCGATCATGGGCCGCCTTCATTCGTTGTTGAATGATCTCGATACAATTCGATGTCTCTCTAATCATCTCTGGCCCAAGTACCGACTTATCCCTAGTTTCTAACCAACAAGCTGGTGAATTGCATGGTCTCCCATACAACGCCTCGTATGGTGCCATCCTAATGCTAGACTGGTAGCTATTATTATATGCAAACTCAATAAGATGTAGATGGTCTTCCCACGATCCTCCTAAGTCTAACACACAAGCCCTTAGGAGATCTTCCATAACTCGATTGACTCTCTTGGTCTGACCATCAGTTTGAGGATGATATGCGATAGTCAAACACAACTCGGTTCCCAAAACTTCTTGCAAACTTTTCCAAAATCCACTCGTGAATAATGGATCTCGGTCCCTCACTATACTCTTTGGGACACCATCGAATTGTACTATCCATTTCACATAAAGTTCAGCCAATTTCGATGTCGTCCTAGTTGACTTGATAGGAATGAACCTCGCACTTTTGGTCAAGCGATCTACAGTGACCCAAATTTCTTCATTTCCTGCCCTGATTCTACGTAGTCCATCGATGAAATCCATTGACTCTTGCTCCCACTTCCACGTAGAAACTTCTAATGTTTAAGCAACCCACTCAGCTTCTTCTATTTAGCTTTCACCAACTGTCAATTCATGCATTTGGAAATGAATTTTCCAATATCTTGCTTCATCCCCTCCAAGTAATAAATTCTCTTCCTATCCTGCTACATCTTATTACCACCGGGATGAACCGTCAACTTCGAGTGATGACATTCTCTCAGAACCTCATCTCTCAATCCATCGATATCTGGAACAAATAATCACCCTTGCTTTCGAAGCCAACCTTCTCGATCGACTTTGAACTCTTTATCTTCTAGTTATAGTTGTTGGATAAACTCGACAAGCTTTACATCTCGATTTTGGCTCTCGCCAATCCTTTCGGTGAGAGTAGATCTTATCTACAAGCTCGCCAACATTTCAGGTTCCAATTCACACCTTGGCCTGAAATCAAACCATGGCAGATACTCAAGGCCCTTCCATTCTGAAAGCATCACTCCCAAACTTGCGTGTCTTCGACTCAACACATCTGCAACTGTGTTGGCTTTTCCAGGAGTATAGATTATACCAAAATCATACGATGCTAGAAACTCCAACCATCGTTGCTGCCGAAGATTCAAATCCTTTTGGGTGAAAAGATACTTCAACAACTTGTGATCCGTGAACAACTCGAATCGAGCTCCTAATAGGTAATGTCTTCACATCTTCAGAGCAAATATAATCGCCGCCAACTCCAAATCATGAGTTGGGTAATTTCTCTCACGCGGCTTCAGCTGTCGACTCACGTAGGCCACATCCTTATCCTTCTGCATCAGTACTGCTTGTCCAGTACCATGTGCATCTGTGTATACCACCATCTCTTCATTTCCACTTGGAATGGTCAACACAAGAGCACTCGTTAGTCTCTCTTTCAGAATTCCAAATGCTTGTTCGCACTTCACATTCCATGTGAACACTTGGTTCTCCTTCATCAGTCATGTCAATGGTGCAGCTATCTTGGAGAAATGCTTGATAATCCGTCGGTAATAACCAGCCAACCCGAGGAAACTTCCCACATCTGTCCCATTTTTAGGTTTATCCCAGTCCTGGATTGCTTCCACTTTAGCGGGGTGAGCTACTATCCCACTACCAGAGGCTACATGACATAAGAATCTCATTTCACTCTTCCAAAAGTGACACTTTGAAAACTTGGCTCTCAGCTTATGTTTTCTTAAGATTTCCAACACGATCCTCAAGTGCATCTTGTGCTCTTCCTCATCCCGTGAATAGACCAAAATGTCATCCATGAACACAAGTACGAACTTATTTAGCTGATCTCTAAATACCCTATTCATAAGATACACAAAATATGTTGGCGTGTTAGTCAACACGAATGGCATCACCAACCATTCGAAGAACCCGGATGATGTCCTAAAAGCAGTCTTTGGCATACTATCCTTAGCCACCCTCAACTGGTGAAATCCCGTTGCCAGATCCATATGAGAAAATACTTTGGCCTCGTGAAGCTGATCGAACAAGTCATCAATCCTTTGCAACAGATACTTGTTCTTCTTAGTTACCTTGTTCAGCTTACGATAGTCCACACATAGTCTTAACGAGCCATCTTCCTTGGTTGCAAACACGACTGGTGATCCTCATTCAGAAACACCTCTCCGAATGAATCTCTTCCTAAGAAGGTCTCGAACTTGCACCTCCAATTCTCGCTGTTCCTTAGGCGCCATCCGCTTAAGAGCCATGACGATTGGTCTAGCAACCTCGACCAAATCAATCCTAAACTCGATCTCACGATGCGGCTGTAATCCTTTGACCTCGTCAAAGACATCCTCATATTTATTAGCGATCAACACAGATGACAAGTCTTCTTGTGAAATCACAAGCGAACATAGATAGGTAACGAAGACACCCTCTTCGCGCTTACACTTTATCAACACCTTTTTCCCTTCCACATCCCGACTCTCACTTCTAGCTTCTCGCAATTCACCCTTGTCGCATTCCTCTTGAGCCAATCCATGCCCAAGATGATCCCAAACCCGGCGAAGTTAAGAACAAAGCAATCACACACAAAAGAGCAATCATGACTCGACAGCACTAGACCTCGGCAAATCATTCAAAGATTTGACGAAACCACAATTGGATTAGTCACCACAAAGGGTCTATCACAAATCTTGGGTTCCAAACCCAAGCGACAAACAAGCTCATTGCAAATGAACGAATGCGATGCTCCAGTATTAAAAAGTACACGAACTAAAACACCATTAATGGAAAGAGTACCTTGCACGATGATACCCTTTCCCGTTTCCTCTGCATTTGGAGCTCTCGAAGAAGTTGGCACGGCCTCCAAAGCATATGCCTTCACAATCTGCTTGCCCTTAGCTGATTCTGGACAATCTTTCTTCTCGTACCCAGACATTCCACACTTGAAGCACTTCTTTTCAGCTTTAGGATTCTTGCATTCACTAGCAAAATGGACCTTCTGCCAATAATTTGAAGCAAGTCACTTCTGCTTCTTTCGGCCTTCTTTTCCTTTCTGTTGTTGTTGCTTCCTCTTCTTGCTATTACCACCCTGCTGTGGTTTGTGCTCCTCTTTAGCTGCAACAACAGACATCTTTTTAGGAAACAAACTTTCATGGCTTAAAGACTGCTCGACGATCTCCTCAAAGCTATCATCGAGGTGATCCACAAGCTGGCTCCTAATATATTCATCCAATCCCAAGACAAACATTTTGTTCTTTTGATAAGGAGTATCCATATATGAACGAGCATACTTCGATAAGGCCTCGAAGTTAGAAATATAGTCAAGAACTATACGACCATTCTGCTTGAGCTCCACGAATCTCTTAAACAGAACAGACTTCTGCACGGTGGAGATGAATTTTTCTTCAAATCTAGCTTGGAACATCTCCCATGAAATATCCTCTTTAGGATTCGCAAGTGTGACAAAGTTCCACCAGTCCATTGCTCTGCCCCCTAACTGCCTTGATGCAAGTTTCCTCTTTGTTGCATCATAATTACCCATGTCCTTGAAGATTCAAACACAAGTATCCATCCAACTTTGAACGTCTTTAATTGGTTCAGTGCCTTTGAATTGTTTCCCTCCGAATGATGTAAAGTCTTTGCATAGCTTTGCAAATTCTACATCTCTAGGCACTCGAACTTCAACATCAATCGTAGCTGCTACTGGAGCGGGGTTCCTTCGAAGGCATGCTTCAATCATAGCTTCAAACATGACCGGGTAATCAGGTGCCCCGCCATTACCCCCTCCAGGCACAACTTCTTCTCTAGCAGAGTGTATTATATAATGTCGACTCATTATAAATCTGCAAATTAGAATGATTGGCCATCTACAAGAAAAACTGCTAAAGAAGCGCAAACGCTACTACTATATATGCTAATGTATATAGTAAGCATCCAAATGAAATCTACTAGTATGTCTCTCATATGTAATTACGTCTTCGAACTTTGGCCACAATCGTTAACCAGAGCTCTGATACCAAATGTGACGACCACCCATAAACCCTGCACTAAACAAGAGGAATAATGCACTGAATGGTGTGCCAGGCAGTTATGGACGATCATCAAAGTAGGTAAACAATATTGGAACCTGTCGTAAACTCACAACGCAAGGATAAAATATAATATAACATATACAACAGGTAGTGATAGTGAAGCAGAAAAACACTAAACTTTCACGACAACTAGAAAGTATTTCCCATACATGTGGATGCAACAATAGTGTTTGTACAATTTGCCTCACTACAACACTCAGAGAAATAGCAAACAATAGAAACAAATACTAGATAGTAGTAAAGATAGTACGCTGGCCTCCTGCTTGCCATTGGTCAGCATCCCCGTTCCCACTAAGGCATCACCTGCCCCTTGCTACTTAGTCTGCCTAACCAAAAATCGGATGAATAGCCTAAGGTAATAAGAGGGAAACATAAAACCTTGAGTTAGACAATAGTCTTAGTGAGTGATAAAACAATTAACAAACTTCATCAATAAAGTATATGAGAATAGGTAAATAAACAACTAATCTACCCAGCTCCAGAGAAGAACTCTCAGTTGCCTTCCCACACCTGGCAGTGATAACCTTTACGATCCGTAAATCAAAAGGGACAAAAATTCAGCCACGACAATTAGATCAACCATTCATACATGGCAAAAGTAAATCATACGACTTCTAGTTATATCTCATGGAAACCACATTAATCGAACGTGGTATCCCATAAGAACAAGCATCAGAGGCCGAAACCAATATCAGACAAGCACCCAAGAGACACCTTATTCAAAGTTAGAAAATCTCCATGGAATGGTACAACCAAAGCAACCAAGCATTCAAATGTCCATGACTGACTCTGGCTATCACCGCCATTCTTGCTTTGGAACCCTCATTATCATATGACTGGCTAAACAATTTGCCATCAATTGTCAAGGCCCATACACAATGCCCGATTATAACAAAACTCCACATGCTATACTCAATGCATGCTACACGCTATACTCAACACGTGTCTAGGCCATACACGACAACCAAGGCACTCGACCTACAATTGGTCTTCAGTTGTTCCTCTGCTTCGAGTCCGCTAGAACCTACGACAACGATAATTCCTTGGCCTTTGTCTCTCTAGCTGTTGTCAGTTACGACTATTAATTAGCTCAGAACACTTTAGAGCTGTCACTTAACAAAAAATCAATACATCCTTGAGTTGTCATACCATTAGTTGTTTTACGCCGATCAACGAACATTTTTCTACACTTTAAAACTTTCCAATTGAATTCACTTTGAAGTCACATCATCACCGGAAATGTCCGACCAGAAATTGCAAAAATGGCTGACCAGAATAGTCCGACTCAACTTTAGTCCGACCCAACTTTGGTCCGACCCAACTTTATGCCGACCCAACTTTATTCCAACCCAACCTATGGTCGTCCCAACTTCTTCTGACTAGGCCAAGCCACCTCTGAAAGACTAGGCCGACCCACTTTTTTTTGACTAGGATGACCCACTTTTTCTAACTAGGCCGACCCAACTTATGGCCGATCCAAAACCTGCATATTGCAATTTAACTCCGATTTCGACCAAAACTTCGCCAAACGATAGATTCGATGAAACCAGCTCATCCAATTAATCAAATATGTCCACGAACATGGTATGAAACCATCATCAATATGAATACAACAATTTTCACTAAAATTATGCAAATCATTTCAAATCATGGAAAAATGGTCATATGAACAATACTATAGATCTAAGGTGCATAAGCATATGAAATATCATGGAAATTACCTATCTAAACTTACTAAATCATTTCATAGGATCTATATGAAAATGAACTTACCAATGCATAGATCTAAAGAAAAATACTCGAATTTGATGAAAAACATGATCTATTACTCATCCACTTCATTGAATCCATGTGAGAGACATAAATCACTCACCGATTCTCCAATACAAGCTAAAGTGGTAGAATTATGAATCCGGACAGCGAGCAATTTGAGTCAACTAAAAAAAAACCCTTAAAACAGCGATTCCTCCCAAACCGCTGAGCCAAATCCTTAATGTAACCACTCTGCGAGAAAGCAATCATCAATTCCTTTCCAATGGCACCGGTCTCACCCTCTAATTTGACCTAACTCAAAAGTTATGCTCTATGCAAGACTGACAGAGGAAAAATGGTCACAAGCAAAATTGGTAAAAATTATGGACCTGTCTCACATCCCCATAAGCAACATATTAAAAGATGAGAAAGATCCAACCCTTAAGAAATAAAATAAAAATATTTTACGATCTTCCGATACATAAAATGCGGGCTGCTACAACACAAGTTGTGATAAATGAAAATGAATGAAAGTTATAGTAGTAAAAGAAGTGGAATAAACGGGGAATGATAATAACTAATTATAATTAGTTACATTAATGAGAATGTTATATACTAGGTAGGCTTGTCCCAGGGACAAGTGGAAATTATAATATATATTGTAATAAATGGAAATGAAACTAATTAGTAAACCTTAGTTAAGAGAACCAAGTTAATAAGTAAACAACGACATGTTGTAGTTATAGTGTTAGATGGAATTATGATTAAATAAGAAAGAACAAGGTGAATATATGGGATGAAATAAGTTTTTTTATTGTAAAGAATAAGCGACATGTTAAACTGAAAACATGTGAATTGATATAAAATATACTTAATTATATATTAAGTAACATATGTTATTATAACCATGAAACCGGACCATGAATTACATGGTTATAATATAAAAAGGGATTATAGATTACCGACCTTGGATTATAATCTAGAGAATAACATGTTATGGGCTTATTAATGAACATAAATGGGTCAAGTTTTGTAACCAAAATCAATAAGCAAGAAGGGTCCATTCCTTACAGATATAAGGGGCTCAAGAAGAACTTCGTAACTTGAATGATAAGCATTTTCACCCGAAAATGGCTCAAACGCCAATGGCATGAGAACCGTACTTCACCATTGTGGTTAGAAATTAGATGGAGCCATAATCAATAAGAAATAAAAGAAAAAAAGCGAGGAAAGTAAAATGAAGACAAGAGTTTTAGAGTGGTTCGGCCGTAAGCTAGGCCTACGTCCATTATGAAGGTAACTTGCATTATCATCACAATGATTACAAAGCACATAAACTCTCTTTGTTCATACATCTTCTCATTTTCTCAACATATTCTCTCTCTCACACACAAATCTCGCTTAAATTCATAGAATTCAATAGAGGAATGGTGAAATCCGTGGAGGAGAAAGATGGATGAGTGGCGAAGAAGGAGGATGTCTTTGATTGAGAGGAGAATGAAGGAGGATCTTCGATCTCTTTTCCACTTGGAAGATCCTAATTGATGCCATGGCCAAATGGATGAATAATCTTCAAGAGGAGATGATGATGATGATGGTTGAAATGCTTTAGTAATAGCGAAGGAGAGAATTCGACAGCTCTTCGTGGTCACCTGGAGGCCCCCTCTTTATGGTGGAAGCCATGGCCTATTTATGGTGAGCTCCCCCGAAGGAATGAGCTGAAATTCATATATGTAGGCTATGGGTCGCTAGTTTCGTTAACTACGAAAATGTCATCGCCAAGTTGTAACCAACTGTCGATAGCTGTATCGAGTTGTCCCGCCTAACGACTTCATAGGAGCGAGCGGTTGCATGTGAGCGAGCGATTGCATGGATCTGAGCACACTGAACGGGAAGACAGGCGATGAGTGCATAGGTGACTTGTCAAAGCTTTATGGTTGGTATAAGATCGACCGACCGAGTCATCATGTTAAGCCTTTCATGATTGACTGACAGATAGTATCTGGTTGGAGTATCTGTTTTTGATTTTAGATGAACGGGCGACCGACCAAGTCTTGTAGAGCAGATATAAGTGCGATCGCTCTGGAGTTGACATCTGTCGGACTGGTAGGTAGCATCTGACTGAAGCATTGGCGACTGATTGAGGAATGAGCGAGCGGTTGGGGTTGCAATCTATGAGGGGACATGGGATGCATGTGCGACCTCTGGCATTTTGTGTTTCTTGCTCAAAAGACACGTACGACCGATCAGGGTAGTATGAACGAACGATTGCTTTGAGTGGAATGTGCGATCAGAACCAATTCTTCTTCTTGTCATGTACGACCGACATTTTTGATATAGGAATGAGTGACTACCCTTAATATGGGCGACCTTTATAGGATGTACGAGCCTTACTGTCTATGTGACGTGCCATTCTTGAGCTAGGTTCGTGTGCACGACCTCTTTATATGGTCGTGCTATGTTGTATGACCGATCCTGGCTGTGTTGAGAGGACGACCCAACTGTTCTGATGTATGCAACCATTCTTGTTGTGCTCGACCCTTCATGTTCTGCTTAACCTTAAGTTGGCGCTCAAACTTTGTTCTGTGTGATCGTCCCTTACCTTTCACAAGCTATCTCGGTGTATTGGATTGGACTATGCACGACCGATCCTAACGACGCTCGACCCATAGTTTCCACATGGATTTAATAGACCAACATATGTATGGTTTTTAAGGGATAAAAATTTGCCCCTTGAAGTTTGTAATTTTTATTTTGCAAAAAATTACTGTCTTCGAAATAATTTATCAAAACATAGTTTGGTAGATTAAATCCGGTTATCCAAGGGATGATCACACATAACTTAGGATGGGTTAGGTAAAGGTGGCTGGGATCGTTCCTTTTCGTGAGCGTAAAGCCTGAGTCACCCACACTATTTCTTTTTAGTCGAAGTATCATTACAATCGATCAAATCATGGGGATGCGGGCAAGCCAGTTGGATCTGGTAGGCCACTTACATTTGCGCAATGGAGTATTTAAACTTAATTGAGCTGACGTGGCGAGAACAATCTGGATGAGAGTCTCTTAAGCTTCCCCCTCGTTTTCCTACTCCTCTCTTTAATTCACTTTTCATTTTTCAGATGAAACACATTGATAGCAGCCAATTAATTTTCTAAAAAACCCTAATTTCAACTTTGACTTCCTTTCGATTAGATTTCCCAAAAAAGCCCTGTACTCTTTCCTATCGTCAATTTGTGTAGCGTAGGTTTGTCAATACTTGTTTATGCTTGTTCTTTTTCTGAATTGACAGTACATGTTTTAATAGGAATAAGCCCTTTTTTATGCTTTCTTGGACTTCTCTCTGAAGCCCTTATGATCATTGGATATGATTTGTGTTATTGTTGATCTTTTTATGATGATAATAGTTGGAATTTCGGAGTGGATCTGATTTGTTTTGTGCATGCACTTGTCTGAGAACATTTAACTCCGATATACCTTTTTTCTCTAGTTTTAAACTTCGTACATATGATATGCTTGCTGAAATGCTTAAGACAGGTTAATATTTTGCACAATTTCTAATCTTATGACCATATTCCAATGATTTGCTCCCAGTTATATATGATGCTCGACGAAATGCTTAAGCCATGTGACCTTGATTGTTGCTATGGCTTATACTTTTGGTTTGACTCTTATGGTCGCTCAAGTGCATTTGACAGTGGGTCATTCCTATTTTTCCCTTAGGTCAATCCTAAATGGACCTGTCTCGGTTAAGTATGAGCGAACATTTTGAGTCAAGCATGTGAGAAAAACATGAACTTGTTACACGCGGTTAGGGTTGGAGGGATTGACCATTCGCGGTTCTGCTTTTGGTTGCGCCACTTGTTTTATCTTGATCGATCCTTAAAATCTCTGAATTGTATAACTATTTAATAATTCACTTACATAGGATGGATACATCTCTGGAGCGACGTAGGCTGGAAGAGTTTTTTGATCTGGATGTTCAGATAACTGAAGTTCAATCGACTGGTCATCCATCTGTGAATTCTCCCCTCAGTCCAACTCATGCAGAACTTCAAACAATTACCAGCAGCCCACGTTATGCCCCTAGGCCATGCAATCATAAGCTTGCTAAACGACTCAAAGGCTAGAGTTTGTAGGGAGTGTCTTCTAATGTGGATATATCTCCATCTGATCATCGAACATTTTCTAGTGATATGATCGTCGCAAAAACCCAGATGCTTGCCCGATTTGAGACCGCTATGTACCAGTTTGGGAAGCAAATGGACATGCTCAAGGATCATACTGTGAATCAAATGAGTGGTTGGAAAACACTAGCTTTCGATCTCCAAAGGCTTCATAAGGAGAATCTTAAGGCATCTCCATCCTAGAGAATGATAAGGCGAAGTTAATCCAGGCTCTTAGATCTAGGGACAGTGTCGTTGCCTCTTTTTCTCCAGGAGACGTTGAGTTGGCAGTTCCAGAGCGCAAAAAGTCCTTGGCTGCAGAATCTCCATCCTGCTCTACCCAGGTTAAAAGGAAGTTTGGTAGGCCTAGTAAGAATAAGGATCTATAGTTTTTCTATCTTACCTCTGGTCGCTTCTCTTTTATGAACTATGCTTTTGATTGGTTGTATAAGCGAGTGCTGATCCTCGCATTTAAATTTATGCTGGTCTGTGTTGTGACCTATGCTTATGCTGGTATTTTGGTAGCCTCGTGACCAGTTTGTGACGTTGTGATGTCTCTGTGCTTTGCTTTAATAGTATGGGGAGGTTCTTTTGTATGTCATTATGCAGTCTTTTATCTCATTTTGTTGCGCTTGCATCTCAATTTTCTTTGTTGATCACGCGATTGTAGTGAGCTTATGATATGTAGTTTTAACGTTGTCGATTCGCTTTTGATGCTATAGCAGCTTGCTGTAGCCTTGTCAGGCTGGAAGTGATCAATTTTTCCAAATTCCTTTAGCCATACTTAGAACTTAGTTTAGTTTGATTGGTTTTGCGTCACTTTTCAGTCCTCCCTTTGGGGGTCATGCATTCATCTGCATTCTCACTAACCTGGTGGCCCAAGTCCTTCGGAGTTTGGATATTAAAGCATGCCCGTCAAAGAGGATTATTTATATTGCAATGTGCTCAATCGTAGTTCTCACTAACCTTGTGACCCAAGCCCTTTGGAGATTAGATTTAAGCACATGTTTTTAAAACGTACTTAACCATATTTCTCACTAACTCAGTGACCCGAGTCCTTTGAAGATTGGGTTATAGTACCTTTTTTTAATGTGTTTGACCATGTTTCTCACTAACTCAGTGACCCGAGCCCTTCGAAGATTAGGTTTAAATACGTGTAAGTTTAACCCAACTTTATACCTTCTCCATTCTGATTAGCTCAGAATCAAGAAGATCAAGTCAGATACCCCCTTTCGGCTAGGATTCCTGTTACCCCCTTTCGGCTAGGATTTCTATTCACGCTGGTCCTTCCAGCATGTTTTCGGTCCTTCCGGCACCAGGACTTGTGCTTCCAGCCTAGGTTTGTCAGTCCTTCCGACTGCTGGTCCTTCCAGTTTTTAGCCGATCCTTCTGGCACTAGGATTAGTGCTTCTAGCCTAGGTTTGTTGGTCCTTCCGTCTGCTGGTACTTCCAGCTTTTTGCCGGTCCTTCCGGCACTAGGACTGGTACTTCCAGCCTAGGTTTTATCGGTCCTTCCGACTTTATGCTTCATCTCGGGAGGTGGACACTAGTTCCCTTTATCGAGTTTTATTTCGATTTAAAGAACTCGTGTCCTGCACCTAACAAGGTTCCTCATTTTGAGACTGGCAATCTTTTAACTATGGGGCATATCGGTGCTTCCGACTTGATGCTCCATCCCGGGAGGTGGGCACTAGTTCCCTTTATCAAATTTTACTTTGATTTAAAGAACTCGTGTCCTGCACCTAACAAGGTGACTCCTTTTGGGTCTAGCATTCTTTTATCCGTGGGACATATTGGGTTGCTTCCACTTTTGCGTTATTTTCACGGCTTCGTTCCTTTTGCGGGACACTTGCCAAGGAATTGGGTTCTTTCGATGAAAGGAGCAACTTTCCGACTTGATGCCCATTTTCTTGTTTTGATTACATGATGATTTGGCACTTAGTGCTTGAATTGTTCTGGCCGGGATATGTTCAGGAAACCTCCAACAATGGTTGGACTTTGAAAGAATGATTGTCCTTGTTTTCCTATACAACGAAGTCAAACTTTTAGCAAAAAGTTTGCAAATACGTGATTCGCGTAGGCAAGTATAGTTTCTCACACATGGCTTTTTATATGTAAATAGCTCAAACGTAAAGTTTGCAAATATTTACAACTTTTACAATAGATTCGAACAACGCATTATAGAAAGTAACGACGGATGTGCTTGCTATTCCAAGCTCGAGGAATTTGGACTCCATCCGTGGTGGTCAATTTGAAAGTGCCATTTTGAAGTTTTTGGTTTATAATATAGGGCCCTTCCTAGTATGGCCCAAAAACCCCAGTTCCGGTCATTACTTTTTTCAGCACAAGGTATTCGATCCCAAAAGTCCTGTGTCTGACTTTTGAACTAAAATGTCTGGCCACCGCTCTCTGATGGGCAGCAACCTTGAGTTCTGCTTCCTTTCTTTTTTCTTTGTGTTGGTCGAGGACCTTGAGTTCCAACCTCTCATTTTCCTCTTAGTTGAAGTGAATTCTCCTATAGGTGGGAACTTCCAGTTCCACAGGAATCATAGCTTCAGAACCAATAGCTAAAGAAAAGGGAGTGTGCCCAGTCGCAGTTTTATGAGTGGTGCGGTATGCCCATAGTGCTAGTGGAAGCTCATCTACCCAACCACTTCTTGATTTCTCTAATCGCTTTTTAATGGTTGATTTTATGATTTTTTTTACTACTTCCACTTTCCCGTTTTCCTGTAGATGAGTTTTTATATTTTGCATAGAAATTTTGGAACTCTTCGCTTTCAAATTGGGTTCCGTTGTCTGTGATTATTTTTTGTGGAACTTTGAACCTGCAAATGATATTTTTCAAGGCAAAGTTAATAAATTTCTTTGAGGTTATAGTCGCCAATGGTTCTACTTCTGCCCATTTTGTAAAAATAATCAACAACGACAATGGCATATCTAAAACCGGATTTTCTAGTGGGAAGTGCTCCTATAAGATCAATGCCCCAGATGGCAAAGGGCCACGGGCTGACCATCTGGGTTATAGCTGTTGATGGCATCCCTGGAATTTTTGCAAATCTCTGACATCTGTCGCATTTTTTGGTACATGCTATGGAGTCCTTATTTACTTTTGGCCAGAAGTAACCGTATTGCAGAATTTTTTTAGCCAATGTTTGACCACCAGTATGACCTCTGCATTCACCTCATGTAATTCTGTCATGATTGTCTTTAATTCCTTCTTCGTAACACAACGTAGAAAGGGCGTAGAAAACCCTCACCTGTATAGCCGTCCTCTTGAATGAGATACAGAGTGGCTTTTCGTAAGATTTTCCTTAACTTTTTAATTTCCATTGGGAGTGCACCAGTCATGAGATATTCTTTGATTGGCATCATCCAGAATCTAGCTCTTCGACTATCTCCATGACCCAATCCATCCCAATTAGTTCCGTGCTGGGGCTGGAAAGGACCTCCACTGGGACTAATTCTATAAGTTGTGCATCTTCTGTTCCCGCATATTTTGCCAATGAATCCGCTTTGGTGTTTTCTTCTCTCGAAATGTGAGATATGGTATAATGCTCGAACCCTTCTAGTATTTCCAAGGCCTTAGATAGATAAGTTGGTAAGTTACCCATTTTGGCTTGGAACTCTCCCCGTACTTGGCACACTACTAGTTGGAAGTCACTAAAGATTTGTATTGTCTTACGTTGTAACTCCCTTGTTAGCCTTATTCCCACAATAAGGGCTTCATATTCAGCCTAGTTATTTGTTGATGGAAACTCTAATCTCAGCGCATAGCATAGAGATATTCCTTTAGGGTTTTCTAGGATTACTCTGGCTCTAGAGCAGTAATCGTTTGACGCTCCATCAACAAATAGTTTCTATTACACCCCGGATTTTGGAATAATCGAATTAACTAAATTAAAGAATAATTAATCTCAGACATGAGAATTAAGGGAATAATTTGGATATGATGTGAATTAATTGGATTGAGTTATGATGCGGATAATTTGGATATGATGTGAATTATTGACTGCATGTTGTAATTATGTTGTATAATTGTGTTGTAATTTCTATGATGTTATGTTATGATGCTATCATTTACAATGTAAAGTTATGATGCTATCACCCATGTTGTAATTCTATGATTAGCTTATGTCTAGTTGAATCATCATGTTGTTCATATGCTAGTTTGGTTATGTTGATTCATATGATGGATCACAAGTTTGTATGCAAGTTTAGATATTGATTTAGACAAGAATCATAGGCAAGTTAGTATAACCTTACATGTTTCATGACATCAATTTTACATCTAAAGTTAGGCTATGACATGTGTGAGTTATATGATAAATTCTACATGATAATTTACATGTTAGATGCAAGTTTACCCCATTGTTATGATGCATAAATCACATATGCAAGTTTATATAAATATATGATTTTGGGATATGAATCATGTTATGCAAGTTTAGGGGTATTGCCTATGCAAGTTTACACCTTTAGATGTAGATCTATGACATACATTATTTATGCAAGTTCACACCTTTAGATTTGGATCGATGACATATTTTGTTTATGCAAGTTGTAACTTTGTCCTATACAAGTTTTAGATGTAGAACATCATTCACACATGCAAGTTCACCCCTATGTTTAGATCTATGTTTTAATTATGTGGATATTGTGATGTTTTCTCTTTATTCCACGAGTTAGACTATTCGAGTCTAACGTATATTTTACATTAAACGAACAAACGTACAACGTGGGGTAAAGCGGATAATATTAAAAGATTTAATTGGCATAAATGCCTAAAAAGGCATAAAATAAGTTGTGGTGAAAATTGGTATGATTTTACATGCCATATATGGATGGACATAATTGAGTTAATTATGGACATCGTTAAATTTGGAATTGATTGATTATTTGAATAGGGAAAGTAATTCAAATTGGGGAATGATTAATTAGGCGTAATTATTCGTCTAAGACACGAGGTTAGGCTCTTTTGTGTTATAAGACTGCCCGGACCCGCCCGACAAATCCAGCTGCCATAAATGCCAGTCTAATGTGAGAGGTCTTAGGCATAAAGTAAATACGTAACAATTGTAAAGATACGAGGTTAGGCTCTTTTGTGGTGTAAGACTGCCCGGACCCGCCCGACAAATCCAGCTGCCACAAATGCCAGTCTAATGTGAGAGGTCTTTATGAGGTTAAGGTCTTAATGAATTAAGAAACACTTAAGCAGATAAACATGTAGTGGGACATCAGGGGGTTAGGTGGGTGCCTTGGGTGGCATGTGGAATCTAGTGGGTGCCTTGGGTCGCATTTGGAAATACGATTAGAAACACTTAACAAAAATTGAAACATGAAATTGAAACATGAATAAGAAGTGGGTTAAGTGGGATGTACTAGAGGGGACCAAGCTTAGGTGGATAGCTTGTGCCAAGTAATGGGGGCTTATTTCAACCAGTAACCCATACGTATCTTTGTGGGCTCGACCCAAGTCGAGGACGGGACACGCATACTAGGCTTGACTATAAGAGGCCAAACTGGGTTAGCGGTGGCAACGCAAGTCCAACAGGTTCATATGCGTGTGTGGACCCGGGCTAGTAAGTAAGACGTTGTTGCATTGTGTAGGTATAAGCCGTGCATTGTTGGGGGTATCGGGTTGCCACTTTGGGGAGTGATACACCCCACTGTGGGGCTAACACGGGTATCTATGAGTTAGGGAGCCGATCGCTTGGGGGCCGTGGGTACACCTAGTGGAGATAGGGGCAGGCGGCACCTATGAAGGCAGCTAGGGGTGCACGAAACTACCAATAACATTATTAATTCTGTAGGCGGGATCAACCTTAAGGTGACTAGTGGTGGTGCAGTATAACAATTATCCTATAGTGTTGGTGTAGTCTAGTAATTATCTTATAGTGGTTTAGGGGCACTTTAACGATATCGTTGTTCATCTTGTTTCCTTATTTACTCTGCCATATCCAATGGTTTAGGGTCATTTCCTTATTTCCCCACTTATGCCTTAGCCTTGTAACTTTTTTAATTATATTGTTAAAGTTATCGCACTCGCCAGACTTTATGTCTGACCCCCTTTGTTTCCTCCTTTTTTCTTCTTTCCCCCTCCCCATGTGCTCAGGTTGGAACTAGCACCAGTGAACCTCGATTTTGGACTGCTTTTAGAAGATTGCTTGGATCGCTAATGTAAAGTTCAACTTCTCTTTTATTTATGGCTATTTTGTATTGGGGATTATGTCTTTTAATTTATGTATTTTTAGTAGTCAAGATGGATATTATGTACTTTGACTCTGGTTTTTGATGATGTAAGCAAACATATATGTTTTCTGCTGCAATGAAATAAAGTTTTAAATCCTTGTGTACTATTTATATCTGTCTTGTTGTTAAGTTTCTGTTCTATACTTACTTAAAACGCTCCATAGATGTTAATGCAATCCCTTTGTGAGTGACATTAATGGACGTGGGGTGTTACACGTGGTATCAGAGCTGAAGGTTACCAGAACAGATATGAATTTTTTTTAAAACTATTTTTCAAAACAATTTTTATAAAGAAGTACCTTCAAAAGTACATTTTAAGGAAAGTATTTTCAAGGGAAAAGCTTACTTCAGAAAGCATAACTCCAAGAGCCATATATCTTTCCCTCGGTTCTTTTATATATTGAATCTTTCCTTTTTCCGTTTCAGCATGTCTGAAGCATCTGAGATACCAGAGGGTGTTCATGTACCTGGTTGGTTTCATCAATATCTCGAGGCTAGTGCCTCCACCGTAGGTCCAGCAAATGCTCCTCCTCCTCCTCCTTCCCCTCCTCATCGCGTCGATACATTTGCTAAGATATGTAAGGACTTTAGAGCAATGGGTGGAAAATCTTTTCATGGGACGGACAAATTTGTTGAAGCTCATAACTGGCTAAAGGAGGTGGAAGAACTGTTTAGAATCTTTGAAGTGGATGATGAAAGAAAAGTCCATCTAGCCGCCTGGCTAATGAAAGATGAGGCCTCGTTTTGGTGGGAGGTCACTAATGGGGGACGTCCAGTCGATACATGGCCAGATTTTAGGCAGTGGTTTGAGGCGAAGTTTCTCTTGTGGGCTGTAGAGAATCTATACATGTAAAGGTTTTTGGCGCTGAAATAAGGGAATCTATCGATGAAAGAGTACATCAACGAATTCAACCAATTGGCAAGATTTGGCTTGGACTTGGTGAATACTCCAGAAAAGAAGGCTGATTTGTTAAGGGTTTAAACGAGCCTCTTCATGGGTTAGCTATGACCCACATTCCCATAGGGGCTACCTTCAAGAGACTAGTTGACATTGCGCTCATGCATGAAGAGGAAAAGGGCGCCAATGCTAATAAGGCACCCGAGAAGAAAGGGGATCAAAAGAAGCCGCAACAGCAACAACAGAACAAGAAAGGTGGCAAAGGCAACAATGCTAAGGGAAAGAAAAGATGCTTTAACTGTGGGACACCCGGCCATCCAAGCAAAGATTGTAGGAAGAAAAAGAAGACTGGTTGTTTCCACTGTGGCGAGGCGGGACATCTTATTAAGGACTTCCCAAAGAAAGGACAGAGGGCAGGGTCTACCTCGGGAGGACAGGTGCAGGCTCTTATGGCACCAGGGCAGGCAAGGGGACAAGTTCAGGCTCTCATGGTCCCACCGCTGCAAGAATGAGGTAGAGCAATTTCCGTTGAAAGTTTAGTTTTTCTGTTTGATCATCCTGTCCGTACTTTATTCGATTCTGGCGCATCACATTCGTTTATTTCTACATCATTAGTTGAAACACTACACCTTGATAATAGTCTAGTTACTGATCCCTTAGTAGTCTCAAATCCCATCGGTGATTCGGCTCATCTTTCTATGATTTGTCGGGATTTGAGAGTGTTTATCTTGGGCATTGAGTTTGAGTGCAATGCTTTTGTTCTTGGCTTCATGGGCTACGGTTTAATTCTAGGTATGGATTGGCTAACTAGATATGGGGCCATCCTAGATTGTGAAAGAAGGGCAGTTAGATTGTTGACTTGTTCTGGAAAGACCCTTGATATTTCTTGTGACCATAGAGGTCCAGTAATGCTTAACTACGTGGAATCCCTTGACGCATCCAATGATTATTCACATTCTTTTCCCATAGTCCGTGAATATGCTGATGTCTTCGATGTGTTGAGGGGTTTACTCCCAAAACGTGAAATAGACTTTCGAATATATCTAATAGATAATGCAAAGCCAGTTGCATTGCCAGTGCACCACATGGCTCCAAGAGAGAGAAGAGAACTCCGTAAGCAAGTGAAGGAATTGCTTGAGAAGGGGTTCTTCAGACGTAGTATATCGGAGTGGGGTGTTCCAGTAGTGTTTGCCACAAAGGCGGATGGGTCGCTTAGACTTTGTGTGGACTATAGAGAACTTAATAAGTTTATTAAGAAGAATAGACACCCACTGCTAAGGATTGACGATCTCTTCGATCAGTTAGTTGACGCCTCAGTGTTTTCGCAGTTGGACTTAGCCACTGGTTTTCATCAGTTGAGAGTGGCTGAGGATAACATAGACAAGATTGTCTTTAGGACTCCAGACGGTTTCTTCGAGTGGCTTGTGATGCCCTTTGGTTTGACAAACGCCCCCGCATACTTTGTTGACATGATGAGTAGGGTGTTTAGGCAGTACCTTAATAGATTCGTGGTAGTCTTTGTCGATGACATCTTGATCTTTTCTAAAAGCAAGGAAGAGCATGCCCTCCATCTTAGGGAAGTGTTGGAGACTCTTCAAGCGCATAGCCTTAAAGCTAAATTTTCTAAATGTCACTTTTGGAGGAAGGAAGTGCGATTCTTAGGGAACGTGGTTTCCAAAGAAGGGATAGCTGTGGATCCCGCGAAGATAGTGGCCATCCTAGATTGGTAGGTTCCTAAAAATGCTACCGAGGTGAGGAGTTTCTTAGGGTTGGCTGACTACTATAGGAAGTTCATTAAGGACTTCGCAAAAATATCAGCTCCATTAACACGCTTGACGAAGAAGAACTTAGTTTTCATGTGGGACGTAGATTGTGATGATGCGTTCCAACGTTTAAAGAGAGCTTTGACCACAACCCCAGTCTTAGTGTTGCCAGACGGGAGTAAGCCATTTACTATTTATACCGATGCTTGTGGGACAATACTAGGCGCAATCTTAATGCAAGAGGGAAGGGTAATAGCCTATAGTGGAAGGCAATTGAGAGTACATGAGAAAAATTACCCTACACATGACCTAGAGTTGGCCGCTATTATCTTCGCACTTAAGTCTTGGCGTCATTATCTTCTTGGCAAAAAATTCGAATTATTCACTGACCACAAATCACTAAAATACTTATTCTCTCAGAAGGACTTGAACATAAAGCAGCAAAGGTGGATGGAATTCTCAGCATCCTACGACTTCGAGATAGCATATACCCCTGGCAAGGGTAACGTGGTGGCATACACCTTAAGTAGGAAAAGGTTGTCCTTGAGTCCGTTGTTTAGAGCAGCGAACCTTAGAGTTCATCTCTACGTTTGACTTTAAAACTTCCGTTGACTTTGTACCCGGTTTGCTAGCATCCTTGGAGGTCAGACCTACGCTTTTGGGACGAATTGGCGAGGCACAGCGAGACGACCCACAGCTGGTTGAGTTAGTAGAAAAGCTCAAAAGAGGGGAGTCATCGAGCCATCTCCGTAGGTATACCCTAGATGATAAGGGTTGGTTACGTAGGGACAATAAACTTTGTGTACCACAGGACGAGAACTTGAGGAAGGCCATTCTTGATGATGCACATCGTTCGAAGATGACCATCCATCCCGGCGGGGACAAGATGTACATGGACATGAGACGAGTTTACATTTGGGCCGGTATGAAGAAGGACGTGGCAGAGTTTGTTGCTAGATGCTTGGTGTGCCAACAAGTAAAAGCAGAGCAAAAGAAGCCCGGTGGATTGCTTCACCCATTGAGGTCCCACAATGGAAGTGGGAAAGTGTTTCGATGGACTTTGTTGACGGATTACCAAGATCGAGGAAGGGTAATATGGGGATTTGGGTCATGGTAGACAGACTTACTAAGAGCGCCCATTTCATTCCCGTGAAGACTAAGAGGACTGCTCCATGGTTAGCCTCCGTATACATTCGAGAAATAGTTCGTTTGCACGGCGTTCCTTCTAGCTTAGTGAGCGACCGCGATCCTATCTTCACTAGCGAGTTTTGGAAGAGCTTGCAAGAGGCGGTAAGGACTCAGTTATGTTTGAGCACCGTATATCATCCTCAGACGGATGGCCAGACCGAGAGGGTGAATCGTATTGTAGAAGACTTATTGAGGTTGTGTGTCTTAGATTTCGGAGGTACATGGGAGGAACATCTTCCGTTGGTGGAGTTCGCATATAATAACAACTTTCAGTCTAGCATTGGCATGGCACCATTCGAGGCTCTTTATGGGCGGCCGTGTCGTTCGCCTACATGTTGGTGGGAGTCTACAGACAAGATCTTACTTGGGCCCGATATGATTAGAGGGACTTTGGAAAAGATCGATTTGATTCGAAGGAGGATGAAGACGGTGCAAGATAAGCAAAAATCTTATTTTGACAAGAGGAGGACAGATCTTGAGTTTGATATTGGGGACATGGTCTTTGTCAAGGTATCTCTATTACGGAACGTCGTTCGCTCTGGGTCCGTTCGGAAGTTGGCACCAAAGGTTCGTATGGCCGTTTCCTACTAAGGAGAGGATTAGGCAGATGGCGTATAGAGTGGAGTTGCCCGAGAGACTTAGTGGTGTACATGACGCATTCCATGTATCACATTTGAGGAAGTGCTTGCACGAGACCGCGGAAGTGGTAGAGCAGAGCTTGCTTAGAGAGGTGGAGATCGAGAGTGATGCGACGGTTCGATGAGCTCCTACGTGCATTCTTGGGTCGGAGATTAAGAAGTTGAGGAATCGAGAGGTCAAACTAGTCAAAGTGCAATGGGGAGATGATGAGAGCAACGCTACTTGGGAGACGGAAGCGAAGATGCGTTCATTATACCCTTTTCTTTTCGAGGGTATGTCTTTTAATTTCTCCTTTATCGCTTACCTTGTGCTTATCTTATCTTTAGTATGTCCTCTCGCTAGTACCTCTGACCTTTAGGTAGGATAGTCCTATGGTTGAAACATGTGTTTGAGACATGTTATGTATGATGGATGCATGTGGATGCAAGTGTTTGCTAGTGGTTGCTCGTGGATGCAAATACACACACTTTAGGCACTAGATCGGCTCAGTCACTTCATATTGCATATTGCATATAAATGTGTGTACATATTTAAGTAATGGATGTATAATGGTTGTACCATCATATGGATGTTGCATTTTGGTGAATGGTTGTGCACACATGTAGAAATAATATGCATCGATAAGGTTCTTTCGCAGACATAATGGACGCATGGCACTATTATGGTTTGCATTAAGGAGGTCAACTGAATCAGTAGACCGCCTGATTTTGCATTAGATAAGGAACATATATACACACTTCTTGTATATGTTCATACATTATTAGAGATTTTATAAGGACAATGGATGCCATTGTTTTATGGTTGAGTAGATGGTTGTTTGGATGATAGGATAAGAATTCTCCTTAACTTGGAGATTTCGGGGGCGAAATCCTTTAAGGAGGGGAGAATGTAACACCCCATATTTTTGAATAATATAATTAACTAAATTAAAGAATAATTAATATCAGACGTGAGAATTAAGGGAATGGGGTTGCGCCATTGTGTTCGTCTCGGAATTTTTGTTGAAATAGAGTCCGAGTTTGCGGGAAACGGGTACCGGATGAAGGAGCTATGGATGAACGAAGATTGGTGGCAAAACGAGAAAAAAATTGCACTGGCGCACTTGGGAAGTGCGCTAGTACAAATTTGCACTGGCGCACCTGCCAAGTGCGCGCAGGCCGAGGCAGCAAACCTGCACAGCTTTCTGGTTTAGTCTGACCCATGTTGCTGAGTCCTTTCTGACTCCTTGCTGAGTAATTAGGGCTGAGGTGTCACCCTATCCCGACTGAATGGTTTTGATTAACCCTAAGATCATCCGACGGCTTAAATTAATTCAAAACTCTATAAATAGACCCATAGACTCAAACCCTAAATCAGAATTAAAGCTGAAACTATGGCCGTCATGCTGTCATCTTGAACCCTAGAGTAGCCGCCACCAATTAGAGAGGAAGAACAACAAATCAAATCAGTTCTATTCAACTCTAACAACGAATCTTCTTCAAAGTAGAGCTAATACAACATTAGAAATCAGAATTCAGAACTCAAGCCCACTTTTGAGTTTTGAGTTCGATAGTTTTAATAAAATAATTAGTAAATTAATTGGATTGAGTTATGATGCGGATAATTTGGATATGATGTGAATTATTGACTGCATGTTGTAATTATGTTGTATAATTGTGTTGTAATTTCTATGATGTTATGTTATGATGCTATCATTTACAATGTAAAGTTATGATGCTATCACCCATCTTGTAATTCTATGATTAACTTATGTCTAGTTGAATCATCATGTTGTTCATACGCTAGTTTGGTTATGTTGATTCATATGATGGATCACAAGTTTGTATGCATGTTTAGATATTGATTTAGACAAGAATCATAGGCAAGTTAGTATAACCTTACATGTTTCATGACATCAATTTTAGATCTAAAGTTAGGCTATGACATGTTTGAGTTATATGATAAATTCTACATGATAATTTACATGTTAGATGCAAGTTTACACCATTGTTATGATGCATAAATCACAAATGCAAGTTTATATAAATATATGGGTTTGGGATATGAATCATGTTATGCAAGTTTAGGGTTATTGCCTATGCAAGTTTACACCTTTAGATGTATATCTATGACATACATGATTTATGCAAGTTCACACCTTTAGATTTGGATCCATGACATATGTTTTATATGCAAGTTGTAACTTTGGCCTATGCAAGTTTTAGATGTAGAACATCATTCACACATGCGAGTTCACCCCTATGTTTAGATCTATGTTTTAATTATGTGTATATTGTGATGTTTTCTCTTTATTCCATGAGTTAGACTATTTGAGTCTAACATATATTTTACGTTAAACAAAAAAACGTACAACGTAGGGTAAAGGGGATAATATTAAAAGATTTAATTTCCATAAATGCCTTAAAAGGCATAAAATAAGTTGTGGTGAAAATTGGTATGATTTTGCATACCATAAATGGATGGGCATAATTGAGTCAATTATGGACATCGTTAAATTTGGAATTGATTGATAATTTGAATAGAGAAAGTAATTCAAATTAGGGAATGATTAATTAGGAGTAATTAATCGTCTAAGACACGAGGTTAGGCTCTTTTGTGTTGTAAGACTGCCCGGACCCGCCCGGCAAATCCAGCTGCCACAAATGCCAGTCTAATGTGAGAGGTCTTAGGCATAAACTAAATACGTAACAATTGTAAAGACATGAGGTTAGGCTCTTTTGTGATGTAAGACTGCCCGGACCCGCCCGACAAATCCAGTTGCCACAAATGCCAGTCTAATGTGAGAGGTCTTTATGAGGTTACGGTCTTAATAAATTAAGAAACACTTAACCAGATATACATGTAGTGGGACATGAGGGGGTTAAGTGGGTGCCTTGGGTGGCATGTGGAATCTAGTGGGTGCCTTGGGTGGCATTTGGAAATACGATTAGAAACACTTAACCAAAATTGAAACATGAAATTGAAACATGAATAAGAAGTGGGTTAAGTGGGATGTACTAGAGGGGACAAAGCTTAGGTAGATAGCTTGTGTCAAGTAATGGGGGCCCATTTCAACCAGTAACCCATACGTATCTTTGTGGGCTCGACCCAAGTCGAGGACGGGACACGCATACTGGGCTTAACTGTAACAGGCCAAACCGGGTTAGCGGTGGCAATGCAAGTCCAACGGGTTCATATGCGTGTGTGGACCCGGGCTGGTAGGTAAGACGTTGTTGCATCGTGTAGGTACAAGCCGTGCATTGTTGGGGGTATCGGGTTGCCACTTTGGGGATTGATGCACCCCACTATGGGGACAGCACGAGTATCTGCGAGTTAGGGAGCCGATCGCTTGGGGGTAGTGGGTACACGTAGTGGAGATAGGGGCAGGCGGCACCTATGAAGTCAACTGGGGGTGCACGAAACTACCAATATCATTATTAAGTCTGTAGGCGGGATCAACCTTAGGGTGACTAGTGGTGGTGCAGTATAGCAATTATCCTATTGTGTTGGTGTAGTCTAGTAATTATCTTATAGTGGTTTAGGGGCGCTTTAACGATATCGTTGTTCATCTTGTTTCCTTATTTACTCTGCCATTTCCAATTGTTCATGGTTGTTTCCTTATTGTCCCACTTATGCCTTAGTCTAATTACTTTGTTAATTATATTGTTAAAGTTATCGCACTCGCCAGGCTTTATGTCTGACCCCCTTTATTTCCTCCTTTTTTCTTCCCTTTCCCCCCCAGGTGCTCAGGTTGGAACTAGCACCAGTGGAGCTTGATTTTGGACTGCTTTTTAGAAGAATGCTTGGATCGCTGAATTAAAGTTTAGCTTCCCTTTTATTTATGGCTATTTTGTATTGGGGATTATGTCTTTCAATTTATGTATTTTTGGTAGTCAAGATGGATATTATGTACTTTGACTCTGGTTTTTGATGATGTAAGCAAACATATGTGTTTTCCGCTGCAATGAAATAAAATTTTAAATCCTTGAGTACTATTTATATCTGTCTTATTGTTAAGTTTCTGTTCTATACTTACTTAAAACGCTCCATAGAACTTAATGCATTCCCTTTGTGGGTGACATTAATGGACGTGGGGTGTTACAGTTTCCATTGAATGTTGGCTTCGGTATCAGGCTCCTCTTTTGTCTCTCCTTGATCGGTAAATTCTACGATAAAATCTGCTAGCGCTTGTCTGTTGATTGCTCTTCGGGGGTGGTATGTAATGTCATATTGACTAAGCTCAATATTCCATTTTAACAACCTCCCGGAAGTCTCTGGTCGAAACAAAACCTGCCTCAAAGGTTGATCCGTTAGGACCTTGATAGGATGAGCCTGAAAGAAGGGCCGAAACTTCTTTGAGGCGATAAGTAAACAATAAGCGAGCTTTTCCAGTTTTGTGTAGTTCAATTCTTCCCCATATAATCTCTTAACGATGTAATAGACCAGCCTCTGAACCTTCCAATCCTCCCTTACCAATGTCATGCTTAAAGCATGGGTGGATACTGCCAGATACACGAACAAATCTTCTCCCTCACTAGGCTTCGACAACATTGGAGGTGTTGCCATGTGTTGAATTAGTTTTTCGAAAGCTTTCTGGCATTCAAAAGTCCATTGTATTTCTTTCTTTCCTTTCCTAAGGGCGTCGAAGAAGAGAAGGCACCTGTCCGTTGCCTTGGATATGAAGCCATTAAAAGATGCAAATTTTCCACTTAAATTCTGAAGTTTTTTCTTGGTTCCTAGGGCGCGCATTTCTCTCGGGGCGAATATTTTTACTGGATTGGCTTCTATGCCCCTAGCTTGACCATAAACCCTATAAACTCGCATGAATCGACTCCGAAGGA
This sequence comes from Allium sativum, assembly GCA_030737875.1. Lineage (NCBI taxonomy): Eukaryota > Viridiplantae > Streptophyta > Magnoliopsida > Asparagales > Amaryllidaceae > Allium > Allium sativum. The sequence goes on from CM060923.1 coordinate 399,566,604, forward strand.
GAATTTTAAAGGATTCAGCTTCATACCATATTGGCGTAGAATATCAAACATCTGGGCTAAATTTTCCAAATGATCAACTGCTCCGTTTGACTTTACCAACATATCATCGACATAGACTTCCATCGTCCTGCCAATTTGTTTCTTAAACATAGTGTTTACCAATCACTGGTAAATTACCCATGCATTCTTTAAGCCAAATGGCATCACTTTGTAGCAATATAAGCCAAGATCAGTGATAAAACGTGTGTCCTCTTGATCTGATCCATACATCATGATTTGATTGTAGCCAGAATACGCATCCATAAAAGACAGCAACTCATGTCCAGCCGTGGAATCCACCAATTGATCTATTCTGGGAAGGGGGAAGCTGTCCTTTGGACAAGCTTTATTAAGATCCGAATAGTCTATGCAAACTCGCCATTTTCTTTCTTTACAAGTACAGGGTTGGAGACCCAATTTGGTAGGTAGATCCCCTGATGAAGTTTTATTCCATTAACCTGTCGACCTCCTCCTTCAATGCCCTTGATCTCTCCGTCCCCCGGGTCCTCCTTTTCTGTTTGACAGATGGAACATGTGGATCAATATTAAGTTTATGGACTGCAACGTCTGGAGATATGCCGCTCATGTCAGAATGGTTCCATGCAATCACATCCAAATTAGCTTTTAAAAAAGACAATAAATTGACTCTTCAATTCGGGGCTCAACTGAGATCCTATATGTAGCACACGGTTTGGATCTTTCAGATTGATAGCTATAGGAATTATGATCTCAGCCGGAGCCGCTCTTTCATCCTCTGTACTTGTTTTTCTAGGATCGATTTCTTTTTGTGCTCCATTGTGTTTGCCAGTGCAGGGACCGCTCCTGAATTACTATAAGGGGAGTTCGCGAAGGCAGGGTGGAGCCTCTGCATTTTCCCCAAGTCTTTCTTCTTAGCCTCATGCATCTCTGTCATGTAGCAATCCCTCACAGTGGCCTGATCGTCCTTAATTACGCCAATTTCATTCTCGGTTGGAAACTTCATAGTTAAACACCATGGAGCTAGTGCAATTTTAAAGCCTGTGAGAGTTGGTCGTCTGAGGAACGCATTGTAGGCGGAGAGCTCATCCACCAAAATGAAAGTCTACATCATAGAGACCTTGTGCCCTCTGTCTCCTAGTTCGACGAGCAAATCAATTATACCAATGGGTTGTGTGGGTTGTCCGATAAATCCATGGATTTTTTTGGACAGGCTTGCTCTTCTGCCATAGAGAGGTTTATTTTCTGAATTGTATTTACGAAGATCACAATAACGGATGCCCCTCTGTCAACTAGTACTCTTTTCACAACTGCAGGGCCAAGACTAATTGTGATCACCATGGCATCAACAGTTGGTGTAAGTAGTCCGTTAGAATCTCTATCCCTGAATACCACATCATCGACTGAAGTTTCCGGCATCTTTGTTGGAAGATCGTTGCTTAAAACCATGCACTTTTATTCTTTCGAGACATCCTTCGGCTCGTTAGCATAAGTTTCCATATATGCCTAGCTACTTCCGGTTGGGTGGGGCCCATCAAAAATCATGTTGATTACTGGTCTCGAATCAACGGGTGCCTAAGCCTTCTCACCAGGACCGGATTGATTGGTGGTATTATTCTGTCCCTGGGTAGTCGGTGCGTTATTAGGATTCTTCACATACTGTTGAAGTTGGTTCGTTCTGATGAGATCTTTAATCAAACTTTTCAGGAATCGACATTCTTAGTGCTATGCCCAGGTTGGTTATGAAATCGACAGAATTTTCCGGAGTTGGCTTGCTGCTCTGTAATTTTATGCGGCTTAATTTGAGGAAAGATGCCTGAATCCTTTGTAGTGGAGTTAATCCTCTCTGGGGTTTCATTTAGGAGAGTCAACTCTGAATATTTATAGAGTCATGTTTTCTTGTGGGTTTTGTTATCCTTCTCTTCATTTCCACTCTTTTGCCCAGATTCATTCTTTTGCTCGGTTTGGATCTCGCTACCTTTCCTTTCTCCAATGGCACTATTCTCCATAACCTTCTGGATATTCGGTGGATCATCCTCCACGCTCATAAACTCTTCGGCCTTCTTGTAGAATTTCTTTAGAGTTTTGGGCTTCTTCATCTTAATCCACTTTCCAAATTCCGGTTTTTTATCAATAGAACCCTTCAAAGCTGCCAATAAGTACCAAGGTTTCGGTTCTATGACTTCGACCGTCGCAGCATGGAATTGTGTAAGAATTTTTTTAATGGTTTCTCTAGGCATTTGTTCCATTTCACTGAGCAACATCACATCCTTTGCTTTGTTTCTTGAAGACGGAACTGGTCTTGAAATCTTCTCGCCAAGTCCGAAAATTGATCAACGCATTTAGGTGGATGCCTGGTGAACCATAGGGAAGCCACCCCTTCCAAGCATACTGGAAAATTCAAGCATTTTATCTCATCGGTGGCCCTAGCTCCGTTCATGTGTTGATCGTATCTGAATAGTAAGATGTTCGGATCTCCCGTTCGGCCATAAGGTGTTATTGTCGGAGGTATGAATTTCTTTGGAAACTTTGCTTGCTGGATCCTCTCCGTAAATGGATTCTTACTGGGTGAAAACTCCTATTCTTTCTCATCGTCTTCACGGGCTGTATTTTATTTCATTATTTGATGAATCATATCTGTAATGTGCTTTTCGTTTCCCGCTCAGTCAACGGGACATGCATTGTTGAGTAACAAGATTTTGATTGATGCCAACGTATGAAGTTACCATGGGAATCAAATCATAAAGATAAGATTTTATATATATGTACATTAAGTCGTGTTAGAATTATGTTAAAATCTATCCACAAGTATACACGAGTGTGCTAATCAAGTTATATATATATATACATATATATATATATGATTAAAACCTTAAAAATCCAGAGATGTGCAGAAATTTTCCTACCAGTCGACTGGTAGGAAATCCACCAGTCAACTGTCAAGCTAACTCTGCACATAACGACTAGTTTTAAAAATTTTGTATAAATAATTTAATTCTACCAGTCAACCGATGATTTTTAACCAGTTGACTGATTCGACTCAAAAACTATTTTATGAAGAGTCACTATTCTTCATGAAGAGATTCCTCTTCATTAATAAAAGGAAATGGACATAACTTTTTATGGAAACTATTCATGAAGGATTTCTACTCTTATACTACTATATAAACAAGTTTAATCATGTCTTACAACCGCTTAATCTATCCGAATTTTACTGATTTTCGTGATCATCATTCTACTCTCTCCATTTACATTCTTTGCAATTAAAAGCTCTCCAATTTAAATACTTGTTGAATCTGTGAATCAACTTAATATCATTTGATTCAACAAGCAATATTCTTTCTTAAATCTTCGCATTCAAAGCACATATTTGAGGATCAGATTATAGGAAGGTTGTACTTAAAATATTGCATATCCGTGTTGATTCAAGAACACAAATCAGAAGGCAAACGTTAGTAATAGTTGAAGACCTGTGTAGTTGCTCATGCGAGAGGCATCCTTGTTGGGATCGGGCGCACTGACCTATTTCTCTAGGTTAAGAGAGCGTTGTTAGTGAATTCCGAAGAGGTGCTTCGGGACTGGACGTAGGGCGGGAAGTCCGAACTATTATAAAAACTCATGGTGTCACTTTACTTTACTTTACTTTCCGCATTTACTTTGATTGTTATATATCTCCGTAGCTTAGACTTTGTTTTGATTATTGCATATCATTTAGCTAGCATATCACATATATTCCGCTATATCCATACAGATCCTTTAAGTCGTAAATACTCCCTTTTCAGGCATTGGTCCTTTTATCGCCCTGGTCGCGGCTCAAGTTCTGACGTCTTGCACCACTTCTGAGGGGTGCCCCTTTAGTAGGACTCGCGACGCTTCGAGTTTCATGCTCTTCATCATGCTGTGTAGACCTTAGAGTCCTCAACGCCGGCCTCCCCTTTATCTTCCACTAAGTAGTGGGATCGATTAGGGTCTGAGGCGGAAGAGTCCTCTTTTTCGTCAACATTACCCACTGCATTTGGCGACGGGAGATTGTCTTAAACATTAAGCAAGGCATCAAGCTTATCTATCATCATTTTAGTTGTAGCATCCATTTTTTCATTCAAGATGGTTATAGCCACATTTAACTCATCTCGTGTTACAGATGGTTCGAAAGAATTTCCAACTTCTCGGTTTGGGGTTTGGGGTTTGCGGCGTGACCTCATTATTGGGAGCATGTTCAATACTCGCAGTGGCTCTAATGGACTTTTTATTTTTCTTTGAACTGGCCATGACTTTGTGGAAGGAGGCGGATTAGAACTTCAACAGCAGGCTATTGGAATTGGAGGGAAGTGTGAAGGAAAGAAATGCGAACATGGCCCCACGGTGGACGCCAAATGTTTTCACAAAAAAATGGCTCAAACACCAATGGTACGAGAACCGTACTTCACCGATGGGGTTAAAAAGTAGATGGTCCCGCAATCAACAAGAATTAAAAGCAAAAAAGTGAGGAAAGTAAAATGAAGACGGGGGTTTTAGAGTGGTTCATCCCTAACCTAGGCATGTTTCCACTATAAAGGTAGCTTGCATTATCATGACAATGATTACAAAGAATATAAACTCTATTTGTTCATACATCTTCTCATTTTCTCAATGTATTCTCTCTCTCACACACAAAACTCGCTTAAATTCATAGAATTCAATGGAGGAATGGTGAAATCCATGGAGGAGAAACACGGGTGAGCGGCAGAGAAGGAGGATGTCATTGTTTGAGAGGAGAGTGAAGGAGGATCTTCGATCTCTTTTCCACTTAGAAGATCCTAATGGATGCCATGGCAAAATGGATGAATAATCTTCAAGTGGAGATGATGGTGATGGTTGAAATGCTTTAGGAATGGTGGAGAAGAGAATTCGGCAGCATTTTGTGGTCATCCGAAGTCCCCCTCTTTATGGTGGAAACCATGGCCTATTTATAGGAGAGCTCCCCTGAAGAAATGAGCTGAAATTCATATATGCAGGCTACGGGGCGCTCATTTCATTAATTACAAAAATGTCATCACCTAGATGTAGCCAACTGTCAATAGTTGTATCATGTTGTCCTGCACGAGAAACTTCATAGGAACGAGAGGCTTCATATGAGCGAGCGATTGCATAGATCTGAGCACACTGAATGGGTGGACTGGCGATGAGTGCAGAGGTGAATTGTCAAAGCTTCATGGTTGGTATAAGAGTGACAGACAGAGTCATCATGTTATGCCTTTTTTTATTGACCAACATATAGTATCTGGTTAGAGCATCTGTATCTGATTGTAGATGATCGGGCGACCGACCAAGGCTTGTAGAGAAAATATAAGTGCGATCACTCCGGAGTTGACATCTTTCGGACCGGTAGGTAGCATCTGATTGAAGCATTAGCGACTAATTGAGGAATGAGCGAGCAGTTGGGGTTGAAATCCATAAGCGGACAAGGGATGCATGTGCGACCTCTGGAATTTTTGTGTTTCTTGCTCATAAGACATGTACGACTTATCAGGATAGTATTAACGAATGACTAAAGAGTGAAATGTGTGACCGGAACCAATTCTCTTCTCCTTGTCTTGTACGACCGACCTTTTTGATATAGGAATGAGCGACTTCCCTTAATATGGGCGACCTTTACAAGATGTACGAGCCTTACTGTCCTTGGGCCGTGCCATTCTTGAGCTAGCTACATGTGGACAACCTATTTTGTATGGTCGTGCTATGATGTATGACCAATCCTGATTGTGTTGAGTGGACAACCTAACTGTTCTGATGTGTGCGAACTTTCTTGTTGTGCTCAACCCTTTACGTTCTGCTTAACCTCAAGTTGGCACCCGAACTTTGTTCTGTGTGATCGTCCCTTATCTTTCACAAACTGTTTGGGTGTATTGGATTGGACTATGCACGACCGATCCTAATGACGCTCGACCCGCAGTTTCCACACAGATTTAATAGACCAATATATGTATGGTTTTTAAGGGATAAACAATAAGTTAATATATTTGGAAATAACCAAGATAATTTGAAATCAGATGAGGTCAAGCTAGAGCGTAATTGAAGTTTAAGGCATGAGGTCTAATAACACGTTAGCGTGAAGCACAAGGACCAGTCCACACGTCTAATGGTGAAGAACCCAACGGGGTAGATCAGTGGGGGTGTCTGGAGGCATGAGAGGAGCACGTGCACTTGATTTTTTGGTGGGACTGAAGGGAAGAACGTGACTTCTGAGGGACGTGGCAGGGTACTTTGGGGTGGCCCTCTATGTGATGGAAGTGTTTAGTATATGCTCGCAGGAGTCAGGTCTGCGCGTTACTACCCGATGAGTATACCTTGACTGCAAAACTAGCTTTGCATCAAAAGGTTGTGACGAGATAACTGTAGGGTGATTCAGCGATCACCTCGGTAGGAGGCTGTGTGAGGACCAATACATGATAGTAGATCATCAGGTACCCGTCATCGGCAGCCAGTGGGATGCGAAAATACTAGAGCTAAATCCAAGACGACATCAACCTTTCACTATTAAGGCATGGTGGTTGAGGGAGATGCCAACTGGATGTTTATATTGTTTGTTAAGGGCAAGTCGCATAACTCTTGTAATCTGTATTAGTTGAGGGAGGAGCCGAGGTAGGGCCATAGCTACCATGTAAAGAAGACCATACTAGATATCTGTATTGTAGGCCCTTAAAGGCGGATCCGAACAGATATTGAAAAGCTCCCGACCGAGTTCTGTATTTCTTGTACAAACTTGTTACAGAATTCGGTGCGTAGTAGGTAATACGTGCAGTTAAGGCATCGAGTATTATTAACGCTAGGTACATGAGAAAGTCTAAATACATGCATGTCTTCTCTAGGTGGTGTATCGTAGACGATAGGGCGTTACTTCGCGTCAAGACCAAGCTTGGCCGAGAAGTTTGTATATTGAGATCTGTACGTCACTCTGGTGTAGGATGAAGAGTTGTATACGCTTTTGTAGCATGACGGCGTACACCGTGCGAGAAGGGTAACACGGGAGGTGCCTTGATATTGGGGTAGCTACATATACTATATTAGGTTAATCTACTGCAAGGTAGATAGGCACGATGTGTGTGTAAATCCTTGAGTGTTATTAACCCAACGTAACCTAATAAGTAAGAAAATGTAACTGTACAATATATGTAGGGTTATCCAAAACGTGTAGTTTAAATCTAGTCACCAGAACTTGTGTTCTTACCCCCTCCTCATAACATACTCGCAGGTCAGACTTGTATCAGATATATGATAGCTTTGGATGATATTGGTTAGGCTGTATTATTATCAGGTTAAGGCTATGTTTCGATTATATTATATTTTATCCACTCCGCAGTGAGATGTTTTCTGAGCTCTGATATATTTTATATCTCTATCTTTTCCGTAGGATACCAGACAAACCAATACGAGTTTCGATGGATTAGAATTTTGAAAAAAATTTGGTATGTCAGAATTCAGGTTGTTCCATTTGGTATCAGAGCTTATGTTTAGGATTCCTGTATAGATAGTGAGTGAACGCATTTGTATTTTTAAAATATAAATATATATTATATACACACACCCCCTAGATCCATAGAGGAACCCACTAAATAGAAGAGCACAATATGGTGAGATTGGGATATCTATTTTGTACACTAAAGGAGGGAACATGTAAATCTGAGACCCTCAGGTAATTTGGGAGGGAAGTGTACAATATACTTTGCATGAAAGATAGGTGAATCTCATGTGTTAGTGTAACACCCCACCTCCGCTAGGGTCACTCACAAAGGGAATGCACTAGGTTTGGTGAAGCATTATCGAGGTAAACATGCACAGAAATATTACAAGACAGAACATATATAAAACAGCGGAAGTAAAACAAATTTCATTACCTTGTAAAATAAGGTCTAAAGCCTTTTACATCAGAATACATCAAAACCTGTCTTGCAATAGTAAAGAAGCATAAAACCATTTCATAAATTATTCCCCAAGTAAAACAGTAAAGTAGCCATAGCCAAGAAAAGTCCAAGCCATGCGAGATGACCTTCAAGCAGAAGAAGTCCGAACTAGATAACAGTGTTTCCTCCCTGAAACCTGGGGGGGGGGGGGAAACGGAAGACAAAGAGGCGAAACAAAACGGGGTCAGTCATAAAGAATGGTAAGTCCTATCTACTTCCAGTATAAAAACAGGTAAAGGTAACATGACATGCATAAACTGAAAGTAAACATAAGGATGACACCAAGATAGATAAGCTCCACCAAGATAACTGGATGAACTACTGTAGCAAGGTACACTAAGGTATCGTGATAAACTACGGTGTCAAGGATCAATGTATCACATCGTCAGGTTTCTATCAAGTATACTATCACAAGGTATCTATCATGTATAACATCCCACGGTATCTATCATGTATATTTGCTCTACACCTCTCGTACTAGTATCCCAACCCACGTCATGTGTTAACTATGAATGTCCCTTGCCCAATGTCATGTAATGGTCCATGTCAACCTAATATATAGCATATGTAGGTTTCCCCAACTCGTATGTTTCTTTCCATGTATAAGTTCAGTCCTTTGCCGTAGGCCATACGGGCTTTCTCAACGTAGTACCATTTTACCCTCGAAGTTGTTTTGGACTGCTACCCTTGATCTATTTATGTTTTCTTACCACGAACTATCGCGTGTCCACTTAGGATTTATGCCACCTAGGACCACTAGGGATTATGCTACCTAATGAACGTTCCCGTGTCTCGGTTTGGGTTCAGGCCACCTAGGGCCACTAGGGATTATGCCACCCGTCAACCGCGCCCCTTTATTCAACGTATGTATCGTGAATCGTTTTCCATGTCTAGACGCACATGTATCTCAATGTGCCATCCGAGTTCCGTGCCAGGGCAAATCAAGAAATACGGAACTCGGTCGGGAGTTTTAAGTCGTCTGCTGATGCAGATATCAAGGTCTGTTTTTGTATCCGTGGCTATGGTCCCACGTGACCCCTCCCTCAACTACTGAAAGGCAATCCAAGAAAAATCATGTATGACAACTACGTCCCGGCCCCACTATAGCCCCACTTTCCTATGGGCCAACCTCACCCATGACTCGATAGCAAGAACATGGTCTGTTGGGAGTTCTCTGCCTTTCCGTTCGCGCACGATTGACTAAAGATGGTAGGTAGTCGGCGACGTGCTATCCAGGGCAAAATCAAGTATCGTCGACTCCACGCTAATCCATCCCAGTCTTTAGGTCGCTCGCATAGCAACCAAGGCATACTCTTGGCTCTTCTATCGCAGACCTTAACCTCTATGAGGCTGGGTTTCATGGACCACCTGCCACCTCACAGAGGGATACCAAGAGTACCCTCACGTCCCCCGAAGCTACCGCTTCGTCACCCAGTTCGTTGGAGCCCTTATCCAAGTCGGATAATTTGCTCCTCCTCGTGTGTTTATGCGATGACCTACCATATCGGGTTACTCATCCATTCATGAACTAGTCCCATGTCCTTGGCTAAGAATTATTACTTAGTTATACTTAACTAAGGTTTACCACTTAGCTTCTTTTCCCCGTTACCCTTGATTAACCACGATTTTCTACCTAGTTCCTTCCACTAGGGTTTTGTCTATTGGGTTAAGTGTTGTTATTCAGGTTCGTGACTTAGCCCGCCTACAAATCATGTCAAGATTGGCTAAGTATTTAAGTTCAAGGCTTAGCCCTACAAGTTGGTTAAGTGTACCAAGAAACTCATGACTTAACCCTATCAAGTCAAATTGGTTAAGTGTTTATTTGTCTTAAACCTACCAGATTATCATGTTAGATTGATTAAGCATAGATTATCTTAATCCCATCAGATTATCGAGTCGGATTGGTTAAGTATGGGTTAGCTTAACCCCATCCACTAATCGTGTTACAATGGTTAAGCCTAATTTTAAAAGGTCTTGTGACTTAACCTTATCAGGTCCACCTATTAGATTGATTAAGTATAGGTTACTTAACCTCATCAAATCATCATGTATAATTGGTTAAGTATAAGTTACTTAACCTCATTAAATTATCATGTTAAGTTGGTTAAGTATTGGTTACTTAACCTCATTGAATTACCAAGTTTAGATTGGTTAAGCGTTTAACTTAACCCCATCGAATTACCGTGTTTAGATTAGTTAAGTGAAGGTTACTTAACCCCATCTAATTACCGTGTTTTAGATTAGTTAAGTCTAAGTTACTTAACCCCATCTAATTACCAAGTCGGATTAGTTAAGTGTAAATTACTTAACCCCATCGAATTTACCGTGTTAGATTAGTTAAGTATGGATTACCTAACCTCATCGAATTTACCGTGTTAGATTAGTTAAGTGTGGATTACTTAACCTCATCGAATTTACCGTGTTAGATTAGTTAAGTATGGATTACTTAACCCCATCGAATTTACCATGTTAGATTAGTTAAGTATGGATTACTTAACCCCATCCCCTAATTGTCTTACATGGTTAAGTGTCATTAAGGAACCAAGTCCTGTTTAACTTAACCTACCCATTCGTGTCATATCGGTTAAGTGTCATTAATCAAAATTACTTAACCTTTTCATGTGGCATTAATTAGATCAATGCACCCCAACCTCTCACATTAGACTTTGTTGTGGTTACTAGTTAAGACGGGCGGGTCCGGGTAGATTTACACCACAACCTAGTCTAACCTCGAGTTTTAAGTGCTATGTGACCAACTACTCACATTGGGTCCTATTGTTTGTAGCCACTAGTTAAGCCGGGCGGGTCCGGGTAGATTTATGCTACAAACTCAACCCAACCTCAAGTTGGCCACTTTCATGTTTGGTCTAGTGTCTTATTACACTTACAACCCACCCATGTCTAGTTCAAGTTCCATGTTTTCCCACGTGTCATGACCATATTTAAATGTATCATGAATGTCATGTTCTCATGTAAACCCCATATCAAGTTTTTCATGTCATACCCACGTTTTTCCTAAGCTACCCAAACGTATTTCCAACCCAAGTGGAAGCGAGTCACATAGTAGGGTATTATGCCAACATATTGGCCACAAACATGCATAGTATCATAAGGGAATCTGGCCACAAACATTTATAGTATCATAAGGGAATTTGGCCACAAGCATGCATAGTTTCATAAGGAAATTTGGCCACAAGCATGCATAGTATCATAAGTGAATTTGGCCACAAACATGCATGATACATAAGGGGTTTGAGTTCATTTACATGCATAAGCCCCAAAGTCAAGTCTTTGCCAATGTTTTCACAAGTCAAGTGGTTCCCAAAGGTTCATGCTAACATTCCATGGATAAAGATTCAAACTTGCAAGATATACTAGGTTAAACATAACATAAGTGGCATGATTTAGTCACTAAGCATAGCCCAAAGTCATATGTTCAAGCAAAAGAGACATGACAAGGTTCATATAGGCTAGCATACTTATGTTTCATCACATTTTATCCCCTGTCACATTAGAACCACCGTTAGAATCTACAAGTAGCTAGAACTTACATAGCGAGGCTTAGGAAAGGATCATGCATCATCTTGACGAAGAAAGGTGGCTCCTTTGTCAAAGAATCATCATGGAATTTGCTTAGCAACGTTGATCCCTCCTCGATTTGGTGTAGAAAGCTTGCACCTTTTGATTTGAACCTGATTTGAATGCATAGTCTCTAGGAATTGGAGATGGAGGCCATGATCACTTGGCATTTGGGCAGCACTTCGTGGCATGAGTGATTTGTGAGGGTTTAGGTTAGGCTTAGGGGCCTTTTTATAGATATTAGGAGTAGTTTAGGCCGTAGGATAAACCCTAGGATAGATCTGGACCCTCAAAAATCGTCACAAGCCTCCAAAACAGGACCCAGGAGCCAAAACAGGTGCACCAGGCCGACCTGGCCGACCAGGCAGGTCGACCCCCAGGTCGACCCCTAGGTCGACTCTAGAGTCGACCTGGTTGGGGGGGAGGTCGACCCTAGTGTCGACCCCCCTGTCGACCTGTCTGGGCGGGATCTTTCCCGCCTACCCTGAATTTTGAAAATTTTGAATCTGTTTTCGAATTTGAACTTTTCGTGAAACTTTGCGAGGCCATATCTTGGTCATACGGACTCCGATTTACGAAATTTCGGACTCTATTTCGCGTATTTTTCCGAGACGAACGCAATGGCGCAACCCGTTTTCCCTGATTCATATTTTAACATTTAATTCTTCCTTGATTCTTGTCTTAACACATTGTTAAAATTCGGGTTGTTACAGTTAGTATTTCAGGTTAGTGGATTTTGCACTAAAACCTTATAAACTTGAAAAAAAATTGGATTAGGAATATGTATATATATATATAGTTAAGAGAATTCATTGATGGTAGTTCCTTGGAAAGCCTAGATAAGTTGAAAACACACTTTGAGTCTATCCTCATTGTTAACTTTTAAGAACTTGAAACTCTAGAATCTTTTGGAAAATGATTTATGGTATTTTCAAGTTTTGATCTTAAAAGTTACAGTTTTAAAAATGTGTAAAGTGCATATCTAAAAAAGTATATAATGGGTTTTGTAGTAAAATGCGGTATATTTTGGAAATAGTGATTTCTTATGAAATTTTTGTCTAAAATAAATTCTCTTGGTAGATATGCATGTTATAGAACATGTATATCTTGGTAGTTTTTATGTTACATTTTATGAAAGATTAAAAAGTAAAACATAGAAAAAGTTGCATTTTGTTGAAAACTAGAATTTTTAATAAAGAAAGCTTTGAAATCTCTATTCTTTTAACCATCTTTTTTTTTCATAATTGTTTTGAAAATTTTGGGTGGACAAAATAAGTTGGAGAAATTAAGAATAGAGTAGATGTTTGCACCTTGTAGTAAGTAACTGAACTGACTTATAGGCAAGAACAAGTTGTAAACCTGATTGAGAAATAGTTGTCCTTATATAATTCAGTTTTTGTGATTTGAAAAAAAGTAAGTTGTAAACCTGATTGAGAAATGGTTTGGCAAAAGTAAGTTTTGGAGAGGAAAGATAAAGTTTTGATACTTTTAAGTTTTGGAAGAAAAGTGAAATGAAAAGGAAAACCGTGTTTTAAAAAGTATGGAGCGAGAAAAGTTTTGAGGCTATGAAGTAGATAGCGAGAGTTATCTTAGAATATTGATAAGTTACCATAAAATGCGTAAGCACGGAAAAGCCTAGGGTGTTGCTTGGAAATGACTATTAGTACACAACTAAGACTAGAGGTGACCACTAGGTAGTTAAGGGCAAGTAAGTATTTACATCCTATTGTTTGAATTTTTCTGAGGGGACATAGTCCTGAGATTCTTAGCCCTTAGTTGTGGCTGCGTAGAGCGTACGTTTTCCTGTTTTAGTTGAAGAACTAGAAGGCTTATTTGAAACTAAACTAGAATAAAGGATTAAGTTAAATAAGCTAAGAAAAGAGTAATGGCATAACAAAAGGGGAAACAACAAATTCAGGGAAACAACAAACATGACAGTTATTGAAAAAAATGGAAAATTTTAAGAAAAGATGAATAAGAGTAAATTTTTCCAAGATATGTTGGAAAAAAAATCTATGATAAAGAAAGTTTTCTTTTGTAGGTTGTGCTTAGATAGGAAAATAGGGAATCTTTACATAATTGTTACATAAAATCCAAGTATAGATGGAAAAGGTACATAAAATAAATATGGAAGATGTGAAGTTTTCCGTTTTCCCACCTTTTTGGAACGTAAGAAATCGAATTTAGAAAATTACATTTTTCTGAAATTCTAAAAATAAAGTTGGTTGGTAAGATTTTGGATACAGCTATTGGATGAACTGCGCTCTTGATCAGTAAGAGTGTGGGAAAATTTGAATTAAAATGTATTTTGATCTTCAAAATATTGCATTCATGTAGAACTACCAGTATATTTAGGATGTGAGCATCATGTTAAAAGAATTTTTGGAAAATTTGCATACACATTGGAGGTACCTCTTAGGAATACATGTATTACTATGTTGTATAAGTCTTTGCACAAGTGCACAATGTTTGCAAAAAATTGAATGCACACATGATGTATGAATATTATGCGAGGGGTTATTTGATTTTTACCCTTACCAAATTTCGGGAACGAAATTTCCTAAGGGTGAGAGAATGTAACAACCCACATTTTATGACAATTAATTATTAAATAGTGCATATGTGTATATATATGCATAGTCACAAAATAATGGTAATGTATGATTGCATGTAATAAATAAATGCATTGAAAATAAGAAAAGATTAATGCAATGATTTACAAATATCATGCATTAATAAGAAAAGAAAAATGGAACAAAAAGATGCATGCAAATTGATAAGGTTACATGCAATGGTTTAAATGAAAGATTACAACAAATAGGAAAAGAAGAAATAAGAAAAGAACAATGACCACCATTGTTTTAAGCCTTGCTAACAAATCCCTAAGTAGTCCAGTTGAAAACGTTTAAAATTGAAAACGTTACAACAGTAAACATCTTAACCAAAAGCGCTCGCGGGACCCGGGGGGTCGACCTTGGGATTCATTGATGAATCTGGACTGTTTTCTTAATTATATTCGCTGTTGATTCAGCACTACGTGTATGATAAAATCCTAAACACCTATAAATATGCTAGTAGAGCCTAGCCTAAATCTCACATTTTCTGAGAGACTGCCTAAGCTCTGCCATTCTTATTCCCCTTCAAATCTCTTCAGAAAAATAGAGTAATTAGTTTAGGAAAATTCTGATTCAAGATCTGGAGGAAAAGAATGTATATTAATAAAGAAGGTGTTCAAAATTCAATTCGAAGTAAGGTAAATTCTTGGATCTGGTCAATTTAATTTTCTCCTCTTTCTTCCCTTTTACTTTTAGTTGAGAATTGTGGATCCATGGTTATTTAGGTTCTAAATTCAGTTAGGAGAACCATGGATGCTAGATCTAGACTAGATTCATGAATTGGAAAGCAATTAGGTGAGTAGTTTTAAGTTATACCTTTTTGATAATGGTATATTTTTCGTTTGACATTCCCCGTTAATATGCAATGTAAATCCGCTTGAATGATTAAACCTATTAAAATGTTTAAACCTGTTAAAATATATGGAAACAATTATTGTTATATACATACATGTTTTAATTGCATGTCAATCTATGGCATATTATGTACTTGAACCCTTAACTGTAACAATTGGGATAATTACATGCTAATTTGTTAGATTGAAATAATTACATGATTAATGTTTACATGTTATTCTTTTAAAATAGGGTTAATTACAAGTTAGGAAGAACATGCGACATGATAATCAGTTAAAATAAAATTAATATGATATTAATTATGACATGTTAAAATATATTAAAGTAAAATTTGGAAAGAATGGATATGCCAAAATTTACAGTAAATAGAAAACTGTAACCGCATTTAGACAAGAGGTTAAATTTAACTTAAGGTAGAAGTCTGCTCCGAACCGCCCGGCAAATCTAGCATCCGCAAGTTGTTAATTTAATATGAGGGGTCTAATGCATAAATATACATGTAACGGTGCTAAGGCACGAGGTTAATTCCAAATTGTGGTAGAAATCTGCCCGGAACAGCTTCTCAAATCCAGCATCCACAAGAGGTCGGTTTAATGTGAGAAATCTGTTGCATTAACATATATATATATATAAATAAATGTTAATAAAAAGATAGAAATAAAAGAAACAAATTGTGATAAATGGAAATGAATGAAAGTTATAACAGTAAAAGAAGTGGAATGATAATAACCTATTATAATTAATTACATCAATGAGAATGTTATATCATAGTTAAGCTTGTCCTAAGGGCAAGTGGAAATTATAACATAAGTTATAATAAATGAGAAGGAAACTTATTAGTAAACATTAGTTAAGAGAACTAACTTAATAAGTAAACAACGATAAGTTATAGTTACAGTGTAAGATGGAAATATGATTAAGAAATAACAAGGTGAATATATGGGACAAAATAAGTTATATTTAATCATAAAGAATAAGCGACATGTTAAACTGAAAACATGTGAATTGAGATAAAATATACTTAATTATATATTAAGTAGAACATGTTATTGTAACCATGAAACCATACCATGAATAACATGATGAAAATATATAAAGGGATTGTAGATTATAGACCTTGGATTATAATCTAGAGAATAACATGTTATGTGCTTATTAATGAATATAAATGGGTTAAGTTTTGAAACCAAAATTAATAAGCAAGAGGGTACATTCCTTAGAGATATAAGGGCTCGGAAAGAACTTGGTAACTTGATTAATAAGTTAACATAATTGAAAATAACTAAGTTAATTCGAAATCAGATGACGTAAAGCAAGCGCATAATTAAAGTTTTAGGCATATGGTCTAATAACACGCTAGCGTGATGCGCTTGGACCAGTCTGCACGTCTAAACGTGAAGAACACAACGGGGTATATCATCGAGGTAGATTATCGGGGTATCTAGAGGCACGAGAGGAGCACATACACTTGATTTCTTGGTCGGACTAGAGGGAAGAACGCAACTTCCGAGAGGCATGGTAGGGTACTCTGGTGTGGACCTTTGTGTGGTGGCAATGTTTAGGTTGTGCTCGCAAGGGTTGGTTCTGCAGGTTACTACCCGGTGAGTATACCTAGACTGCAAAAGTAGCTTTGCAGTCAGAAGGCTATGACGAGATGACACTAGGGTGATTCGGTGATCTCTTCTGCAGGAGGCTGGGTCAGGTCCAAAACATGATAGTAGATTGTCGGGTACCCGTCATCGGCAGCCAGTGAGATAAGAAAATACTAGAGGTAAACCCAAGACGCCATCAACCTTTCACTATCGAGGCATGGTGGTTGAGGGAGACGCCAACTAGATGTTTATATTGTTTGTTAGGGGTAGGTCTCTTAGCACTTGTAGTCTTTACTAGTTGAGGGAGGGGCCGAGGTAGGTCCATAGCCACCGTGAAAAGCAGACCATAATGTATATCTGTATTGTAGGCCCTTAAAGGCGGGCCTGTACAAATATGGAAAAGATCCCGACCATGTTCTGTGTTTCTTGTACATCCTTGTTACGAAACTTGGTGCACAGTAGATAATACGTGCGGTTAAGGCATCGAGTACGACTGACATTAGGTACGTGAGAAATTCTAGATACATGCATGTTTGCTCCGGGTGATGTATCGTAGACGATAGGGCATTACTTCGCAAAACCTAACTTGGCCGAGAAATTTGGATATGGAGATCTGTACGTCAGTCTGGCGTAGGATGAAGAGTTGTATATGCTTCTGTATCATGACAGCGTAGTCCGTGCGAGAAGGATACCATGGGGGTGCCCTGATATTGGGGTAGCTACATATACTATATTAGGTTAATCTATTTGGAGGTAGATGGGTATGACGTGTGTGTAAATCCTTGAGTGCTATTAACCAAAAGTAGCCTAATAAGTAAGAAAACGTAACTGAATGATATCTGTAGAGTTATCCAAAATGTGTAGTTTAAATCCGGTCACCAAAACTTGTGTTCTAACCCCCTCCTCATAACATACTTGCAGGTTAGACTTGTGGCATAGATATGATAGCATTGGATACTGGTTAGGCAGTACTATTAATAGGGTAAGGCTATATTTCGATTAATTATATTTCATCCATTCAGCTATATGTTTTCTGAGCTCTGATATATTTTATTTCTCTGTCGTTTCTGTAGGATACTAGATAACACGAGTTTCGATGGATTAGAATTTTGAAAAAAATTCGGTCTGTCTGAACTCGGGTAATTACACTTTTTAAACATTAGCTCAAAACGTATCTCATTTCAAAAATCCTTTAGACGACAATACAGGACCTTTATTCATTCTCATTTAGATTATCAAATCCAGTTTGAAAAGGTTACATTTTCCTATAGTCGGGAAAATCTCTCGAAATATTTTAATTCAAAGTATCATTACGCTTCCGCTGCACTACTCTAATTTAGTATGTGCATGTTTCAAACTAGTATTGTCCCAATATTAATTCCAAACATTAGAAATTGATATCAAAAATCTTCGGAACCAAATCCCCAAAATTAATATTTCAAAATCCAATTTCGTTATATAAGTTGGATTTAATATTTCAAATGCTTCCTAATTTCATTCGTTAAGGCTCCGTTAACACAATATCTTAGACGAATCAAAGTTATCTAGTTTGAATTCAATCTTGGTTTCATTTGACACATGACAAAAGAGAAAATGGACAAAGGATCATAGGCCCGGTGCATCGGATTTAAGTGCTCAGGACAATACAAATTAAAAGACTCAGTCTTAAGGTGACGAGATGGTTCAAGTTCAGGATACTCGCCTATGTTCAAAAAATAAAGCTACTCAAGACCAAATGGTTCAAATTCATATAGGACCGAGATAAGAAAGTTAACGCAGTTCAATCATGGGATACTCGAATAAAATTTAAATCCAAAATTTATGTTTAAATATATTATAAGTGATTACTCATTCAGATTTTTTTTCATTCGATTCTTTCTTGTAATTTCAAGTGAGGAAAATTAGTTTTCTCCACCACTGGGAATTTTAGTTCCGATTGCAAATTTAATTGTAAACTAATCCAAATTCAAGAACGTAGAATCATACATATGACTTATAATCAAATCGGCTTCCCATTAATGTTCAACAATCTTAATTTCCTTGAATTCATAAGTTTGTATACGTAATTACACACAACATTTGTCTAAATTTTTGTGTTTATATGGTAAAATTTTAATTTTATACTTTCATAGGTATCCCCTTTGTATTTTATTAATTAAAAACTAATTTTCCAATTCTACTACAATGTCCAAGAATCCTAATCTTCTTATTCTTTCAAAATAAGGTTCTAAGTATTAATTCGACGTCTCTGTTGGAATTATACATCTTTATCACTTAGACATTTGTTAAATTTGATTACTAAAGTATAAAATTTAAAGCTTTGACAAAATAGTTTGGTTTGCACACATAATCCATGTTATGTACAGATTGTCTTTGATTCAGCACTCATCCATGGTTTTGCGTCTTTAATTAAATTTGTTAGATCGCAAAAGGTTTATACTTGAAAATAAAAAATTAAACTTTAATTTCCCACAATTTCCTAAGTAAAGCGGATCTTTCTTATATTATTTCAAAGTTGTGGTTTTGGAAATCATTTAAAATCTTCTTTCTTAATTCATTCGATTGAGGTTATATGAATTTTAATTTCAAATCATGGATTTGATATCTAAAGTTCGAAAATACTTGATAAGTTGAAGTCTAACAAGTTTACTTTTGTTCTTAAAGAATTTTAGGCATATGTGGTATCGATGCATGTCTAAAAATCCCCAAGAACTAAATATATACTTGCTTCAACTCTGAGTGGAAATACTTGAAACTTCTTTAGAAAAATAGATATGCAAATTACTTCTCCTATGGATCGCGGCTACACGGAGGTTACACTACTATCCCAATAGAATTGCTTGTTGCGATAGGTATCACATCCCTCGAATCTCGCCATGGTTGTTTCATAGATTGCAGTGGCACGATGGTTATGCTACTATCCAGTAGAGTCACTTGTACTCCAGGCATCTCGACCCCTCAAATTATGCTATGGCGTCTAGACCATAGCTACTCGGCGGTTTTGCCACCATTCCAGTGGAGTCGCTTGTATTGTAGGCATCGCGCCCCATGAATTACGCTAGAAAATCAATCATCATCATATATTACATGTACATGTACTCATCGCACAGGCATCGATTTCGTGGATTCTCCATACCTTGGAGTCCAGTGGTTTTCAATGGACACTCCCGCAGAGTTCCAGTGCCTTCGCGACTTTCAAATGGAAGGTCTTTTTCATGTCTTAGTTTGAAAAGATAGGATACCATATATACATAGTACTTCATTTCACGTTTCGATATATCACACTTATATAAGTGTCCATTTACATAAGTTTCCAAATCATGTTTTCAAACACATCGTTCTTATATAAAATTTTCCTTATATAAGATTCCATTTCAAATCAATTACCTTCCAACATAATAGTTTCCGAATTAATTGCTTTTATATATGTTCATATATAAGTTTCGAAAACTGGTATTTCGATCACCATTGAATTTCTTACCTTAATTTTTCCTTCAAACTTTCATCTCAATCTAAAAATCATTTCGATTCTTAATTGATTCGATATTCAACATCCTTTCAGAACCCAAATTCATATCCTTAAATAAATCTTGTTATCAAAACATCATATTTGATTTGGGATTTACTTGCTCATGAATACCGTTATTCGATCAAATCTTCATTTTCAATCATTGGGACTAAAATTTGCTCAGATCAAATGCATATATTTCCCAAAGTAATCAAGTTCAATAATTTTGAGTAGAATTGAAATAAACAAGTTTGAATAAGAAATAAAGTAAAAGCTTCACAAGTTATAAACAAACAAAATAGTTAAGTATAAGATAATTTAGGTAAAATAGTTTCAGTGAAGTAAAACAAATATCATTCGTATAAAATAGGTAAATACAATAGTTTACAAAAGAAATAAATTTGGATTGAAATAAATAAGTAGGTTAAATAAGATAAAAAAATACTATTAATTGTTAAATACAAGTAATTAGATCAAAAGTAGAGTGTTAGCGATAAATACGAAGAATATGTAGAACTAAATATAAATAATTTATTATGAAATAGAAGAGTTTAGTAAAAAGGTTCTAAATACTATATAAAATGGTTAAGTACAAATAGCCAAGACGAAATAGAACTAAATACAATCTGAAATGGTTAAGGCAAAGGCTACAGTATTATAAAAATATAAATAATTTGGACAAAAGTGGAAAGCTAGGTATATATAAAATGTATACTTTTGGTAAAGTTATAAATAATAAACAGATGGGCGTTTCTCAACCGTCATTTCTCAAGTCGAGTATCGTCCAATTCCGATTCGTCCAAATTTCAACTTTACCAAGTTTCTAATGTACCCATACTTTAGTACTCGTCCTGATTTCTCTTCAGTAAAATCCCTTTCAAACAACAGTTCTTGGAATCCCTTTTTTCTTTCCTTCCACAAAACCCCTTAATATTAATTGGAAGATTTCAAATTATTTGGAAAAAATGATTCCTTCTTTACCTTTATTTTCTTTGATAATTCCGGACACTCGACGATTGATTTTTGAAAATCTTTATCGCAGAGAGCTAAAAGAAGCTTTTATTTTCGAAAAGATTTTTTTTCTTTTAAAATATTTTATTTCCAAATATTTTTCAAAATATTTTTCAAAGTCTCCTCCAAATCTTTTTTTGGAAATCCGCTGATACTAGCATCAATTCTGCTCATTTTAAGGTATTTCTTCCTTATCTCTAATGAGTTATAAACTCAGTAAGCCAAACTTTGTATGAACCAAAGCTCTGATACCAACTGTAACGACCTACCATTTTGACCACATCAAGTCGGTAATTAAGCCAACTCGGGACATTCAAAATGATAGGTAGTTATTGGCTTACAGGGTTTAAATAGAATTAAACACAGAATCACAGAGTACAAAATTTACAGCGGAATAAATTTCATATAAATATCAGAGTTTTACGGGATTTTGTACAGCGGAAGAATAATATAAATGTATACATAAATTTATTTAAACAAGTTTACTGTTATGTCGAGCTTAGCGCGCACATGTGTCTTCATGCCCAGCCTTAGGGTTAGGCTGCCGAGGCGGCCGCCTAGGGCAACAGGTCGGAGGGGGCAGCAGTCTGATGATTAGAAATAGTACAGTAAAAAAAAGGTATGAAACAAACAGTTTGTAAAGGAATAAGCGATGTGGTGGTAAGCTTTGTGGATTATAGTAATGACGTTGTGAGTTCGAGCTCCCCAAATACCCTTCCAAATTTTTAACCCATTTTCGCAGTGCCAAAAATTTAAACAGTTTTAGGGCATTTTCGTTGTACTAAATTTTCAAATTAGCTTGGGGCAACCATAATGGTTAGGCCGGCACTGTGTGTCTTCATGTGTCTCTCCTCTTTGCTAGCTCAGATCTTTAATCCTGGAACACTTAGGGCCTAACCTGAGCGTTCCACGCAAACGCATAAAACACCCGAGTCAGGATTAAGCTTATTTCAAGTAAGTCACTTCGAATAAAGACATAAATATAATTAGTTTGATCCCAACAAACTATTAAATGATTTGAGTATAATAATCCATGGGAACAACTGAAATAAGTGTCGTGGAAGTAACCACAATGCAACATACGAGTATGGTTTCATGTGTGAGATAACATGCACAGGTAAAGGAATAATACAACAACTACATGTCGCACAATAAATTATTGAACTAAATTCATCGATGATCTTCTTGTTGGCAAATCTCCGAGGCACGATGTGGTGATCGCTATCCTAAAATAGTATTTGCCCTCTTATATTGTGTGCACGAGTAATGGCAAATCAGTTCGAAGATACAACGGAGCAGATATTGAATATCTTTAATCAGCATGGTTGCACAAACACACCGGTTCACAATCTGAATTTATCGCTGCAGCAATAAGATAATATAGTTATAGCCTATAGAACTATAATTTGTATAACTTATTAGAAACATGGTAGATCAGAGAGAAGATGATATTAGAGAAGGAATTAAATTGTTTTAAAACAGAAGTGCGGTCCATTTTATATAACAGTGAGGGGATATGCTTGCTTCTATTCAAAAAGATTGCAACTTTTCAAATAGCAGCGACTGTTTTTATTCAGAAACAGTCGCAACCTTTCGTACTAGTCGACCGGTTAGTTCATAACCAGTCAAATGGTTAGCAGACCAGTCAATTCTTTGAACAGCAGCGACTATTTCTTTTTAGAAACAGTCGCATCCCTTCGGACTAGTCGACTGGTATGTTCAGAACCAGTCGACTGGTTAGCAGGCCAGTCAACTGGTCTGAATACGACCAGTCGACTGGTTTGTTCATACCTGATCAAAACTTTAAATTCCAAGATTTAAAGTCCTATTGCACCATGGTCCAAAAAATATATGTTTGGCTCAATCCACGATGCGACGCGACTTGGCACGGCCGGACGGCGGCGGTGCGCACGTGTGTTGTTTAAATGTGCATGATCTCCCTTCTCACAACAAACCAAACGTTTGGGTGCCCCAAGGCCCCAACACCTTCGTGATAAGGCTACATAAGTTGTGTCATAACTACTTATATTTCATGATATGGGACATATCAAATTTTCTCATTTTTATTTTATTCTTTATTTTAAATTTCCTCCAACAATCCTCCACCAAATTTTAAATAAATTCCTCTTGTTATGCAAGAAAATTTGTGCAAAAGTATAGATGTCTTACAGACTTGAATTTATACATAGTGAAAACTCATCAAAGTATATCATGATGGAGTGGCTGACTAAGCATCGAACCATCGATCCTATATGATCTACCGGATGTGATTATCACACATTTATTTTCATATTTTCAGATAGTAGTTTGCCCGACCCATGGATTGGCCTTGGGTCTGTATCTTCTTTCATGAAATGCCCTTAGAGATCAAACCAAAATCTTGTAGAAGGCACCACCTTCTTTGCATTCATATAGGTAGGTTTATCAGAAGTGCTTTATAATACACACCTTAATAGTATACCTGTTATAAACCTATTAAGTTCTAGGAAGAACATCCTCTCTTTGTCATTATAAGTACTGAGCAGATTTCCTTGGAATGTATGATAATATTTAGTTTTTCAGACTAAACATTATAGTGCTTCCAACCGCAAACATATGAAATATTTTGCTCTTTGAACTCAAGATAAAAAAAATTCTTTAATATGTTGAGTTGAGTCTCTTTCATTGGCTATTGTATTGTATAGTCTTTAAACCCATTCCCTATGATGTTTTTATCACTAAGTTCCTTGCAAGTCCTTTAGTAAATGAATCTGCCAGAATCTGGCTAGATCTCGCAAAATCTATGGTAATTACCCCTTCAGTGAGCATTTGCCTAACAAACCGTTCCTTATATCAATATGTCTAGATTTACCATTATAAACTTGGTTGTAAGCTTATGATAAGGTTGATTGACTATCATTATGCATAGATATTGGTGGCATAGGTTTTGGCTACACAGGAATTTCTAATAATAAATTCCTTAACCATTCTCTTCTTTACTACCAGAAGCTAGTGCTATAAATTCAGCAGCCATGGTTGAATTAGCAGTACATGTTTTTTTCTCTGAGGCCCAGGATATTACTCCCTCACTAAGAGTGGATATACATCCACTAGTTGATTTATTATCTTCACTTCCAGTTTTCCAACTAGCATCTGTGTATCCTTCTATTACACTTGGATAACCATTGTAATGTATACCATAATTTATGGTACCTTTTAGATACTTTAAAATTCTATGTATTGCATCCCAAAGGATATGACTAGGGTTACTAGTATACCTACTCATTTTACTAATAGCATAGGCAATATCTGGTTGTATGCATGTCATTGCATAAACCAAACTTCCAATAACCCTAGCATATTCCAATTGTTCTATAACTCTTCCAGTATTAGTGTATAACAGCATATTTGGATCAAACGGATTAGACATAAGTTTACAACTGAATGGATTGAAACTTCTCAAAATTTTCTCAATGTAATGAGACTGGGTAATTGATAACCCATCTTTTGTTTTCATGATTCTTATTCCAAGAATCATTTCAGCTACTCCTATATCTTTCATGTCAAAGCATGAAGATAGATATTTTTTAGTTTCTTCAACACTCGAAGTATTCGTTCCAAATATTAGCATATCATCCACGTAAAGGCATATAATTATATCTTTACCTAAATGAAACTTGCCATAGACATATTTATCAGATTCAAAGATCTTAAAGCCATTAGATACAATAGTTTTATCAAACTTTTCATGCCATTGCTTTCGTGCTTGTTTAAGACCATAAAGTGATTTGACAAGTTTACATACTTTATGCTCTTGTCCAGGCAATAGAAAGCCTTCTGGTTGAGACATATATATCTCTTCATCAAGTTCTCCATTTAGAAATCCAGTCTTGACGTCCATTTGATGATTTTCAAAATTATATATAGAAGCTAATGCAATTAAAGTCCTAACAGTTGAAATTCTTGCTACTGGTGCATATGTATCAAAATAATCTATTCCTTCTTTCTATGTGAATCCTTTGGCAAATAATCTAGCTTTAAATTTTTCGATTGTGCCATCTACTTTTAACTTTTTCTTAAATATCCATCTACATCCTATTTGTTTAGAACCAGGAGGTAAATCTAGTAGTTTCCATGTTTTATTTACCATAATAGAATCCATTTCATCACCTGTGGCCTCTTGCCAAAATGATGAATCTTGAGATTTCATTGCCTCATTATATTTTAAAGGATCAGATTCTATATTTGTAGATATCATTAATTGATGCCCTACATTATTTCTAGATCCTTCAACCAAATAACAATGAAGTCTGGTCCAAAAGATTTTTCTATCCTTCTTCGTTTACTTTTCCTAAGAGGATCACCATTTTCGTCGATATTTCCATCAGTGTTTTCTACAGGTTCAATAGTTGGTTCATTAACCTCCACCATTTCATTAATAGGTGTATTGAGCTCCACCGTTTCATGAATCGGTTTATTTTGAATAGATGTGAATCTATTCTCATTAAACACTACATCCCTTGATTCTATTATTGTGTTTACTTAAATAGAGCTATTAGGTTTTGTTACTAGATACATGTATCCTTTGTTATGTTGAGCATATCCTAAGAATATGCACTCGATAGCCTTTTGTCCCAATTTCCTTATTTTTGGCCTAGGTAATCAGATAATCGCTCTACATCCCCAAACTCGATAATAATCAAGATTTGATTTTCTTTTCTTCCAAAGTTTATAAGGAGTAATTTTACTTTTCTTATGAGGTATTCTATTCAGAATATAACATGCGGTAAGTAAAGCTTCACTCCAGAAACTATTATTCAGTCCAACATTACACAACATTGCATTTACCATTTCGGTAAGTGTTCTATTTTTCTTTCAGCCAACCCATTTTGTTGAAGAGTGTAAGCAACATATGTTTCATGTATAATTACTACTGATTCACAATATTTAGGAAATTGGTACTCGCCTCCCCTATCAGATCTAAGTGTTTTAATTTTAGCTTCACATTGGTTTTCTACTTCAGTTTTATAATTTACAAATGAATTTAACACTTCACTTTTAGCATGCATAAGATAAACATAACAATATTTTGAGTAATCATCTATAAATGTGACAAAATATTTCTTTCCACCTCTAGTAGGAGTACTATGCATATCACATACATCACTATGAATGATTAGTAACAATTTTGTTGCACTTTCCTTTTTATTAGGAAATGGTTTTCTAGTGATCTTAGTTAATGAACATATCCTACACTTATCTAGCATATCATTTGGTGTTTTGGAATTAGATTCAATGATATCATATCAAGCATACGTTTATGATTATGATGTCCTAATCTATTGTGCCATAATGAAAATGAGTCAACAATATAGCAGAATTCATACTTTTATTAATATCAACATTCAGCTTAAACATACCATCACACATGTACCCTTTCCCTACAAACACACCACCTTTGGTCAACACATATTTTTCTAACTCAAAGACTTGTTTGAAAACAAACTTATTAAGAAGACTTCACGAAACAAGATTCTTCCTAATTTCAGGTACATAATATACATCATTTAAAGTCAGAACTTTTCCGGATGTGAATTCCAAATCCATAGTCCCTTTCCCTTTGTTCTCCGCCTTTGCCGAATTTCCCATGTATAGGTAACCTTCGTCTTTGGTCGGTTCCAGCTTCTTGAATTGATTCTTGTCTATGAAAACATGCTTAGTAGCGCCAGAATCGATCAACCAAGAATTGTCTTGTTCAATCATATTCACTTCTGATATGATTGCTGCAAACTTTACTTTTTCAGATTGCTGCTTCTTTTTCCAGAAGCGATAACCCTTTTGAAATGTCCAGGTTTGCCACAAAAGTAGCAACCATTTTTGCTTTTCTTGTTTTGGGAATTGTTGTTGTTTTGCCCTTTCCTCTTCTTATTAGAAGAGTTATTCGAAGCATTATTTGCTTACTTTTCCTCCACCATATGGACCTTTGATGTATCAACAACTTTTCATGTTGAGCATCTTTCTGCCTTAGTTGTTGTTCAACTTGCAAATACTGTGCAAGGCCATCTAGATTCATATCCTCCTTCTTATGTTTCAACTAGTGTGAACCCGTGCTACGCACACAGATTGCTATATATTTTGTTTTTGCCACAATATTTAAAGAGGACGACTATGTGAACATAAAATCAAATACAAATAGAGACACAAAGCCTCAACCGTTAGATCTTTTGTCTTTATATGAAAAGATGGAATTTACGGGGGCTTTCCAATATTTAAATGTTCTCATTTGTAGTTAAATGGAATACTAACTTTGCTATGTACGTTTGTTGTGGATGCATGCGTTAATATTTAAATGTTCTCATTTGTAGTTAAATACTAACTTTGCTATGTACGTTTGTTGTGGATGCATGCGTCATTATTTAAATGTTCTCATTTGTAGTTAAATACTAACTTTGCTATGTACGTTTGTTGTGGATGCATGCGTCATTATTTAAATGCTCTCATTTGTAGTTAAATGGAATACTAACTTTGCTATGTATGTTTGTTGTGGATGCATGCGTCAAAGTAATACAATATATTTATTATTCCCTTTGTTGATAATTTGTTCATCATTACTGAAAACGCGTTTATATTTTAGCTATGGTGATTTTAAAGCCATTTTATTTAAAATGAATTTATATTTTGGTTATTAGTTATGTGGTAATGTTAAAGCCATTTTGAGGTAATTGTGGATGCGTCAAAGTAGAACAATATATGCAAAATTTAAGCAATCTCAATGTGATGGACACTTTTGTAGATTAAGCATGACCAAGGTGTAAAAGAAAATGTTAAGGGAATAGTTAAAAAGCGAATGCAAAATATAGGATGGAAACTTATTATGCTTCATACTCGCCTGTCAGAAACATATTTTATACAGAAAATAGAGCACGTACTCTGTTCACGGAGCATGCCTGCTTTAAACAAAAAAAATCGCAGCTACATATAAACGTGTAGAATAAAAAATATATCTAAAGACATCCATAGTACAATTTTAACGAAAACTTTTCAAGCAATCATAAATTTAACTGAAGAAAAGCTTGGACATCATTTCGTTTGTCAAGGAGATGTGGCATCAGCTGAACACTAATGCAGATCAGAAGTGTTCGTGGTTGCTTGTACGTAACCTGCAGAACATAAATTATCCAACATTAGTAAAATTTTAACAAAAAAGAAAATCAGTAACTTGTCATATAAGATTGAAGACTATATGAATATGCGTTAGTCATAATGCAAGGATATGAGTCAAGTTGTGTTGAAAAAGGAGACTGCAGAAGCAAATATAGGGACAAAAGACCCAGGACAGTAGCGTATTAGACTATAAAAGTGTAAAAGAAAAAAGAAAAACAAAAAATTGTTTTAATGCAAACTACCTTATATTTGGACATAAAGCAACAGTATGCAACATGAAGTGCAAACCCACCTACACATGACGTTCTAATAACTTTTTGACAATGATAATTTTGCACTAAGATGAGTTATTTGTACCAACAATACGGACTAATTTATATGCTAGGTCAATGTATGAAAAAAAAACAAATTTGTATCCTATAATTTGCATTAACATGATAGTTTATTATATGAAAAGAACAAAACTGCATTTAATGTCAGTTTGGGGAAAAAAAACTTCAGCTGCCTAAGAAAAGCTATAGAAAATGCTAGTGGATCCCTAAAAATTCGTGTGATTTATTTGTCACAAAGGTTACTTTAATTCCGCTCACAAAAAAAATATGATAAAATCATTTCACGTGCATTGTCAACCAACATAAAAGCCTTTCAAAGCTAAAGAGGGAGAAGTTGGTAATAGGCTAGCCAAGGCATTTTCCCCAGGTGAAATATTACATGTGTGATTACAAATGATTGAATTGGACATTCGTTTCAACCATATTTGAAAACATGGCCAGAGAAACTGAAGCTCAAATTATTAGTTGAAGCGAGGCGGAAGCCCGATGCACTAATCCTAAAGCAGCATGCATGCATTTATATTGTAGTTTTAGTTGATAGTAAAATATGTGTCACATAAAATTTCTCAACACAGTATTCTAAATAACCATACAAAAAACACAAATATCATGTAAAAAGAACATGTCATTCAAAAAATTCCAAAACTTGTATCAAGATAGATGTTGCATTTAGACAACAGAGTTAGATATTTTGTAACTTATAAGCATATACCTTGACATTAGATTGTTGTACGGTATTGAACTCAAAGTTTCAATCCAATATTCTTTACATTACAAATAAATACCAATCAATTTGTGAAAAAGCACCATGGATGATGTAAGAATATAAAGAGAAACAATGAGCAAAACTATGTATAAGCATTCGGCTAAAGTATAATGTGCTAAAAAAATTGGAAACATTTAATTGTTTGGACTGTAGTAGTTATGAATCTAATAAAATGTAATGCTGAAAAGCAAGCAAACCAAAAAAAAGTAAAACAATAAAAATGGACAAATCTAAATCTTACCAGCTATACCCAGGTGTGGAATGAACAAAATCCATCAACTGATGTTAGGCCGTTGCAAATATATACCATCTAAAGCTGTTGACCTATTAAGATATCCAATGTACATTAAATCAACAACAAAAGTCAAAGATGCAACACGAAGAATAAATCGGAAGATAATTAATTTGTGATTATCATGCGCAAAGCATGTGGATGGATTAAGGTTTTAAATATGTTTCACTCCTTTATCCCCTTCTTACATCCTTCTTTCAAGTGAACGAAATTTGCACTTTAATCTAATTTGGAGTTTTCATGTTCTTTTCTTTTTGCTTTGTTCATTACAATTTACACTGATATAATCAACGTATTTAGTTATCCAATGCTCGTGAAATCTGTATCATAAGATCGGGCCAATCAAACAAATGCATATACGTGGGAAAAAGTTTAATTTTACAAAAAGGAAAAGAAAGTCAGAGCTGTAATCGAGTACCATCCGGTATTTGGTTAATCCTCATGAACTAAAGTAAATATAAAACACTTTCCCACTTCAAAACGTATCCTGTCTCCTTTTTCTACAATAAATTCAAATATTTTGGCATTAGCACATATGGCCCGCTTTTCATAATATCATATTTACAAATGTTGTAAAATCAAGTATCACAACTTTCTTAACAACACATTGCTAAAATGGAAGCTCAAATTCTATCGTCCACTATATTAGTTTCTCTGTGTGAATATTAACATCCATTATTAACTAATAAAAAAGGGATGAAGGTATTCATGGTCACATAATGATAGCAAGAGGGGTGAGAATAAATTAAAACACAACAGTTATATGTTATTTGCGTTTTCATTATCACATAATGATTTACACAATCTACATATGAAAAAAGTAGGCTTACAAATTAGCAAGGCTAAAATTGTTAAGTAGTACACAATAATCCACAATTATCAACCTCCAGCGGCAACATCAAATTCAGTTGATAAGACCTCAAACTCTAATGCCACATTACAAAATTTAAATTTAGCTGAACAGAAATAATACCAAAACATAAATGTTGTTCAGTGCTCTTCTTTAGATATTAACTATTCTTATGCGGTCATAAGTCAAATATGATAATGCTCCAAAAACAATAAGCTATTCTCTAGGTGTGTTCTAAAATGATGAGTAGAATGTATCCTAATATCGAGCAGATCATGATGACATTATAAATACTATTATTTTTACCTAAGAAGATAAAATATCAGCATTATGCCACTTTTAATCAATGGCTTTTCTCTCCAAAAAAGCATAGCTTAAATGACATGTCAATATTGCCGAACGGGGACAATGACACTAAAAGTTGCAAAAAAATTCAATTTTAAAAATACTTACTATAGTATATTTGTCATTTCATCTATAGTATCTCAAATAAATTAAATCTACCAACCATGATTATCAGCATCAGCAAACAGTACCCACAAAATTGATGAAATTTATCAGCTAGTCAATAATACCGGATTTAACCAAATTAAATCATTGCACATAGAAACTTTGATATTTCAGGGTCTCTAGTGTCAATAACATTCAAAATTGTAATGATAATTCACTGCTATATCAGCCGGTGAAGCAGACATCATGTAATTTGACATTGGAAAGCATGCAATTGAGTTAAAAAAACTTGTTAATCCTGGAAATCTATCATCAGGTTTGCTAAGATCTATTGCTATTTTTAGGTACCTATTCAAAAGTACGAAGAAGTACATTGCGATTATAGTCATTTAGCGTGTTATCTACAAAAATTTCATGGAAAAAAACTTAGGAATACATATATTTTACTATAATTTGACAAAATTGATTAATTCACAGATGCTGATTGAAAATCATAGTCAAACAAACAAAAAAGCAAGTTAAAATTACTGTTTGCAATAGGGAAATAAACAAAATGAATCCAAAAGACTGGAATTTACATAAAATGTTAGTTTTCACGATCCAAACCCAACAATGAAGGCAGAAACAATAAAATTAGATTTCCAAACATCATCCACCTATCTAACGATTTTTTTACACTTAATGTTATACCATTTTTCAGTACTTGCTCAATATCTCTAATCTCTTAATCTACTAACCCTTTCTCAGTCATTGATTACAAATTAGTTGCCTAGACGAAGATGATCTTACCTCAAATATAGGACAGGAATTAGCCTTATATAACTGCAATAATTCTTTGAATCTACAATAATTTTTCATAATTGATGTAGTAAAACTATTTATACATAAGTTTAACTGAATATTTGATATCCAAGTCGGGAGGGTGTTGAAAGTGACCTCAGATTCCTTATTACTTATAATGCATCATAGCGCCAGATTAAAAAATCACTGGAGCTTTCGTTCTAGGACAATGGCAATAACTATGTCTTGCATATAACTTGCTTTAACAAAAGGATTTTAAAAACAGTAAAAATGAAGTGTACTTACATAATTTTTAAAAATACCTCCTGAACATGAGTGGTTGAAATATTTAATGCATTGCCGAAATTAAAAGCCAGAATACTGCTAAATCATATAAGACGGTGGAAGATTTTACCACGTATCGGAAAGCCCAGCAAAGAAAAGGAGAAACTGAAAATAAAGCATTGGACGAAGGAAAACGTAGCAGCGGCTAGTAGGAGCAGACACAGATGCAGGTCAACCGATCATATTCTGCCCTATTGGAAAAGATTTAATTGAGGCACAGAAGGCTGGATGATGAGAGATTGACCGAAGAAGCGGTGGCAGAGAATTGGTACTGGAGAGGGGAAGAACAATGGGTGTGAATCTAAATTTCTTTGAATTAGGGTTTAGTGGATTCTTGCCCTTGCTTTTGCTGGGATGTCTTCCGTGGACAGGTGGCATCCTATGGAATTTTTGACAGTGACGAACCAGAGACGGTGATTAGATTGTGCAACTATCACCAAAAAACAGTCTTCC
Organism: Allium sativum; assembly: GCA_030737875.1. Lineage (NCBI taxonomy): Eukaryota > Viridiplantae > Streptophyta > Magnoliopsida > Asparagales > Amaryllidaceae > Allium > Allium sativum. The sequence continues at coordinate 399,599,130 of CM060923.1, forward strand.
AAAGCGCGGGGGATTGAAGGATAAGAAAGAGGCAATGGTGGATCTGCAGTACATGGAATGTTAAAGCGAGGAATGAGGAGGGCCAGCTACAAAAGAATTGGATGTGAGTTTTTTTTTGCTGATTGATGGAATCGAGGATCGGGTCGAGTGTTGGTGGAGAAGACTGATTGCGGAAGAAGATAACAGCAAGGTAATTTGTTAGGTCACGGTAGAGGATCGAGAAATATTATAGGTTAGAGTTTGATGTTGAAAAAACGGAAGGAAGGCCAAAAGTGTCGGTAACGAAACAGCTGAAGGAATGCTAGCCGAGAGATCTGGCTAGGGCACAGATGTCAACATCATGTTTTTTTCAAGGAAATGGAACCGAAAGGTCATTGATGCAAGATTGTGCTTTCATATAATAGAATAGATAGTTTCCTTTGATCTTTCCAAGAAGGGGGTATATTGTTTATTATCGATGAGACCTTAATCTCCTCATCCATATTCAATTTATGTTGACTGAATTGGTTAAGTATGTGCATGATTTCATAGAATTGCTCTACTACTGAACGATCATCAGTCATTTTGTAATTAAAAAATTAGGTGGCCAGAAATTTCTTACTAGTTGCATCCCTCATTAGATACTTCGCCTCTAATGCATCCCAAACCTCCTTTGCAGTTGCCTTGTTGTAGTACATATCAAAAAGTGTGTCCATCATCGCATCGCATATATGGCCTTTGCAAATATAATCATCCTGTTCCCATCTGATCCGATCTCATATCCGTGCAATGGTTTCATCTTCTGCCTCCGCTGGTTTCGGCGTAGTTAAAACATATACAACTTTCATTCCAGCCAGCAAGAAATGCATCTTTTTCTTCCATCGAAGAAAATTAAACCCTCGAATCTCTCTAGCTTTGTAAAATCAGCAGCAAATTCCTTAAGACTGTGAGCAGTCACTGCAGAATAATATTTTAAATTGTTGAACTAAATTCGTCGCTGATTCTACTTGTTTGTAAATCTCCGAGGCACAATGTGGTGATCGCTATCCTAAAATAGTATTTTCCCTCTTATATTGTGTGCACGAGTAATGGCAAATCTGTTCAAAGATACAACGGAGTAGATTTTGAATATCTTTAATCGGCGTGGTTGCACAAACACGACGATTCATTATTTGAAATTATCATTGCATTGACAAGATAATAGAGCTATAGCCTGCAGAACTTTAACTTGTATAATTTATTAGAAGCTTGGTAGATCAGAGAGAAGATGATGTTAGAGAAGGAATTCAAGTGTTTTAAAACTGAAGTGCGGTCCAGTTTATATAGCAGTGAGGAGATACGGTTGCTTCTATTCAAAAAGATTGCAACATTTCAAACAGCAGCGACTGTTTCTGTTTAGAAACAGTCGCCACCTTTCGTACCAGTCGACTGGTTAGTTTAGAACCAGTTGACCAGTCAATTCTTTGAATAGTAGCGACTGTTTCCTTTCAGAAACAGTCGCATCCCTTCGGACCAGTCGACTTGTTTGTTCATACCTATCCAAAACTTTAAATTCCACAGTTTAAAATCCTATTGCACCATGGTCCAAAAAGTATATGTTTGGCTCACGAAGTAGCTCGGCTTGACTCGGCACATCCGGACGGATGGTGGCAGCGCCGCGTTGTTTAAATGTGCATGATCTCCCTCCTCACAACAAAACAAACATTTGAGTGCTCCAAGGCTTTAACACCATCACGAGAAGACTACATAAGTAGTTGCATAACTACTTATATTTCATGATATGGTACATGTCAAATTTTCTCATTTTGCTTTTATTCTTTATTTTAAATTTCCTCCAACATAAATCATGCAAGGTCATTCGCTAATATCAAATGCAGGCATGCATGGAAGCAATTTATGCGGCACTCTATTCCAAGGTTCAAGTGACAATAAAAATTCAATTGGTACCAAGTAGAATCATATATAGTTTTTCAAACTTCAATGCATATTTGTCCAGCAAGCTATAAATATAAGTTTCCAAATTTCAAAGTATATATGTTCTGCAATGTATATGTCTAAATAAGGACAACCCAGCAATGTTATAACATAAGAGGGACTGAACTTGCCACATGCAAAGAACCAAAGGCCAAAAGGAAGAGTCTATAAGAATAAAACATGTAGGAAACATTCATATGGCAACAAAATATGATCTAGCATATGAGTAGTAAGGTCATGGAAGGAATGCATTTAAAGTGTAGCATGTGTGTGAGACATGTATACCAGAGGCATGCGAAAGGCTATAGTAGCCATATGATAAAAATGTTGAACATGCAAGGTTGTCTTGCCAAAATTAATATCAAGCACACATGTAAGCAGGATGGGTACTTTCCACTAGCATGTAAGTCAAAAGCGATGATTGATTGAAAATTGAAATAACACAGTAGTTCAGATTGTGTTAAAATGAAGCTTATTTATATTCAAAGTTTAGCATAAGATTCTATGTAAATCTACTGATAAAAGTCATTTCAAAAAGAATCAAAATGAAATTGGCCGGAATGAACCTGTCTAAGGGTTATTACTTAATACCACATGGACAAAACATGATTTAAAGTTTGTGCAAATGATCAAAATATCATGTGTACCACATCCAAATGAAAATCATAAATTGTTGCATGAAACAAATAAACAAAAATATTTTAGTGAGCCTTATACAAATAACATTTCATTTTCATCAAAACAATCAATGTCGACTTTTGCTACAGTTAGCTAATTATGAATCCAATGTTAATACACAACATTAGTTTAAATGCTTAACTTATTGGCATAAATGTGCTGCTTAAAATTTTGAAAAAAGACAGTTCTGGCACAACAAATCATTAGAAAGGAACTATTACAGAAATATTGATTTCCACACAAAAGAAACATTAGTAGTGATGTTTACAACATACCATAATGTATAATTAAAAAAAAATCCATTTATGCAGTTATAGATTGAATGTTCGGCACTGCAGCGACTGACTGCTAATTCCTTGCTGAAGCTTTAGCAAAATCAAGAATAGAATGCAACCTGCAAAAAAAAAAAGAATAAAGTAAAGGAATGAAATTGTTTGATGGGCATAACTGATTGGTTATCTTATGAATTTGACATAGCATTTCAGTGGCGTGAATTGTTTTGCCTCGAAAACCCCTGTCCCTCATTGTGCTCACCTAATCACATCCCCATGATTTCCACTTTTTGTAGTTAAATCACTCAGTTGTTGAAGAATTTAATTGCAAAAGATGCAAATCAGAGAAATCAAGGTTGTTGGGTACACGGGGATAGTGGGTTTCGGGACAGAAGAATTGGACTCCATTTCAGCCTACTTAAATGTTTGATGTACCCGCAAACAATCACTATGTAATTTAACAGTTGATGAATGCACATGATAGACGCACCAGGAAGCAAAGAGTGGCTCCCTTGTCATGTAATCATAATGAAACATTTATTTTTTAACTTACCTTTCAACTTACTGGAACTAAATAAGTGATGCGAATAGCATGATGTCTCTACATTTTGATTGATCCATTTCGCTAACTATATTTGGATCCTTGTGTGGTTATCTCTTCCACATGTGGCTCTTTATTTAAATAGAAATTTATACATAAGTTATTTTCTAGACATAAAACGAACATGCCATTGACTTATAAAATTAATATTTAGTAAATGCAACAACTAAGCATATAAGTGAGTGTAAGGAATTATTTGAAAGACAAATATTTTAATCATTAATGACATTCTATCATTTTATTATAATAGAAGAATTAAGTTAGAGCATACTTTAGGAATCTTTCCAAAATGACATCCTTGGTTATTGTAATCCCTAATGGAACCAAGTGAAATTTTTCATGGACTCTAAGATCTATCAAGTAAGTTTTATAGTAGTCCTTCAGGAATTTTTTGCCAAACAATAAATAGCCTATCTTGTTTATGACGGTTATGGTCCTTCTGAAAGTAACGAAAAGAAGTGAACGGTTTGTACACAACACATTAAAGGAAATCCACTATCAATATGAAGTTTGATATAAATACCGAATTTATAATAGTTGAAAACACTAAAGTAGAAAATGAAAGTCTCTTAAACGGAGATCAAAATCAACTGAAACATGCTTCGCTTCCATAGATTTTCATGCGGCCTTCTCTAATCTAAAATCAAATTTTTATTAAAATTGTTTATTTCAAGAATTAATGGGAATAAAATATTAAGAAATTAATTATAAGTGTAACAATTTAATTGGGGCATGGTTTATATTCGGATATTAGGGACAACATAGTGGTGGTCGATTAAGAATTCTAAATGTTTGGATTTGATGCTTGCCTTAGAATCATCACTCATCATTAAAGCTGAAATGTTTTAAGTTCAAGAATAAAAGGGCAATCCATAGTCCAACTACAATTGCAAATATCCATCTCAGGCCATCATTAAGCCCCATTGAAATTATGACATCTCTTTATAACAACGTGTCCTCCTTTGGTCCAATTATACTTCAAATAGGCTCCAACTATGATGCAAAAATTTTAAATTGAAAATTTGGTAACTATCTTTCGATGCATAATCCATGAGGTTCTTTTTTCTTTCTTCACACAAAGCAAATTATTTTGATAACTTTTCATACACATCAACATCAGTTCAATATTAATGATAAACCATATGCATACACATACACACACATAGTAATCTTACCCTATCAGATATCATCTGAACACTAAACATACCTCTTTCAAAATATATCATTAATAAGCCCAACGGTTCTTTGAATCTGTATAATAAATCAATGAATCATAATGATTGAGAGCTGAAGCACATACAGAAAAGCTACCTCCTTAATAGTTTGATAATAACAAACTAACAACCTTTTTTCTACTCAATTTAGTAAGCATGCGTCAAATAAACTTGGGATTGTGTTATGATTTGTTGTGTGTAAGACCCACTAATACAATATTATCTTCGTTTTTGGTTCAACTAAACTTAAAGGCAGGTTATTATTTAGTTCTATATGAAGAATGCTTAATCTCATAAAATGCATAATACATATCATATGATGTATCGAGCCTGAACAGTTTGAAATATCCAGAAAAATAGACATGCGTACCTTTAGTAAATTCTTTCTACTGTATGTTTTAACGCAACAATTGCATAATGTCCGCATTGAAGCTTGTATTATTACGTTTGTATGCTACATCAACTTATAATACACACAATATACTATTGAACTATATATGTGTATTATATATTTTATAGATTCAAATTAATGTATCTAAACTTTATATACCATCTTTCTAATATTTCACATAAATCTGTTTTCAAACAGTACACACCATCGATTAGGATAATTCATCTATAAATATCAGTCGTTAAGGGAAGAAAAAATTATAAAACATGCATGAAGATACCTTCCAACTTTCATTATATTTTCTTTGTGTGAGGTGCAAGATGTTAGATCCAATGCATGTTCATCCTGCTTAGCCCGGTATCATCCTAATAGCATACTAACATCATCCCCAGTCTGGAAACATTAAAACCAAAGATATATAATATAGATGCAAGAAATTATCCCTTAAATATTCATATATTGAAATTTCATTTTTTAACCCCTGATGTTTGAATTTGAAGCGCAATGGTTCAAAAACTTATTAACCATGTTATAAATTAGTGATACATGTATATTTCAATAAAAATATTTTAAATATTTGTATTCTCGTACTTACACTTTTAAAACTAATTTAGAAGTGCGCACCCGTGGTTCGCACACGGACGTGACAAAAATAAGTGTATTTATGTGTAAATAAGAAAAAGCGTGATACATAAATACCTAATATCAAAAAGGAAAAAGGTTGCATAAATACCTTCTCATCATATAATTTGTTTAACAGCGTATTCTTTGAATTTATGGGATACAACGGAGAAAAATATAATTCTGAACTATAATTTTTTCATAGCATTTTATTAAACACTATTAACAAATTATTGTTAATAAATTTAATTAAATACACTCGAATACAAAAGATATAACTAATATTTTTAAACCATGTTGACTTTATTAAACAAATGCTTACGTCATGTATAAAATAGAATGTTAATGCTTGTGTGAACTCTGCTCTTTTCCATATATTTAATGAAAAATATAAACCAGACTATTTTAAGTGCTTAGGTAACTTGTATCCTTTCTTTGGAACTCAATCAAAATACAAAATGAGAAGTTTAAGGGGTATTACCATTTGAAATTAAAATGACACCTAGCAGTTTTATTTTGATAGTTTACTAAAATGGATGAATTGATGGTGAATTGACGTATGGCTTTAAGATAGTATATAACTTACAATAATAAATATTATGTTAAATAATAGTAATAATAAAATCATCCATTTATTTAGATAATCGACAATATATTCACAAAAAATATACGTGTTACTGAAAAATGAATGAAAACGTAAAGTCATCGAAAAACCAAATGCGGATGCTTTAGTAAAACAACAATCATTCAATTGAACTGGATAAGATAGAATTGGCCACTTCTATAAGCAACATTCATCAAAGTTTGATAAGTATACAATTAACACCAGAGTTTGATGAGCATGGATTCAACAACAGTCCATAAACCTGCTTGATAAATATAACACATGATACATAACCCATATTTTCCCCGCTAAAAGTAATACAGTATGTGTACATGTTATTTGCTAACTATCTACAACAAACCCAGCTTCTCTTCTTTGTACTAAATACAAAAGTAGAACTGATTTTAGGATTACCTAAACCAAAAAGTATTCACTGATCAGATACGATTCCTGTTTTCTAGGGTAGTCTTACTAATATATATAACATAAGTTCAAACCATTAAATAAATCAATAAAAAAGACAGTGTGTAAAAAGGGAAAAGATTAGTAGGAAGCTACCACTAATGTAGGAGAAACCACTGGAAAGCTCTAAAAACATCATGAAATGATTAAAATCATGTATATGCTGACAACAAAGCCAACTCCATTAATACATTAGTTGATACCACATGTAGGAGCAACATCATGCCATTACCATGTTAAAAAGTTTCACTGCAAGGGCAAATTTTTTTTTCATCAAATATGATAAGAGGATCACTAAAATTTTGGGGGAAATTCCACCTCAAATTAAACTACTTTAACAAAATTCTACTAAATGACATCTAGCAACACATACGGTACAATAGGCTTTTTTAACCATTGTAAAAAAGGTAATAGTAAGAAACATCAAACTATATAATTCTATTTTTCTTTGTACCTATAATATAATTTCATATACCTATAAAAAATCCCTACATTTCGAAACATGATCAAGCTTCCCCTAAAAGCCCAGTCATATGTTGAAATAAATTTTGCATGCAAATAAGATAGATGCATTTTCATGTCACGCAAGAAAATATTTCTAAGCTGACTGTTCTGCTTCATACTTCTAGGCTCTTGGGAAGAATATCAAAAACACATAATTGAATTCTTTAAGCAAGGTCTTGTTCAGCTAGTTAATCTATCATTTTTCATCCCTGGTAATGTGAAGTGAGCTTCAAAACTCATTCTGCTGATACTTATATTGACTTTAAAGAAATTTCTTAATTGATATGACCTAAAATCGTAATAACAGACTTTTGAGAATTGATCCCTTCAATAGAAAGCAATGCCACTTAGATATTTGTCGTTACATTCACAAAAAAAAAGGTTTCCATGAATGACTACTTACCATTTTAAGGCATTTGATCATTCTCATAAAGCATCATCTAGTATCTAGTAGGCCTTTGAGTATTGATCGAGCAATCATTATATCCCTTTAACAGGTTCATATTTAGATATAGTGTGCTGCTAAAAGCACCCTGAAATGTGCTTCCTAACACTAGGCTTAATTTAATCACTCTTATTTAAATTAATGTACTTCCTAACACTAGTTTTATTCCTCCACTCAATTGTTAATCACCGAACGTATTCCATCACCCGCTATTAGTTCAACCATAAACCCTATTTCTTTTTATCATCTTATCTCGATCGATCAAATATAAACATCGACCCGATTTGCTTTCTAACATGATACGCCATCTACTTCTTCCCCAACTGATTCCTCTTAAATACTAATTCTCAATTTTATTGTAATTTGAGGAAAAATTATTTTAGTAATCATTAATGTTGGATTTCTTAGCAATGAAGGGCGAGAACTTATACACGAACGAAGATTTCACGAATAGCCAATGCTCTAATGAAAAAGATAGGGTTATTTATCTTAAATTATTTTTGTATGGTTTCTAATGCTACTGTCTTTTTTTAAAAAAAATTAAAATTATTGTTATGGATTTAATTTTGTTGTTGTGAGTAATAGTAGACATTGAGTATGCTGAATTCTAGAACGATAATGCAGAAGAAAATAGCGTCGAATGAAGGAATAGCAGAATAATTTTAGGGTTGGGTGCCTATTTTTTATTTCGTGGTGGCCAGGAGCATATGTGTATAGAAAGGATGGTGGTGTTTAGTTATGGTGTTAGGATGCATATTTCAGGGTGCTTTTAGCAGCACACTAGATATATAAATTGAAACTAATTAATAAGAATCAATATAAAAGGTGCGTTACTAAAAGCACCCAAATTCTGCTTCCTAATACCATGAGTGGTATTAGGAAGTGTAAAACTGGATGCTTTTAGCACTACACCACCATGTGATGCTAAAAGCACTCAGGTTTACACTTCCTAATACCACGCATGGTATTAGGAAGAAGAAATTTGGGTGCTTTTAGCAGCACTCTATATATAATCAGCTCTACAAAATGTAGTGGAATGTATACAACCTTCTCATAAAACTCCTTTTAATCAGTTTAAATGGTTATCCATTTATAAAATTATCAATTACCCGTGCTAAATTAATAATACCAAAGTAAATGTAATATATCATAAAATACTTGTTATTATTGTTAATAGTACCACCCTTTTGAACTAACAGAAACACTACTTCAACGACTTCAAGACTATTAAATTTGATTATTTGCAAAATATAGAAAGAAAATTAACAAATCAAAAGTATATAGCTTCCTTTCCACCGCCCATTTCCAAATTCATGGGGTTGTATTTCAAAGGTTTCCTAGAAAAGAAAGGGCATTCCTAATTGAAAATTAAATTGAAGACCTACTTGATATTAAGGAAGTCGTACTAATGTTTTTCTTCACAGTTGGATTTTCTACGCAATTTGACAATGGTGAATTTGGGAATGAAATAAAGATATTATGAGAATCAAATTAGAGAATATAAAGTAGAAATGATCTTTTAATTGAATAACATACTGCTAAGATGAAGTAAACCAAAATGGAAATAAAACTTCTCATAAGACGTAGCTGCAATAGTTTGAAATAAGGCATTTGGAAATGAAACATAGAGTTTATGAGGATCAAGATAGAAAGCATTTATCTGAATTGAAGAATATCATGCTTGTTTGGATCAAATTAGATTTCTTGAAGGATACGTTTGCAAATGTAGGGAGAAGCAATAGAAAACGGAAGCTAAATGCAAGAAATGCGTTCTCATAATCGAAGAGATTTAAAAAAATTATGTAAATAAAATGCAAAAATTAAATGTATGATGATAAAGATGCAAAAATGGAAACTCATCAAAATATGAGAGTTTTGTTCCCAAAGACATAATAATAAAGAAAAAGGGTAACTTATTCATTTCAATATATAGTACAATAGACATAGGTAAAACTCAGGTGAAAGGAAAGAGTTAGATATTTTTCCATCTTTGTCCGGTTCACTGTCATTTTTGAGTAGAAATAAAGGAAATCTTCAACTCTACTTTATATGTACTTAATCTGTGATGGCCCGCCCCGGACTAGCTAACATTTCTCCGAAACGCACTGTGCCAATGCCCAACTAGCATGGGATGGTCGTCAAAGGAAAAGGGTTTGAAACTATAATCGACAAAGGAAAATGTAGTATATCTCACAGTGCATGGAATAAAATATAATAATAACATAACTTGACATAAACCAAGCAAGGCAGTGCATAAGCTGAAAACTAAATCATCATAGCAGCGGAATCCAAAATACAGCTTATGATCCACACCATTACTACAACTTCAAAATACTGTCTCTAAAGAAAAAAGAAAAGGTATACTACTAATGCCCAAAGCAGTGACCAACAACAACACAGGGAGAATATATGTAAATAGTACGTGGAAGCCTCCTGCTCGTCTCCGACATCTACTCGTGCATAATCACCTGACCTGTCTCTCGTCTACTCATTTAGGAGCACCCAGAGTAATAAGAAGAGACATAAAACTCTGGGTCAGACAAAAGTCTAGTATGAGCGATGGTAGCAAAACGGAACAATAACATGTATAAATAATCATACCTGAACCTGGACCTGCAATCAAAAAGTTAGCACAACGAGATGTACAATACGCTAAGGTAACACTAACATAAAGTGTAAAATAGGTGTGTATGTCATGGTGATAGCAAACATCAAACATAGCAATCAACCTCACATCTCTCACTCAGTGCGTAAAGTATACGATATCCACCACTTTGACCACCAAATCCTTTGCTACGACCACTTTTCCATGGGGACCTTAATGACCCCATTGCGTTCGTCCATAGCCACTAATGTCGTGCTATGATCACCTTGCCCTTGGGAGTCCTAATGGTCCCATTGCACTGATCCATAGCCATGCCATGATCACTTGCCCTTGGGAGTCTTAATAATCCCATTGCGTTAATCCATAGCCACTAATCCATCTCTCAGTGGGGAACTAAAGCTATAGATATCATTAACCCCTTTGCACATGTCTCGCAGCAAAAGTCCAACTCGTGAAGTTAACTCGTTGGTTCCCATCTGGATCCTAAGTTCTAACTTCCTATTTGGACTACCTTTTCATCTCGGGCTTTTAGTCATCATTGTGGTTCGGTCTCCATCTGGTTCGGTTCGCACGTGCATGGTGCTCCAGTCATCGTTGGTTCGGTTCGTGGCGCTCTATCGAGGTCGGGTTGGTTCGTGTTGTCCTTCCATTGGCATTTCGGTTTGTGGTGCTTCCTCCAGAGCATCGGATCGGTTCGGCTCATGGCTCTAATCTCTAGTTCAGGGTCGGGCTCCTTCGCTCGAGCAGGTCGGATCGTGAGACCTTATCCGCGTCGGGGTGTGGTCTTCAAGTGTGGGCAGATCAACGGGTCGGCTCATGGTTCTGAGGTGCCTTCGATTCGCTCAAGCCCCACGGTTCGGGTTGGGCTCTCTCTTCGGGTCGTGATGCTTGTACACGAGCCGGGTTGGGGTCACGAGTAGGTCGTGAGGGTGAGCACGAGAAGTGGTCTTGTACTATTTTCTACAACTTTCCAGCAAGCTATTTACGCAACACGACAGCGTTTTCGACCATTCTAACTTTTCTAAACAATCATGAAGCACTCCAAACAGTAGTAATAACATGTAGAATCAATCACAAACACCAAAACAACAATTAAACACATTAATATGGATCAAACATACCCAAATCCTATGTTTTCCCCTTAATCCCCCTAACCCTGGTTTAACTATAGGAATAGAAAAATATGTCCAAATTAACCCAAATTTCTAATAGAGGCATAAAATTATATTTTAGAATTTCTACATATTTTTATAATGCATAATTTCATTAATTAACACTAATCACCCCTAATTAGCCATGATTAGTGAAAAACAATGCAAATCACTTACCTTTGCCATGAATAAATCTCAGATCTGAAAATATCTCTGATTTGGTTCGAATCCCAATGCAACATAGTAGCTCTATCTCGATTTGTATGTTAATCCACCTTAGTTTGATGTTGGTTTGGCTAATATGTGATTAGAAAATGATTGAGGATGAATTTAGAAGGTAGAGGCCATTGCTGGGTTTCAAGAGATGTAAGTGGCAACTAGATAACTAAATAAAACTGATTTCCCAAACCCTATCAGCCTCCCCATAACCCTAATCCTGAAATGGGTTATGGGACTAGCTGCTAATCACCCTATTTGGCCAGACTAATCTGTTTTTACCTTTCGAACCTTATTTCAGTCATATCTCCCAAATGTAAGTCTGTTTGATTAATGTGACTACCCTACGGAAAGGTAAACCATCATCTAAATCCAATGGAAGTGGTTCCAGGTCAAAACTCCTTACCAATCAAAAGTTATAGGCGAAACAAGATTCACCAGGGGCAAAATGGTCATTTAAAATTCGGCAGAAATCGTGAACATGAGAAATGACCTTAGTAGTTGTTCCTCAAAGCTATACAACTACACGAATTCATATGAAAATGAAATAAACATTCTACGATCCTACGATGCGTAGAATGCGGGTCGTTACACTCTCCCCTCCCCCTCCCCCCAAAGAAATTTCGCCCCCGAAATTCCTTAACTAAGGAAATATACAATTGTGTCCCGCATGCCTATCAACCATTTACAAACAATCAAACATACATAATAACACAACATGTCTATCCTAGCATGCGGTTTACTAACAAGGGAGATGCTATATCGATATTAAAACCTTACTAAGTAAAGAGTTCTGCATACGTCTTCATTTGTTCTCCTTTGTTTCCCGAGTACAGCCTTTCCCATTATGACCCCACTGGACTTTGACTAGTTTCACAGTCTTCCTTCGAAGTTGCTTCGTATCTTGCTCGATAATATGAATCGGTCTGTTGTTCCCAACCACCTCTGGTTCTACCTCGATATCATCGAACTGATCTGGTGAAACAGCCACATTAGGGTCGTGCACAAACTTTCTTAACTAGGAAACATGAAATACGTTGTGAACTCCCGCCATCTTGTCAGGCCATCCAACTTTATACGCTAAGTTTCTAACTTGTTCGAGAATTGGAAATGGACTAACAAATCTTGGTGCCAACTTGCCCCTTCTACCAAATCGAATCACACTCTTTAACGGAGAAATCTTGACGAATACTAAGTTGGCAACGGAGAATTTCAAATCTCTTCGTCTCTTATCAGCATGACTCTTCTTCCTATCTTGTGCAACCTTCATTCGTTGTTGAATGACCTTGATATTTTCTGAAGTTCCTCTTATTACATCTGGTCCAAGCACAAACTTCTCACTGGTCTCCAACCAACATGATGGCGAGTCGCATGGTCTTCTGTACAAAGCTTCAAATGGAGCCATACCAATGTTGGACTGATAACTATTATTATAAGCGAACTCAGCCAAATGCAATTGGTCATCCCATGAACCTCCAAAATCAAATATACAAGCTCTTAAGAGATCCTCTGATACACCATTCACCCTCTTTGTTTGACCGTCAATTAGAGGATGATACGCGGTGCTGAGATGTAATTCTGACCCTAAAGCCTCTTGTAAGCTCTTCCAAAACCCACTAGTAAATAATGGATGTTGGTCACTCACAATACCTTTGGGTACTCCATGAAATCTCAATACCCACGTCATATATAATTCTGCTGTAACAACCCGAATTTCCGTACCCTTTGAGTCGACTAATAACACCACACGTCCAACCCAAATGACACAGAAATACGAATCATTATTAGAAAGAAGTTAGAGGATGAGAAATAGAAAAAAAAAATTAGAATAGAAGAAAACGAAGATCACAAACACACAGCGGGACGAATAAAATATATTAGATAACATAAACTTTGAAATACAAATCAATATTTGTATATACATACCACCATCAAAGCACAACGACTATTTCTGGAACAGTTATAAACTCCTGTTTCCAGATACAACATAGTACACAGCGGAAAATATAATGGTCTATAGCAAACTGGTGAAGCCTCCTGCTTCCAGCTCCTCCAAGTGAATCTGAAAAATCCTGACTACTTGACTGCCCGTACAAATTTGGGCACCCAAGAGTTTAGGGAAACAAAACAAAATAAACTCTGGGTCGTCATGGGACTGGTGTGAGTAAACTCCAACCATTGGTTTAACTTTCAAAAATCCTTTCAAAAGAAAGGATAATCGTAAGACCGATCCACACATAAACACGGATGGTTTTTACCTTACAATAACCAAAAATAATTTTGATATCAAATCTGGTGATATTGTAATAATGTCTACATCAAATAAATAGAATCTAGAGGAACGCTTGCATCTCACGCTCCATATATAATATAAAATCGAAAACCGCAGGGCACTTATTAGAGATTGGATTTCCAACATGACAAGGTATGGGACCACCTACTGATAGTGTATCACTAGAGGCGAATACACTGGGTTCAACAAGAACGTCTTGCAACCCGGCCCTCACATGACCGATCGCTCATATCGCTTGAGTGTATCGAATGTATATCAACAACGGTTGGGATCAGCAACCGTCTCCCGAAAGGGACAGCATCGATAGATTAAAGAACAAATGGAATTTCTCTAGATAGGTGATTATACATCCTAATGGGTGCGACCCACATTACCATGCTGCCTGCCCGATTTTTGTCAATTCCCGGTTGTGAGGCTTGAGGTTCGAATTATCTTCCAGAACATCTGGCCACCATTCACTTTGAATGCCACATCGTCAGATCCATTGGAAATCACAAATTGATTCCCACAAAAATACTCATATTGTTAGGCTAAAGAAGTTTCCCTTCCATGCCACCAACTTCATACGTTTGAAGGAACCAATGTACGTAATCCCTTTGGAAATACTCTGTCAGACACTTGTCCATACAAGTTGTCCTGGGTCTGGGCAAACCGAAGGCACTGTTCTATAAATCCATCTTGGGAAATTTCTACCTAGGATTAACCGAACAACCCTTGCATTTACTCCGTCTTCAATTATCTTCAGCATAAGTTGATTCATAACGCTTATACCAATACGGAGTGGTTTTCAGATATTAAATCTGATCCCCGGTCTCTCCATATTGATAACGATGATATAAAATAAATCAAAACTTTGATAGTCGGTGATTTAACTATAAAAGAAACATCCATACAATTAGCAGTCCTATTTCCAATTGGAAATTCTACCGATCAAGCATCAACCAACACTGGGCTCCTTTTAATTTAATTTCTTATTAAATTATTATTTCTAATTCCTGTCTCTTAATTCCTTGTTGACAATTCATTTCATTTTCTATGTGTAGAAAATATCTCTCATTTTATTTGGGAAAACATTTCAAATTAACGCGATGTTATAAAACATCGTTATTATAACTCAACCCACTAATCATTTATTAGCTAACCATATTGTTTAACCAAGTTTCACCATTGAACCTTAACCATTCCTCCATCGATCACGAAGTCAATCAAGTTGGGGTATAATTACCTCTCAGACCTTAATTGAACCACATTCTCAACTTTGAAATAGTCAAAGCCCAAAACTTTAAACAAACCATCGCTTACACGACTCTCGAATTCGATCTAAGAACACACTTCCTGTGCAGAAAAATATTGATTATAACGGTAGCGTTATAATCGTTGTTTCCAAATATTTAGTTTATAAAACATTGCTTTTTAACAACAGCATTACAATCGCTGTCTAGAATTATAGAACATTTATTTTAACAATAGCTTTAAGATCGCATTATAACGGCAGCGTTAAAATTGCTGTTTAGAATTTACAAAATATTTACTATAACTATATCATTATAATCGCTGTATAAATTTACAAAAACATTTATTATAGCAGTAGCATTATAATCGATGTTTTCAAATATTTGGTATATAAAAATATAACTTGTACTTATTAATTTCAATTAATAAGTAATTAATTAAATAATTAAATTTGATTCAAAACGAAAAGTAGAAATAACTACTTTCCTAAATTCGATATAATCAAATTCCAATAACTCTCTCTCGAACAATCTGTATTCGATCATATTCTGAACTCCAGAATTTATCTACCATTTCACGTTAATTCAAATTCCCAATTCCCTTTTTGAATTCATGCTTTCCAAATCATTACGTTATCACCATTTATTTTATATTCCACATTTTGAAATAAAACTTATCGTATTCTTTTAAATTGATTCCCCATTTCCCTATCTCATTCAAACTCCAATTTGGATTCATATTCAAATCTGAATTTCCATTATATATATTTTGTTTGCAAAATCTTTACTCTAAACAATTATTTACTTTAATCCTAAATATATTTCTTTCATGTACAATCATTTGGTTTCGTTTTTATAAATATTCCTTTAAACCCAAATTCTATTTATAACTTTTATTTACAAATGTTTATAAAAATCTCACTTTTAACTTCAATCATTTATAATCTCGTTTATAATCCCCTTTAAAATCACTAAGATCAAACCCAATTACAACTATTGGTTTCAAAACCAATTTCCCCTTTTCCATATAAATTCAATTTAATCCAATGACAATATTTTACTAAATTTATGACACATGTTTATAATCAACTTCTTGTTTTATTTAATAAAACAAGTTCCTACCTTCAAGTCCATTCAGAAATTCAATTCTCTACTTTGGAATTAAATTTCCCTTTTTGTATTTCAAACCCCCCTTTTTTATTCGAAAATATTTTCCGGTATTAAAATACCAAATTTCTAGGGTCAGGGAATTCAACAGAACATAATTTATCACAGTACACAATAATATAAATGTTGAGGAACCTAGTTGGGTCCCTCCAACTTGTTTCCCTGCATCCACAGATGTTAATCAGCATCAATAATATTATTTTACATCAATATGAAATATCAGAACTAATCATCGATCAAAGATGTAATCATATCAACCAATTTTATCGACCATTTCAACCAAGCAACCATTTCACAGTATAAAATAAATTTAAAATTCATTTATATAAAAATATAAACGAAGCAGAGTTAGTGAGTTTACTCGCCTTATTCTGTAGTTGATGGTTCTGCCTTTGTTTCATTTTAAAATCAAACAGACATTTGATTTTACCATGAAATCACAGTAGCTCTATTTTCAACGGAGATAGTTCCATAGTGAAGATCTTGCCGCCAGGAATCCAACGTCATTTGGCTTGTTGATTTCTGTTAACAAATGAAATAGATATTGATTGTTATAGGTTTTAATATAAATTTTTTTAATAAAACAATTAACTAATCCTAATCCTTTAACTTTAATTACCCTGATCTGTCGTTTAATTATAGTGCCAAATCCTTCTCCATCTCGTTCGAAACCGACTCAAAAATGCAACTCCAGCTCCCAGATTTACAACCACCACCCTTTCATCATTGTTTAAGGCTGCTAATACCTCTTTTTTTTAACCATGTCCTAACCCACTATTAACCACCTTCATCACCCATTACTCCCAGTAAATCACCCCTCGAGCAGTAATCCAAATCCCCCTTTTTTTCTTTTTTTTATATATACCATTTGAAGTCTTCACCAGACAATCTAAAATCACTGGAAAAATATAGACTTTCACTTCAGTTCGAAACCTTACACAGTCCCTTCCATTCTTTCTATTCATCCACCTTAATATATATGAAACAGTAGGACTCATACGCTAATTTCATTTGGCCATTTAATCAACAGTTTCCACTGGAAACACAAGCAAATAATGATTTCCCTTTATTCATTTTTAACGTTGCTCTTACCATCTCCGCCAGCTAACGGCCTCCCCTTCTGTCTACACACTGCGAACCATCTCAGATCCACAAACCGAAAGTTGAAATCCATTGTAAGAAAACAACCCCAAGCATTTAAACCATAAGCAGGTCTTAATCCATATTTTAACCCACTAATTCCTCTCCTCCCAAGGTCACAGTCGCCATTACTCCCTACACCCACAATCATCAAAGAACCCCTGCCTTCCCTGTTTACTTTCGAATTACCTTTCCCTTCCCTGTACACTACTCAAACCAGCCCCTAGTCTCTTCTCCGGCCACCTATGCCTGCCCTCGACAGCACTAGAAACTCTTCTACCTTGACCTCCCTCCAGCTACCACCTCAATATTGAAACTGAGCCCCCTTCTTCGGAAAAAACGTGACATCAAATCGTGAAAACCCAACATACAATGAACAACTGAATAAAAGCCTCACCGAATCCATTCAGAATTCACACCAAGGTGCTGGCTGATCCCATGAACGCGACTGTGATCTCCGTTTTGCCCCAAATTTTTTCAGATGTGAGCCACGTTCAGCCCTAGGCGCTGTTTAAGGGCGTCGAGCATCAGTTATTGGAGCCGCACTTTCTGTGATGAACATCAACGCGAAGTTCTATATGCCATGATTTTAACGAGCCTAAAATCTTGAATTTAGATTTGAAATTTTCAATTTTTAATTTGTCAATGGAATTTGTTAGCTCATATTTTGTTTCCTTTTGGGGACAATAGTCAAGGTATGCAGTATTAAAAAGGAAGAAACTTGGGGATTACGAAACTGAGATTGTTTGGCTCACACTCTAATGAATGGCTTGGAAAACAAGCTGCTAAATGGCGTGAGAAGCACGGTTTCGTTTGGCTTGGAGGGTACGAGATAAATTCTAAAGCTTCCTTTGTATGATTTGGTAGATTGGTAGTATTTGTAGTCCCAGCTGTCTAAATGTGTAGAAGCAAATATCTACCGTCTCTTGCCTTAGTTGGTTCATTACGATATTGTTAGATCAAAATTTGGACCTAACACCCAAATTGTTCTGAATCTTATAGAGTTTTTACTGAAGAATGAAGAAAAAGAAAATAACACACAGAATTTATAGTGGTTCGGCGTTAACAAGCCTACGTCCACTTTATATGTTACTGAGTATACTCTGAATGCTGGTACAATCAATGATTTCTCTCTAGCTCACTTTTACAATTGTGATTTCTCTCAATAATCTAGTAATAAAACTGATAAGAAATGGTAGTATGACAATAATGGCGGAATTAGTTGTCAATATTGCCCAAAAAGATCCCAAAAAATGTCAAGCTCCGGGCTATTTATAGCTGATTTTGTCAGGCGGATCGTGGTAACACGTGGCACGAACCCCGAGAACATCGGATCGGATCGCAGTCGATGAAGAAATAGTCAAATTAGCCGTTGTGGACAGGTGTCACGATCCCCTCGAAAATCGGATTGAGCAAAGGGGGAGAATCAGTCAAAATGACGGTTGGGGCCACGTGTCGCTGGATCCGTGCATCTCGGATCGCTGAAGACTAGCTCGTGCTTGAACGGGTCAGAGGCTTCGCCGTGCATCAGGGGATCGGATCGGTCTATACTAGGCAGTAATGTATGTACGGATCGAATCGCATAGAGGTGTCGTTTCGCTGATGAAATGGGGGCGATCCGTTGAGGTGCGATCCGATGAGGGGCGAGTCGATGGTGCGATCCGTTCCTTCATTTACTTAGGGAATGTAATTTCATACTTTCTTCTTGTGAATGAACCTGGGTGGCTTGGTCAAAAAGCTAGCCAACATTTTGCCCCCTCGAAGTATGTTTTATCGATAATGGAACATTCTTCGAAGCTATAGAATCATGTTTTCACAACGAGTCGCAAATCAGTGAACAATTCCTTTTCTGGGATTTTTCAAAGTCTTCATCACTGGATCTGTCGGTTATTTATCGATTCGGATCGCGTACTCGAGTCGCGGTCCGTTAGCAAGCCATTCGCCTCGTTTTTTTGGTGAGCACTTGGGCCTCTTCACGGAATGGAACGAAATGGGCTTCTTTTCGAGACGTGGTGGGCTTTTGGTTCGCGGCCCGTCTATTTTCGCGGATCGAATAAGACAAAAAGGGGAGACAAACGGTCGCCCTTTTGCCTATATAAGTCGACCCTCCTCTCCACTTTCTTCCTTCTTCTTTCTTTTGTATCGTATCGCCGGCATCATTGAGGAAAAACCCTAGTTTTTCAAACCTCCAAAAATCCGATTGTTTTCCCAACTTTTATAAAGGTAATCTACCGAAAGCATCCTTATTCGATATCGCTCTCGTTTTTATGAGTTTTTTCGACTGGTTTGAGGGAAGAAGCGATGGAATTTTGTGATTTTTGGGGGGACCAGCGAGGCGCCATGGCTGATGGGTTCAGAGGTTGGAGTTTGGAAATGTGAAGGAGAGGAGAGAAACGGAGGAGGAAGGAGAAGAGAGAAGGCTGCTTTGGATCGTCGGCAAGGAGAGGAGAGGGAGAAGATGAAGGCCAGTGGCGAGACGGAGGGTCGTGGTGACGGCAGAGGCGTGTATCGTGGGGGGCTGCAACGATCCGGCAAAGACCCCGATCACGCAATTTCACGATCCGCGAGAGGGTCGACCCCTACTGTCTCACGATCCGAGAGGAGGGCGATCCCTCTGCCCTGCAATCCGGAGGGGGGAAAACTGTTATACACACCGCGATCCGACTCGTAGTTCACGATCCAAACAAATTTTGAACCTTAGACGATGCCTTATCACCATAAAATTCTGAACAGTTAGGCTAGGGCCTTGATGTCGGACTTTCTGGACTAAATGACCACATAATTTGACTGCATATGACGACTAATATTTTGATGATCTTGATAACTTTTACGCTTTATCTTTAATGCATGCACAAGCACCCACACCGGCACTTGCACACACGGGAGACGGGTAGTTTTAATCTCATTTTTCATGTTTTCTCGCCTAACAGTAATGTCGGATAATCAATCTTCTTCAAGATCCGTTACAGAAACGGAGTCCGAGGTTCCTGGGCAATACAACCCCGAGGTCCCTCCAATTAACCCAGGAGGTGAAGATTCTGGCTCTGAATACGAGGCAACGGAATCGAATCCGTTTGAAAGTACTTCATCTAGTGAAGAGTCTGAGATAAACAGGCGAGCTCCTGACGAGATTCCTGGTGCGCTCGAGATAGAGAAATTTTCTGATTCTTTAGCATCCAAACTCGATGATATAAAGCTCAAAAGAATCTTCCTGAGACATGGGATTCCTTGGGATGATGCGATGACACCCAGTAGCGAAGATAGACCCCACTTTGCTCCGGAAGGGTATATGGCAATCAGTCGAACCATGTGCTTGGTAGGAGCTATTCCTCCGTTTCCTCCAATTGCCATTGAGACTTTAAAACGACTGGGTATCGCTCCGATGCAGCTTCATCCTAACGCCTACGCATCTCTATACACCCTATATATTGCATACGCGGAGATCCTACATACCGAACTCACATTTAGAGATTTGACATTCTTCTTTCTTTTCAAGCATCGTTCCTCGGCAACCCCAAATTTCTCTTTCTTTGAATCGGTGGCGAATAGGAAGGTTCTATACGACGGATACAGCAATATAGGGGATCCTAAGTCTGATTGGTTCTATATAAAGAAACAGGCCAGATGCTCAAGAAGATGGCTTAAATCAAGTAAACTTTAAGTTTTTGACTGAATATCTTGTTCAAGAAGCCGAAGCATTAACATTCTCCCCCTTTTTCTTTGTCTTAAACAGATCACGTCTTCCCGAAAACGGAGGGTCCGTTATACAACAATCGATTGTCTATTCTTCTACAAAGCAGATCCGACTTTCTAAGGATCAAAAAATGCATTACTGATGAGAATCTTCATAAGCATCATCTTCTGGATATAAGATTTGGACTTGGCGCTGGCGGCAAACCCTATAAATACGTGCCCCCAACGGAGGGAGAGGGAACATCGCAAGCAGTAGAAACAACTAAATTTCGCAAGAGTCCTTCCCCAATAGTCATCCAAGACAATGAGGACCTGAACATATACAGAGGGGTTGAGGCCCGCGGTGACTAGTCCAAGGAAATTCCAGTTTCTACTCCAATCGAACCCGCTGCTCCCGATGATTTGACAGAAGAACAGTTATTCAACGAGCTGAGCAAAATTCCTCTGCCCGATGATGTATACACAGAGAGGGACTTTGAAGGGGAGCCATTCTTCCCTGCTTTTGAAGAGACCATCGCTCCAACTAGAGAACAAGAAACTAGTCAGATGAGCCTGTCTTAAGGCCCGGGTCTGTTAGGGGAAATTATATGGGATGCACAAATCACACACACTGTCTGACCCCGCACTCTTATATAGTCAGTATTCAAAGTTTTAATATGCTCTTTTTCTTTTTTGCAGGAAAGATGTCCCGCAGGTGATCTTATTCTTATCGTTCTCTTCATGAGGGCACACCCAGTCTTCATCCGGGTACTGAGCGCTCTCGCGGCCCTTCTCACAAGCCGACTTCTTCGCAACCCCGGTCTCCACCGAAATCGACATCTGCCAAGCTTTCCAGTTATCCGGTAGTTCCTGCAGGGGGAAAGAAACTTCCTAAAGAGTTAACTCCTCCAAAAAGTGCTCCCTCTCACAGCAGGTCGTCAAAAAGGCATCACGAATCTAAGGATAAAGGCAAGGACCCAATCAAAGAGTCTGAAAAGGAGAGGAGTGACATCGTCCCTTCCAGCCAGCCAGAGTTGGCTGCCCCCGGGTCACGGGACTACATCCATGGTCCTGAGAATCAAGGTAGGCAGGAAAAGCTGCGGGAACAATTCCCAAACATTTTTTCGAAAGGATGACGTTTGTTCCAGCCTTGGAACCGGTCCCTAAGAACTGGGATAATGAAGTTGTCGGGCAGATCCGCCATGTAGCCAGACAGTATGAGATGATGAAGAAACATGCGGTTAATCTTTCCGAAGTCATTCGAACGCTCGAAATGGAAGCCCCTAGATCTAAAGTGAAAATTGATAACAACGAAAGGGCCAGGACAAAGATGGAGAAGGACCTGGAAGATGCTCAATCCCAACTTGCTTTAGCGCGGAGAGATGCCGAAAATTATAAGATTGAATTGGAGAATGCTAAGAAGCGCTTTCATTCGGAACTTGACTCCAATAGCCAAGAGAAGATGGCTTTAAAGAAGGAAGTAGAAGATCTCAAAATGGCCAACATCGAGTTGAAAATATCATAAGGCCATTTTGAAGCTGAGAGAGCTGTTTGGGAGGAAGAAAAAGCAAGTTTGAAAGAAAGTTTAGCTTTGGCTGAAGCGGAAAAGGTGATTTTGAATGATCAAGTCGCGGATGCGGAGAGACGGGCAGCTCTCGCCGAAAAGAATGTTGAAAGTGCCATCGAACTGGCCACGGCTTCTAACAACAAGCTCCTCGAAGGAGAGAAGGATATCGAGGGGTTTGAAGAGATGATTTTTGACTTCCTTGGCCAAGTCCTCAAAACCCGCAACATCTCGCGGATCCCGTATTACCATGTTACTTTAGCCAATTTATGGGATGCCATTGTTGAGGGTGAGAAGCAGAGATTGGGAGTCGAAGAAATTGATGAAGACGAGTTGATGAAGAGCATCTTGAGGGATAACGAGCCCGAGGACCTGGCAGAGGGTCGTCGTCTGATTCAAGCGGAAATAGAAAAGGAGAGGGCGCTGGCTAAGGGTAAAGGCAAAGCTGACGAAGGTTCGAGTTCAGCCGTGGAGCCCAAGACCTCCGGAGTTGACGAATACCATCCTGATGATCCGCTAATCCCTTTGGGCCTAACTCCTGTGGTTGTTGGAGCTCCTGCAGCTACCCAAGAAGGAGGATCTGCGGAAGGTATCTCCCTTTTTTCCCTGCAATTTGTCAAAACAATTGTGAATAGTCGTCGTCTGGTAGAACAACCAATTGAATTAGTAACGTGTGTTCCCCATAATACAGGTGGTGAGCCCGTCGACAAGGGTGTTGAAAAAGGAAAGAGGCGGAGAAGGAGGCTGTCTCGCCAGGTGCCAGTGTTGATATATCGATGCAAAATGAGGCTACAACAGCAGAAAAAAGCGTCCTGGCATCTAGTGCTGATGTCCCCAAGGATGCTGAAACCATCGAGGCCTTGAAAGACATGGATGGGCGCCATGTAGAGGATGAGGAGGATATCATTGGCGCCAAAGAGACCGAAGACGATGAAGACGAAACTTTGGCCAGTAGAAAATCTAGGCAGGAAAAAGAGATGGCTTCGAAGAAGGTGGGACAAGAGCCTTTGGACATAGTCCCTATCGCAGAATTCGATCCCAAAACTGGGATGATTTTGAAAATCCAGCCCAAATCCATCAGCAGACAGCTTCATTTCGCGAATCCCGATGATTTCCCAGCTTCCCTTACAGATAAAAGGAAGAGAAAGGAGGCGGAAGAGGAATCTTCTGAAGAGTTGGATGTTCCCCTCATAGAAAAAAGGAAGAGGAAAAAGGGAGATCAATCCGACGCTGACAAGACGAAGCTGGAGAAACAGAAGCAGGAGAAGAGGTCAAAGCGTAAATAAAATATTGTCGCTGGTCTATGTTTTGTCTTTAGGTTTTCCACTGGCCAGAAAGTGTAATTATGAGACTGGCCCTCACTTTTGTTTTCTAAGTTGTTTTTCACTTTGTAGGCTTGCCGTAAATAAGGGAAAGTTTATCTCTTTTTGCATCATTGTGTACCTGTATTCAAATAAACTTTCCATGTTTAGTCATAGACCATCTAATTATAACTACAAATCAGTCAAACAACAGAAAGAAAAATTAAAAAATTTCGTGATGCATTGCTGCATTAAAGTTCATGTGTATATGCATATGGCCCCCAACCAATCGTTAATGTGGCGCTTAACTAGGGCTTATTAAAGATTGATTAGCATTATTCACATGTTGCCCCCTATTTCTGAATATGGGGGACTTAGAAAATTTCATAAGATAACTGTACACGTGGTACTGAATTTCTGGCACCTTTCTCAGTGCTTAATCATAGACTCCTTCATACTCTCCTGGCGGTCGCCGAGGTTAGAGTTCAAATTCAATAGTTCAGTCGGTCCCTGTTCCTTCAGCAGGGAAGAAGTTCTTTCTCAGCGCTTACTCTGAGACACTTTTATACTCTCTCTCTCTCTCTCTCTCTGTAGAGTTAGAGTTCGAGCTCAGCAATTCAACCGCTCCCCGATCCTTCAGCGGGGAAGGAGCTCTTTCTCAGCGCTCAATCGGAGACGCTTTTATACTCTCTCTCTCTCTCTCTGGAGAGTTAGAGTTCGAGCTTAGCAATTCACTCGCTCCCCGATCCTTCAGCGGGGAAGGAGCTCTTTCTCAGCGCTTACTCTGAGACGCTTTTATACTCTCTCTCTCTCTGGAGAGTTAGAGTTCGGTCAAGGCGGTTCCGATCATGGTATACCGCCATGACTTATGGACATCGGCTTCATGTCCGTTATGCTCTCTCTCGGCTCTGGAGAGTTAGAGCTCTATCAACGATATAATTTACTTTATTGTATCCTCAGGATTTTGACTTGTGATTACATTCCATTCTGATGGAAGGCATTTATGATTATATGCTTCTGGGATCACTGCATGATTCACAGTAATTTTCATAAAAATAGAAAGACAGATAAATAATGCAATAAAGGTAAACGACACACAATATTTTTATAGTGGTTCAGTCGAATCATGACCTACATCCAATTTATAATTCTTTTCTTTAAGGAATCAGACTATTCTAGGCAAGCCGTGCCTTGTACATGGTTTTCAACAAAGCAAAAGAACAGATTTGAAATTCTTATGTTAAGTATGGCCGTAAATGTTGGGCATTCCACACTCTGGGGATTTCCTTTCCATCTACGGTTGCCAGCTTGAAGGTTACATTATCAAGCTTGCTCAGAATGGGGTACGGTCCTTCCCACTTCGCTCCCATATGAGTTGGGGGTGGAAAGACATGTTTCAGAACCAAGTCTCCGGGTTCCCAGGTTCGGGCTCGAACCTTTTTGTTGTAATATCGAGCGACCTGTTGTTTGCATCTCAAGGCGCGCAGGTCTGCTTCATCCCTCTTTTCTTCGATCATATCCAGGGACTCAAGGATCAATTCATTATTGGTCATTGGATCATAATAAGTCACTCGGTGAGAAGGTACCTTTATCTCAACCGGGATAACCGCTTCCATTCCAAAAGCAAGGGAGAAGGGGGTATGTCCTGTTGCCAATTTATATGTTGTCCTGTAGGCCCATAGTGCCAAGGGAAATTCATCAGCCCACATGGCTCTGGCTCGCTTCAGTCTTCTTTTCAGAATGGACTTAATCACTTTGTTCGTCGCTTCGACTTGTCCGTTCGATTGCGGGTGCGCCACAAAGGTGTACCGTTTCTCAATATGGTATTTCTGGCAGAAATTTCTGAATTCAGTGCTATCGAACTGAGTTCCGTTATCCGTTATCACAATCTTTGGAATCCCAAATCGACAGATGATGTTTCTAACGATAAAATTGATCACTCGTTTGGTTGTGATTGTAGTCAGTGGTTCAGCCTCGACCCACTTAGTGAAATAATCCACGGCCACAATAGCGAACTTTGCTCCGCCCCTAGCTATGAGGAGACTTCCAATGATATCAATCCCCCACATAGAGAAAGGCCATGGGCTCGTCATTGTTTTTAACTGATTAGGAGGTGCTCTAGGTACTTTTGAAAATCTCTGGCACGCATCACATCGTCGTGCGTATTTTGCCGCATCCTTGTTTATGGTAGGCCAGAAATAACCATGCCGCAACACCTTTTTTGCCAATGTTTGCCCTCCAGTTTGATCGCACCATTCGCCTTCGTGTACCTCCTGCAGCACACGCTTGATGTCATCGTGGGCTATACACCGGAGAAGGGGCATCGAAAATCCTTGTCTGTAAAGAACTCCGCCTTACAGAACGTATCGGGCAGCTTTACGAATTACTTTACGCCTCTCGCTTTTCTTGGTCGGAAGCGCTCCATTCATCAAGAAATTCTTTAGAGGGGTCATCCACGACTCCCTTTCTGGTTCCGTCTCTAGTATTGGGTCGATTTCCATTTGATCTATACTAGGGGACCGAAGCAATTCAACGGGGGCTAGCACGGTCTCTTCAGGATTGTCGGAACTAGCCATCTTTGCCAACTTATCAGCCTGCTGATTCTCTGACCGCGGAATGTGAGATATGCTGTAGTGATCAAAGTCGTTCAGCAACTCCTTCACTTTCTTCAAATATAGAATTAATCTTGCACTTTTGGCTTGGAATTTTCCAGTAACCTGGTTCACAACTAACTTGGAGTCGCAAAAGATATTCAGCTTTGTGACTTCTAACTCCTTTGCGATCCTTAGTCTGGCTATCAGGGCTTCATATTCGGAGTCGTTGTTAGTGGCGTGAAACTCCATCCGGATAGCATAGGATATCAATCATTTCTCGGGAGTTTCAAGCACTATTCCAGCGCCGGATCTTTCGTTGTTCCTAGCGCCATCAGTATACAATCTCCAGGCATTGGGATTGAAAAGTAATTTTGAGGGATCGACATCTTCGTTGGCTATATCTTCCTCCGGGACGGTAAACTCTGCTATGAAGTCGGCTATCACTTGCCCCTGAATTGACCGTCGGGGCTGAAAGTTCAGATCAAATTGACTTAACTCAATGTTCCATTTGAGTAATCTTCCAGACGCCTCTGGTCTCTGTAGAACTTGCTTGAGTGGATGATCGGTGTATATGGTAATGGGATGCGCCTGAAAATAGTGTCGAAGCTTTCTAGAGGTGATTAGTAAATTATACGCCAACTTTTCTATCCTTGGATAATTACGCTCTGCTGCCGTCAATTTTTTGCTCACGTAATATACAGGTCTTTGGACCTTATCTTCTTCTCTTACCAACGCTGAGCTGATCGCGTGGGATGACACTGCCAAGTACACGAATAAGTCCTCGTGATCCATTGGCTTAGATAATATCGGAGGTTTCTCCAGGTGCCTTAGTAAGTTCTGAAATGCTTCTACGCAGTCAGGCGTCCATTTGAAGTGGCGTTTTCCCCGCTTTATTAGTTCGAAGAATGGGATGCATTTGTCTGTAGCCCTGGAGATAAATCTGCTTAGTGCGGCTACTTTTCCTGCAAGGCTTTACACATCCTTAATTTGCCTAGGTTCCTGAATATCTCTGATTGTCGCGATCTGGTCTGGATTAATCTCAATCCCACGGGAACTGACGATGAACCCCAAGAATTTCCCGGAGGCAACACCGAATGAACATTTTGTTGGGTTGAGCTTCATTCCGTACTTTCGAAGAATGCCGAACATCTCTGCCAAGTCCGTAGTGTGATGGGAGGATTGCTTGGACTTAACCAACATGTCGTCGACGTATACGTCCATTGTTTTCCCGATCTTGTTATAGAACATTCTGTTGACTAAACGTTGATATGTAGCGCCTGCGTTCTTCAAACCAAAGGGCATCACTACATAGCAATATAATCCCAAATCCGTGATAAAACTAGTGTGTTCTTGATCTGGAACATGCATTGGAATCTGGTTATATCCTGAGTAAGCATCCATAAATGAGAGAAGTTTATGACCTGCCATCGAATCCACCAACTGGTCGATCCGGGGCAACGGAAAACTGTCTTTTGGGCAGGCTTTGTTCAAATCCGAGAAGTCGATACACGTTCGCCACTTCCCGTTGGCCTTCTTTACCAGGACTGGATTTGAAATCCAGTCTGGGTAGATCGAGTCTCTGATAAATCCGTTACTCTTTAGCTTCCCAACCTCTTCTTTCAAAGCAGCGGACCTCTCTGGGCCCAGCATTCGCCTTTTTTGCTTTACCGGAGGATATTTAGGGTTAATGCTTAATGAATTGCTCATGATTGATGGGGATATCCCGCACATGTCTGTGTGGGTCCAAGCAAATACATCCAAGTTATTTTTGAAGAAATCCGTCAGTTCTTTAGCGAGATTCGGATTTAACTGGGATCCAATCTTAAGGACCTTCTCCGGGTCACTATCATCGATCGGTACATCCACAGTTGTCTCGTTGGGAGTCTCCATTCTGCCTCAAGGTTCCTGATCCTCTCTGGGATCTATATCCTCGGGAAACTCTCTGGGCGACCCTCCAACAGTTATCCTCTTTAGTTGCTATAAGGTCTCCGCCCTTGTAGGGGGAGAAGCGCCCTTGGTTTCTATGTCCCCTCCATTGCGAAGTAACTTTAGCTCAGCAACATAACATGCTCGTGCGGCAACCTGATCCCCTCTGACAATACCAACGCCAGCTTCTGTGGGGAATTTCAATAATAAACACCAGGGGGCTATACAGGCTCTAAACTTTGCGAGGGCCAGTCAGCTCAAGAAGGCATTGTAGAATGATTCAACATCCAAAACCACGAAGGGAAGGATTCTCACTCTTTGGAGTTCTCCTTCCCCAAGCGTAACTGGTAACTCTACATAACCCATTGGAGCGGTGGATGCTCCGTTAAATCCACGGATCCATCCCTGACAGGGCTTCAAGTCTTTTATTTCGAGGTTCATCTGGTCGAATGTCCTTTTGAAAAGAATGTTGACGGAACTCCCGTTGTCCACTAAAACCTTATGAACAATGGCTGGTCCAATAGGTACTGTGATTACAAATGGATCTTCGGTCGGAGCATGGACTCCAATGCTTTCTCGTTCGCGGAAAACGACATCGTCGGACATCATCTTTTGTTGTTTTACCGGGATATTGTCCTCGGGGTTACTACACTCCCCTACCTCGAGGTGTTGCTTGGCTGCATTGACATATTGATCCAATGCCTTGGAACTGTGTCTGGCGAGATAAAGCCCTCCGATTACGGTATTGATAACGATGTCCTTTCCCTTTTGCTGGGCAGTTGGCCTGGCAGCAAGTTGATTCTGGTTCTGATTCGGGGCCTGTACGGCTTGCCCCCTATCTCTGGGCGTTACTCTGTATTCATCTAATTTTCCTTCTCGTAGAAGCCTCTCGACTACATCTCTTAGGTGACGGCATTCATTTGTCGAATGGCCGTGAATCTGATGAAAGAGACAAAACTTCCCCGTTTCACGTTCTTTCTCCGTCGACTCTCTGGGAGGTGGCCTCTTATTCTGGAGGACGTTGTACGAATCCATAAAGATATTTTCCAGAGTATAATTTATTGGCGTATAACTCTCAAAGGCCCTGGGACGAGTCCTTCTCTGGGAGTCATTCCCTAGGTTCCTCTTCCGGTTGTTGCCATTACTATTATTATCATTATTCCCTGACTGACGACCACCCTGATTCTGATTTCCGACATTAACTTCAACCTTCCCCGAGCTGTCTCCTGTTTGCTTAATGGCGACATTGCTCTGGGTTTCCTCCTTATCGGCCGTTTTTGCCTTTCGGTTAGCATATACTTCTTCCTGGCGTAAATGTACGTTAGCTTTTTTGTAGAATAACTCTCTAGTATGGGGTGGCTTGCCTGCCAGGTATCTCCCAAATTCAGTGTCTTTATCTACTCCATCAATCAGAGCTGCGACAACGGTTGGCTCATGGGGATCTTTAACTTCAGTAGCGGCCAAGTTGAAACGGTCTAGGTACACCCTCAAACTCTCGCCTGGTCACTGCTTGACAAGGAACAAGTCAATCACACTCTTTGTCTTTTGTGCATATATGCGGAATTGTTCTACGAACTTTTCACTCAACTCCCTGAAGCTAGAAATCGATCTTGCTGGTAAGCGAGTAAACCATAACAATGCTACATCCTCCAAGAATATGGGAAATGCTTTGCACTTGACAGCGTCAGAAGCTGCGGCAGCGGTCATTGACCAAGAATACCTCATCAGATGCGGGACGGGATCAGACCTACTCGCGTATCGGTTCATCTGTGGCATGTTGAAACGCCTGGGGAAAGTCGCATCCAAAATATCATCGGTGAAAGGGGTGTGACTGCGGTCGATTCCCCAATCTTCATTCCGTTGTCCACGGCTATCCACCAAAATTTGATGGATCATAGCTGCAACATTTGCACTGATCAGCGGAGGTTCAGGGTCAGTGCTTCTTGCCCGACGGGGTTCTCTAATCTCTCTTCCGGGAGCAGTCACAAAATTCGGGGCTCGGATAGGGCTTCGTTGCCCCTGTTACCATGAGCATTTGCGCGGCGACGGGGCTGAGGTAGTCTGTTCTGTACAGGACTGTCCGCACCTCGAGCTCTGGGAGTTGTGGCGTGATTGTTCACATTATGGTTTGAGGGCCCTGCACCCAGTTCCTCTTCTTCTCGTGACGGCAGGGTCCCGAACCGAAGCTGCTCTATGTTTTCTGGTCTCTCATATGGTCGCCGCGGAGGTGTCGGCGATTCCTCTGACGAAGAAGAATATCCTGGAGTGAGCGGACGAACTGGCGGCGTCCTTTGCCTTACGAGATCATTAAGCCTTCTATCCATAGCGGTCAAGTTTTGTCGCAGAACGGAGCTTTCCTGCCTTTGGGCAGCCAATTCATCAAACAGTCTCTCCCACATTCGGAAAAGCGAGAGAGATACCCCTCAGTAACGGGAGCAGCAGGGTCATATTGGTCATCATCACTTTCACTTATGCGCAAAGAGCTTGAGCCAGGTCGAGCGGAGGGGCCAGGGCGGTAGGAGCGAGCCATAGGCTACTTTCCAGGTCGAGTTGTAGTCCGATCATCAATTCGGATCGCTGTGGATCGAGGATGGTGGCTCGCAGCGCCCCCCTGGGATCGGTTCGTGGCCACGTTACGTGGAGGATTCGAGGCATTATCTCGGGATCGAGTAACAACCCCTTCAGCAGTCCGGATCGCCTCGTTTTCGTCGACTCGGAGCGTGGCGTCTTCATCGGATCGGTTCGCCCCCTGTGCTCCGCGATCCAAAGTTCCCTCATTGCCTAGCTCGTGCACACTTTCTTCGACTGCTTCATTCACGGTTTCATTGGTTCGTGAAGCTCGTACTTCCTTAGATCTCTTTCCAACATGATAACTGAGTCGCTGGAATCTTAAAAGAACTGAATAGTGGAGCTTTAGGACTGTTTTCTCAGTGAAAGCACCAAAAATGTTAGATCAAAATTTGGACCTAACACCCAATTTTTTCTGAAACTTATAGAGTTTTAACTGAAGAATGAAGAAAAAGAAAATAACACACAGAATTTATAGTGGTTCGGCATTAACAAACCTACGTCCACTTTATATGTTACTGATTATACTCTGAATGCTGGTACAATCAATGATTTCTCTCTAGCTCACTTTTACAATTGTGATTTCTCTCAATAATCTAGTAATAAAACTGATAAGAAATGGTAGTATGACAATAATGGCGGAATCAGCCATCAATATTGCCTAAAAAGATCCCAAAAAATGCCAAGCTCCGGGCTATTTATAGCTGATTTTGTCAGGCGGATCGTGGTAACACGTGACACGAATCCCGAGAACATCGGATCGGATCGCAGCCGATGAAGAAATAATCAAATTAGCCGTTGTGGACAGGTGTCACGATCCCCTCGAAAATCGGATCGAGCAAAGGGGGAGAATCAGTCAAAATGACGGTTGGGGCCACGTGTCGCTGGATCCGTGCATCTCGGATCGCTGAAGACTAGCTCGTGCTTGAACGGGTCAGAGGCTTCGCCATGCATCAGGGGATCGGATCGGTCTATACTGGGCAGTAATGTATGTACGGATCGAATCGCATAGAGGTGTCGTTTCGCTGATGAAATGGGGGCGATCCGTTGAGGTGCGATCCGATGAGGGGCGAGTCGATGGTGCGATCCGTTCCTTCATGTACTTAGGGAATGTAATTTCATAATTTGTTCTTGTGAATGAACCTGGGTGGCTTGGTCAAAAATCTAGCCAACATATATGATGAAACGTTCTTTCCATTTATTTGTTGTTTAAGGCAGAAACTACTCTTACAAATATGCATTCCTCACGACTTTTAAAAGTCTAGTAGGTACGTTTCTTATATAGATACCCGACACAAGAATATGTTCATGTATGAGCCGTTACGAACACAAATAAAGGTACAACCGTATCAAGTAAGGTGTCACAATTCCAAAAAATATAATAAAATAGAAAAACTAACTTATTTTGTGACATCCCAAAACACTAATATAGGGTGTAAAGTACTTCAAATAAAAAGTTGCTTATTTTTCAAATTAAAAATTACAGCAAAATTCTAAAAATTTAATTATAACTACGCTTTGAAAATCTTATCAGAATAATCTATTTTGGATTTTTAAAAAATAATTTCGTTAAAATCATATATCGTTTGGAAATTAAATCGAATCAATTTCAAAATAAAAAAATAAAAATACCCATCTAATATGAATATATACATATAACTTCAAAGTAATCTAATTTAAATTTTAAACTCGATATTTCTATTTTTAAGTTAAAACGATATTCAATATATTTTAAAAATCTAAATAAATTCCTTATAAATTTCTATATATAATTCAAATAAAATATTTAAAACAAATTTAAATATTCAGAATTCAACGGATGAAAATCCGGGTCGTTACATTTGCTAACTTAGCTGCCAATCTATTCGACTTGACTAGTATAAACCTTGCACTTTTGGTTAATCGATCCACAATCACCCAAATACTATCATGACCTGATCTAGTGCTTGGTAAACCATCAATGAAATCCATTGAGACTTGTTCCCATTTCCATTCGGGAAATTCTAGTGGTTGTAACAAACCACTAAGCTTCTTTTGCTTGGCTTTAACTAGCTGGCAATTCATGCACTTGGATATAAACTTCCCTACGTCTCTCTTCATTCCTTCCCAGTAGTACGTCTGCTTCATGTCTCGATACATCTTGTTACCACCGGGATGTATAGTCAGTTTCGAGTGATGACACTCTCTAAGCACTTCATCTCTCAAGCCATTAACATTGGGTACAACTAGTCTCCCATTCTTATGAAGCCATCCTTCTCGATCAAGAACGTACTTGTTCATTTTTTTCACCGTCGATACCCATCTCTACCTTGGAGACGATTTCCAATAGATTAGGATTGTCCCTCTGACTGGAGCTGATCCGCTCAATCAAGGTCGGTCTAATCGTCAAACTTGCTAACATCTCTGGATCCAATTCTCACTTAGGTCTAAAATCACATCCTGTGATATACTCCAGTTGCTTCTATTCCAGAAACATAGTCCCTAAACTGACATGTCTCCTACTCAATGCATCAACTACCGCATTTCCCTTCCCAGGTATGTATGCGATATTTAAGTCATATGAAGCCAAGAACTCTAACCATCTCTATTGACGAAGGTTTAAATCCTTTTGAGAGAAAAGATATTTTAACGACTTATGATCGGTAAACAACTCGAATC
The DNA here is from genome assembly GCA_030737875.1 of Allium sativum. NCBI lineage: Eukaryota > Viridiplantae > Streptophyta > Magnoliopsida > Asparagales > Amaryllidaceae > Allium > Allium sativum. The sequence continues at coordinate 399,632,962 of CM060923.1, forward strand.
TTTCTCCCAAGAGATAATGTCTCCACATCTTCAACGCGAACAAAATCACTGCCAATTCCAAATCATGGTCAGGATATCTTTTCTTATACGGTTTCAGTTGCCAACTAGCATAAGCCACAACCCTACCTCCTTGCATTAGTACAACACCTAGTCTGATACCACAGGCATCCGTGTATACCATCATCTCTTCGTTCCCTTTAGGAATAAATAATACCGGTGCGCTTGTTAACTTTTCCTTTAGACCCTTAAATGCATTCTCGCATCCTTCGTCCCAGACGAAAGATTGGTTCTTCCTAGTCAACTAAGTTAATGTTTCTGCTATCTTGGAGAAGTTTTGGATAAACTTACAATAATATCGAGCTAATACCAAGAAACTTCTTACGTCCGTTGCATTCCTGGGCGTAGACCAATCTTGCATTGTAGCTACCTTTGCAGTGTCCACGGAAATACCATTCTCTGAAACAACAGAGCCCATGAACCTCACTTCCCCCCTCCAGAAGTGACACCTGAAGAATTTCCCTTTTAGTTGGTGTTTCCTCAACACCTCCGTCACTGTCCTAAATTGTTGCTTGTGTTTTTCCTCCGTCCTTGAATAAACTAAGATACTGTCCATGAACACAAGAACAAACTTATTCAATTGATCCCTGAATACCCTATTTATAAGATCCACAAAATATGCTGGCGCATTGGTCAACCCGAATGGCATGAACAACCACTCATAAAATCCAGATGGCGTCCAAAATGTCATTTTAGGTATACTCTCAACTGCTACTCTGAGGTGATGAAAACCTATCACGAGAGCCACCTGGGAGAACACTCCCGCTCCATTCAACTAATCAAACAAATCGTCTATCCACGGGAGAGGATACTTATTCTTCCTCGTCACCTTATTCAACTCGCAGTAGTCCACACACAATCGAAGGGAACCATAAGCCTTGGTAGAAAATACAACTGTTGCTCCCCACTTGAAAGCACTTCTTCGGATAAATCCCTTCCTCAAAAGATCGCTCACTTGCACCCCAAGCTCTCGCAGCTCCTTTGGCGCCATACGATGAAGAGGCATCACTATAGGTCCGACATCTTTCACTAAATCAATCTGAAACTCAATCTCTCGGTGTAGTGGAAGTCCGGTCACTTCCCTGAAGATGTCCGGATACTCGCCAGCAATAGGCACATCCGACAACTCATCATGCGGGATGTCGAAGGAATTTAGAAAACTAGCCATCACCCCATCACTAGGTAGGCAACCAAACTGTAACGACCCTGATTTTCGGACAATTTGTTTTAAATATCTAATATGGTTTTAAATATCGAGCTGTTAATATAAATGAAATTTTACATTTAGTTATCGATTTAATAATCGAAATAATATTTATTCCGAATATATATAATTATCATAATACGTGAATCTGAAATAATTCAATTCGAAGATAAAAATGAATCAAAACAATTCAGATGATTAATATATATTCTATTAGAATATAGGTGACGATAATAATAATTTATTATAGAAGAATTTATTTGTTTTGAATTTAAATTATATTATATCGATTTAATATGGTTATTTTATATATACGTTCGAATTAAATTTTTATTTTCTATTCTGTTGAGTTCAGAATAGTGGTATAATGTAGAAACTACAGTTGTTATGTTAAAATAGCAGTTTGTGTGTAAACCCTGATATATTTTAATGGATAAGATCAAAATCGAATCAAAAATCAAATCAGAATCCATTTAAAAAGAATAAAGATCCCTTTAAATCAAATAAATTAATATCAAATCGAAATTAATTTATATGTACCTTAAGCTACCCGGTCATTATTCCTTAACACTGAAGTATTCTCCAACTATATAAACGCAGCTTCTTCTCTTTGATTCTTTTTATTTTTTCACTCTCTGTAATCAAGTTCCAAGCTTTGACGAAAATAAAATGGCATATTCTATTCAATATAAAATCGCTCCTCAAATTTTCGAGACTGTCATTCATTTTTGAAACCACCCCTTTTCTCCTTAAACCAAGATCTCTGTTGCTAATTTAAAACACCGTTCCTATTTCGATTAGAAGCTTCAGAAATGCCATAACTTCCTATTTTATTTCAAACAAAATCGATTCCAACAAGTCAACGAATAAAGGTGCGTTGCAAACTAAAAGTTTTGATCTTGAGCAACATCACACGAATGGAGATTTTGGCATCGTGCTTGTTCAATTCGAGGGTGGAGCAGCATTTACCAAAACAAGGGGGATTTTGCGATTGGGATGGATTGTAAGGGGTACGATTAAGGTTCGGTTGTATGGCAATAACGGCCTTCGATTCAATATGTACGGATTTGGATTCGTGGAGAGGTTAGAGGTCGTGTGAAGATGAGGTTAACGACTGAAATCACGGTGGAAGGGAAGGCTCGCAGGGGTTGATAAATTGCATGGTTCTAGTAGTTGTGTGGTTCTGGAGTGGTGCGTATTTTTCTGATGAAGCAGTGAAGAACGAACTGAAGTTCAACAGTGGGAATTAAGGGAGCTTGGCCTTAAATTTTAGGATTTTACTGGACGCTCGGCATGATGAATTTGGATTTCCACGGAGTTGTCTGCATTCATTGTTCAAGTTGGATGGTGATGTTGGCAGTGATCTACGGGTGGAGGAGTTGGTCACAATAAGGACGGTTAATGATGTTTGGAGCATTTGCAGTGGTGGTTTAAGGCTTTGTAGAAATTGAAGGCGGTCTGTGATGATGTAACAATAGTAATCAAGGCTGAGATATTTGGAAAGTGGAGTAGGAATAGTGAGTTTGCTTCATAGTTGGTCGAGGCGATAAGGCAAACATTTTAATTAAATTTAAAAATACATAGATATATATTTGTTAAGCTAAATTTAATTTAGTAATCCTTAAAAGTAAAAGAGAAAAAATAGAGGAAAGTTATTTATTCATTTAAATAGTTATTTAAATAAATAAATGTTTGATCAGTAAATTTAAATAAAATTTGTCGTAGGTGCGAATTCATTCGAGAAGATTTGTAGCCGCTGATTTGGAAATAAACAGGATATTCAACAACTGCAAATTTCGGTGAGTAATTCTCACTCAAGGTTTTTATTTAAATTATTTTTATCGTTAAAAATAATTTGTTTGGTGTTTGGTTGCATTTAAATATTACTGCGACTATTATACATATATATTAGTTATATAGGATCGATGTTTGTGGCTATAATATATATATATATATATATATATATATATATATATATTGGTGATTGGATAGTTCCCACAGTACCATTAGCAGATGCCCGTAGTATCATTAGCGGATGATCATATGCGCCCCATGCTATGATAGTGGATGATCTTCTATACCGTGATATCCTGCCTCGAAGCAGGATGGGTATTATTTATGAAGGATGGGTATATGGGTTAGACAGGTATGGAGTGAAGTGTATGAAGTTTATAGATTTAGTGCCTGACGAAAAGGTACACGCTTAAATTCTATATGAGGTTTTATGCGCCGAATCGACAAGCCGCTTGGCTTTTTAATTTTCTTTTTGAAAGGAAAGGGCCCAGAGAGGCGTTTTGTAGTTGTACCGAGTGACCCGTACAAAGGAGGTTATGGCAAAATTTTCCGGAAATTTAAGGAGTTAGAATATTTTTAAGCAAATTGGATAACTAGAAAATCAATGTATCGATATATATACATAGAATTCGATAAGGAAACAAATTTAAAATAGAATATTATAAACAAAAAGGAAATATATAATTAAATCCTGTACAAATAGAAAGAGAAACCTACACATATTTTAACAATGAATAATTGTTTATATGATGTTGATTATTCAAGGTAAGTGGTTATGTCTGTTTTGAAGTTAAGGATGTTTTCAGTCAAGGTCTGAGAGGTAATTTACCCCAACTTGATTGTTTTCATTTTTAACCGATAAATAACAAGATTCAGTCTCGAAGATCAATGTTTGAATAAGAGTTAATTGAATGCAATATTTTGGGTTGTTTGTAACGATGTTTTACGCAACATTCGTTTTAACCCAAATAAGTGGAATTTTGGAAATATAATAATAAATATTTCCTGAGAGTAGAATTAAATGAGTCGGGAAAGAGATAAGTAATTGGAATGTTCTCCAATATTAAATAGAAAATATTTTCTAAGTATAGAAAATAAAAGAAGACGATATACGGGAATGTTTTCAAATTAGCGTAAGAGGCCAAGATGATTATTGAAAATAGTTGGGGATGACAAATACTGATAAGGAAATGAAGAAGTGATTTAAGTAATGAAATATAAATTAATGGGCCCAGTGATTGTTTGATGTTATGGATGGATGTTTGTTTGTTTTCTCCGATAATTAAATAACCGACTATCGAAGTATTTGCCAATATCGTTGTCAATATGGAGAGACCGGTTGGATTATTATCCGAGAACCACTCCGCATTGGCAGTAACGTTGCGAATTAGATTATATGAAGATAATCAAAGATGAAGTGAAGTGCAAGGACTTTTCTATTAACAGAAATTGTGCCTTCAGTTTCATTCAGTCCCAGAACAAAGTGTATAGACGATTGTATGACAAAGTATTTCCAATGATCGCATACATGGTGGTGGAGAATTTATTCTCTTAGTATAATATCCAGAATATATTTGTGCAAATCAATTAATGATTAACAGATCTGACAATGTGGCATTCAAAGTGATTGTGTTATCAAAGAATGTTAAGTAATCGTAGCCTCAGGCTTCGACAACCAGGAAATGACAAAAATCGGGCAGGCTACATAGCTAAGTGGGTAGCCCCCAATTAGATTGTGTCATCACCTATCTAGAGAAATTCAATTTATTCTTTATTCTATTTGATGCTATCCCATTCGGGAAACGGTTGTTGATCCCACCATAGTTGATATACATTCGACACACTCTAGCGAAATGAGCGGTCGGTCATGTGTGGCCAGGTCACATGATGTTCTTGTTGAACCCAGTGTATTCTCCCCTAGAGATACACTATCGGAAGCTGGTTCCATACCCTTTCATAGTTGGAAATTCATTGCCCAATAAGTGCTCGCGGTTTTGATTGTATTTTATGCATCTGGAGCGTGAGATGAAAGCGTTCCACTAGATTTCTATTTATCTGATTTAGACATTATTATAATATCAAAAGAGTTTTGATATAAAGATTATCGTTTCTTTCAAAAAGACTTTGAAAGTTAAATCAAGTCTTTTGTATTCTCATAAGGGAAAAACTCGTTCCGTGTTATGCGACATGGTCTTATGAGATATTGTTTATTTCTCAAACTCTTTTAAATTAATTACTCATACCAGTCTTATGACTGACCCAGAGTTTATTTTGTTTTGTTTTACCTAAATCTTGGGTGCCCAAATTTGTATGGGCAGTCAACCAGTTCAGGATTTTACAGATCTATCTAAAGGAGCTTGGAGCAGGAGGTTTCATTGTTAGATATAGAGTATTTTTATTTCCGCTGTGTTATAAGTGTTGTACCCTGATAATTATATGTTATATAGTTAAAATTTTGTATTTCAAAAGTTATGATATATTATATTTTGTTCCACTGCGATGTGAGATTCTGTGTTGTTATTTCTATTCTTCTTCTACCTTTTTCTTCTAAAAAAATAATTCGTATTTCTGTGATATTTGGGTTGGACGTATGATGTATGTGGTCAACTCAGATAATACGGATTTGCGGGCCATTACACAAACAATACCCTCCGCCCATCATCCACTCTAATGGTCACTGAAGACCCCTCACAGTCCACCACCACCCCTTACCTTTGGAGCCAATCGAATCCTAAAAAAATGCTAAACCTAGTAAAGCCCAAAACAAAGCAATCACAAACAAACATGCATCCATGACTCGATAAAACCAAATTACGACAAATCGTACTAAGGCTAGTCGAACCACCAATCGGGTTCGTTACAACTAAAGGTCTATTGACAGTCTTGGGTTCCAATCGCAATCTATCTACTAGGTCACTGGATTTGATGGAATGGGAAGCCAGGGTATCAAACAGTACTCGAACATGAACATCATAAACAAAAAGCATACTTTGAATAACGATGCCTTTTCCCTTCTGCGCCGCAGGTGGTGCATTCGACGAAGAACGAACAGGGTTGATAGCATATGCTTTCATAATCTGCTTCTCTTTAGGAGGTTGTGGACATTTATCCTTGTGATGTCCTACCTGGCCGCAATTGAAGCACTTCATGTCCGTTGGCTTTGCTCGGCAATCTTTGGCATAGTGGCCCTTCTTGCCACAGCTATAGCACTCAACATCTTTCTTATTCTTCTTCTGGCTATCCTTAGCTTGGTTCTGTTTCCTCTTATTTGTGAATTATTCTTGCCCTCACCGCTTACCCGCGGCTTTGGCTCCCCTGTGAGACGACCCCAAAACCCGTACTGACGGCGGCAAGGGTAATCCGTGGAATATAACACAGAAAACAGATAATAGCAGAACAAAATTAAATAAATACACCAGAAAATGAACAATAGAATATACTGGATAAAAGTAATCATCAGAGTTACAAAGTATACAGGATCACACTTAGTACAAATACAATTCAGCTATACATAAATGTCTACAGCGGAAAACAAACAAAATATGTACAATAGGAGCTGAACAGCATAAAAAGAGATAAATGATAGAATCCATCTTCAGCTCCAGCTATCCAGAAAGAACCAGCTAAACCTGAATACAAGGATGCCCGTGTAGAAAAAGGGGCACCCGAGTTTGAAAGTGAAACAAACTACGAGTCAGTCATGGGACTGGTATGAGAAATCTACTCAACACATATATAATTTGGCCAATCACAGGACCACGCCACTTTCGTGGAACGGGTTTACTCCATTGGATTGTCAGTGCTTTAAAACAAATCTTTCTTTTAAACATCGCTATGCTTTTTATAAAAATGAAGCCGTTATAAGACTCAGTTCCCATCACACAATGCAACGCAAACCGGAGGATAGAGTTTTTACCTTATAACGGCCAAAATATGCTTGATACGAATAAAACAAAGGCATTTGATATTATTGCTAGTGTCTATATGTTTTGAAAACAATTTCAAATCATAACTATCAATCATAGGCGGCATGGGTACCATATATCATGACGCCAAATATATATATACAATCGAAACCGCATCGTCACGTATTTGGAAATTGGATTTCCGTCATGAACCAAGGCAAAAGATAGTCCTTACCGAATTCGAGACTGCCTAGCCCGAGTCTCAGGCAAGCGCACAGGCATGCCTTGGATCGCCAGGGCCGGGCCACCGATGTGGATTATTATGCCTGAACAATACGTTTCCCCGCCCTTTGGGGCGTAAACGAGCCAACGAATGACTCCATCGGACCTGGATTGTCCGATCAAACCGAGGCGCCTCGCAACAGCAACAACCACATAGGTGAAAAGTATATAAATGTCAGGGCTAGTAGGTCACTGACACCACCCTAGCTAGGATGAAACGCATGCCCTCCCTGAGTTCCTTCTCCCGTTTCTGGTTCATACCGGGGTGTGAGGCTCGAGAACTCACGTTATACCCAAAGCTACGCCGCACAGATGGCGTTTTGATCATCACCACAAGACTTTGCTTTTCAACAGAAGCCCTGTTCATTTGCCACTTAGGCATGCCACACTAGCAATTCATGCCATGTGACTGGTGTCCATCGGTATACAACCTCTGAGCTCGTGCATCTCAGAGAAGGGCGTTAAGCAAAAGAATAAATTCTCCGCCGCCAAACAGATGTATATTTAACAGAGATCAATCAACACAGAATAAACTCTAATGTCAGGCACACAGTCCATTTACAAGTCCGTTGTCTGAACGAAACCGGAGGCACTAAATACCTCGCAAACCCATCGATCACCACGTACGTCTGGACGATCACCACTCATTATCCATATTTCGGGATGCCTCCCAATCAGAACCTCGGTTACCATCCAAACGAGGTGAAGATCTCCGGTCTTCGACCACTGTCTTCATCTTCGACTTTCAATCGTCGGTCAATTATTTGAAATGAGAATTAACTCGGCCTTTTCAAATAATTCACGTATATTTAGAATTTCAAATCAATTTATTTCAATGGTTAAATCATTCGACAACACCAGTTTTGTTCTTCAATGTAATTTTCACACAAAACACATTCAACCATCAAATACCACATAATTCGAGCAAATTTAGTTTATTTCCATTCTATATCATTTGTGATATTTTATAACGATTTATCGCTATTTTTATTTATTTTAAAATAGCCAATTTATTCAAGACGACGCTTCGGGCCATAACACGGCCGTGGCGCTGTTTTTTTTCAGATTTGATTTACACATATATGAAAATCTAACCATTGGATCTTCACAAAATTTACATCATTAGAAAGATCTTTTCAAAACGATTCCAACGGTTCCAGTTTCGGGAAAATCCGACGGTCGGATCTCGCGGTACAATCGTTTGAAGTTTCAATTTCAAAATACGAACTACAACGTCGTTATTCAATTAATTATAATTATATATATATATATATATATATATATAAATGTTTATGGCGCTGTTTTTCTTCAGATTTGAGTTAAACATTCCAAACAATCCAACCGTTGGATTTTTACAAAGTTGGTGTCGTTGGAAAGATTTTTCCAAAGCAAACCCAACGGTTGCGATTTCAGGAAAATCCGATGGTTGGATCTCCCGATATAATCGTTTGAAATCACGGTTTCAAAATGCGAACTACACGGCCACATTTCATTTTAATTTTATTTATATTTATATAAATATTGTTCATTCAAAAATTCCTATATCGTTTTCACTTCAAATATTTCACTAACGCCTTTAAATTTTCGAAAATTTCGCCATAACCTCCTTTGTACGGGAGGGACTGGGAAAATTCCCAAATAGCCACACGGGCGTCTCATGTCGAAAAGAAAAAGAAAAAGCCAAGCAGCTAGCCAACAGGCTCATAAAATCATCACCCAAACAAAATAGTAAATGTGTACCTATTTGTCGGGCACAAAATTTTATTCCTCTTCTCTAGCCTCTTTGTCATAACCTGTTCAATAAATATGCATGTACATATATACAGTTCTTATCACTTATCATTTTCCATTCAACTTCATATTTGATTCCATTTGGTTTAAAAACACCATTCATTCTAATGTTGCATGCACAGGTAAAAATCACATCATTAGCTAATTAACTCATGCATATTTATTTGAACGAGTTGCTATTTTTAACACTTCACATTTCAACAATTCATGTATATAATAAAAATGTGATTTTTATTGTAAAACAATTCTTTCCAAAACGGTATTATTTTAAATAGTTTATATAGATGATAAAAAGGTGATTTTTATTATAAAACAATTTATTTCAAAATATGAATACCATTCAACACATGAATTTCAATTCCACGAATAAATATCGATTCAACACATGAAGGTTTTCTATAGTTTCTATATATAGATAAAAATGTGATTTTTATATTTAAAACGCGAATACCATTCAACACATGAATTTCTAATCAACGAATGAATATCGATTCGACACATGAAGGTTTTCTATAGTTTCTATATATAGATAAAAATGTGATTTTTATATTTAAAACGCGAATACCATTCAACACATGAATTTCTAATCAACGAATGAATATCGATTCAACACATGAAGTTTTTCCATTCAATGAATAAATATAGTTTTAGCAAATGAAAATAATTCAAACACATGAATATTATTCAAATTTTCGGCAGCATAACGGCAGGGTAGTTAAAACCGGGACCGTCCCTAGTACGGCTCCTCGCTCTACCTTAAAACCTCGCGGTTTTTGACAATGGGGATCATGCATCTAGTTCGCAAGCAGGCGGCATGTATATTTTTATTTCATTTCCACAAACTAATCCTATGTGGTTTCAACCAAATATTTCTCAACCACAAACGGGTATTTTTCAACCATAATCAATCAATATCAACCACAAACAATCCCAAACAACCATTCGCTATCAATCAATTTTCACACCAATCACAATCAATAAATATCGTCCATGGTTTGTGGACGAGGGGCGTATATGTGTGTATATATCTATATATATATGTAGCAATTCAATCTTATTTCAACACATATATAATTTTTACAATGCATATATAACTTATACATCGAACGTACAACTTATACAACGCTTATACAAGAGGTGTACAATGCTTATATAACTCATACATCGACTATATAATTTATGCATCGTCGTTTTCCATATTGTTTTTAAATTAGAAATCTCACCTTGGGTTCTACTCCACCAAAAATAGCAGAAGGCTCAGAAAAATATGCGGTCTCTTTTAAAATGTAGAAAACGCCCACACGGTCACGATGTTTCCTATTTCGTCGAATTTCATTAACGAACGAAAAAGATATGATTTTTCAAAGTTTGCAACGGTTTAAAGGTTTTAAAATCAAATTAAATAAACAAAGCCGATTACCTCAGCAAATCGTTCGAAACTAGGGTTGTAATTTTCTCCCAATCCGTGAAGCTAGAGGACGATCGGCCTTCGCAGCGTCGAAGGGCTAGGAGAGAGCTTCGCGCGCGTGGGGGAGTTAGCCAGCTCGGTGGCCCCTAGCGTTCGTGGCGGCGGCCTGAAACACGCCACTTTGAGCCGTTGGTTCTCGCTGACGGCTGCACGAGGAGGAGCGAGACCAGGTCGGATTTGAAGAGGAGGGAGAGCTTGACAAGAACCTTAACTGGCGGAGGGGCTGAAAGTGGATGAGGCGGTCGGAAAATGGCTGGGAAGATGGGAGCAGTGGCCATCGTCGATCGCAGGTCGGGGAGAGAGAAATTCCGCGTTTCTCCTTTCTTTTTTATTTAATTCTGATTGGCCGGTGGGTTTTAAAGGGGGTTTTCTGACGCGACCACCAATCTAAACCCAACGACTGTCGTCCCTAGCGTTTTACCCCCATTCTGAACACAATGGGATATGTTTCGTAGGCCCATTCGACTGTTTCAGTCATTTTTCCTTCAAATTAAAATATAAAACATTCAATATTTGATTTGAACCTACATTTCAATTTGCCAAGGCCACAAACTAATTCGAAAAATTCCAGAAAAATAAATCTAGCTATGATTTGATGATACGGTTCCAACAAAACTAGTTTCGTCGAATTCTGAGAACGTTTGCAAAAAGGCCCATTTTTGGTCGATCCAATTTAACTATAATTGACCAAAACACATTTTCCTTTGCCACGCTCACATACTAGCTTCAAAAATTATGAAATTTGAAACCTAGCTATAACATCACATCCCGGATCCAACAAAAGTGGTTTCGTCGAATTCCGAGGTCGTATGCAAAATGGCCAATTTCACGGGCTATATAAATTCCATAGCGACCTTTCTGAAAATTCATTCGGCCATAACTTTTGCTTTCCGCTATGAAAATTCGATTTTTCAGATTCGTTAGAAAGGTATTCACTAACAGATTTAAATATTTTTGTTTTCGCTAAAATCCGTTTTGTTTTGCACCCGGTACAGTCCGACAAAGTTTGAATTCAATTTTTGAAACTACAGCGCCATTTCAGACCTTGTTTATAATTATAATTAATTATATTCACTTTCAATTGTCGATTCAAACTCACTTTCCATTGCCATTATTTAAAATATTTATTTTAAATATTTAAAATCCATTATTTTAGCCAATTTAAAAATTTTAAATTGGTTCAGATTTTCCGGGTCGTTACAATCTCCCCCACTTAAAACTTTTCGTCCCCGAAAAGGAACAAAGTCGAAAGTGGTTTGATAAATCTACAATCACACAACACAACAACCAATTTGTTTTTAACCTTCCAAAAATATACTAATCAAATCCTATATCTCTTAAAAATCATTCAGAGTATAGAATAAATAGTGCACATCCATGGGAAGAAAATAGCAACAGAATAGAGAATTAAATGGTAATGCAAAGTATGGTAAATGTACCTTGCACCGGAGTCAATCAGAGATATCTATTCGGCATCTGGGATAGGCTTTCTGAATGCTCTCCTCAGTTTCCCAAGTACAATCTCGCGGATCTCCACTCCATTTCACTTTGACTAAGTGAACCTTCTTGTTCCTCATCTCTTTGGTTTCTTTGCCTATTATCTTTAGCGGCTCTCTTCTCACAGCTAATTCTTGGGTAATTTCAATGTCCTGTTGAGCTGCTTCTTCCACGATCAAGTCTGGATCATGAACGTGTTTCCGAAGTTGAGATATATGAAATACATCATGAACTCCAGGCAACCAATCAGGCAATTTAACCCTATAAGCGAGAGTTCTGATCCGTTCCAGAATAGGAAACGGACCAATGAATTTGGGCGCCAACTTTCCAGTTTTACCGAACCGGATTACTCCTCTCATCGGCGATACTTTCAAATATACATAGTCGCCAATAGCAAAGGATATATCTGTCCTTCACTTATCGGCATAGCTCTTTTGTCGGCTTTGAGCGGCGAGTAATCGCTTCTTAATAAAATCGACTTTGTCGGCAGCTTCTCGAATCATATCAGGACCCAACACAAGTCTATTTCCGGGTTCGACCCAACAAGCAGGGGATCGGCACGGTCTACCATACAATGCTTCGAATGGTGACATTGTCAGACTCACCTGGTAGCTGTTGTTATATGAGAATTCAGACAAACGCAGATGGTCTTCCCATGATCCACCGAAATCTAGAACACATGCCCGCAATAGATCTTCTAAAATGCGATTCACCCTCTCAGTCTGACCGTCTGTCTGAGGATGATAAGCGGTGCTTAAGTTCAACTTCGTTCCCAGTTCGACTTGAAATGCCTCCCAGAATTTGCTAGTGAATATTATATCTCTATCACTGACTATACTGAGCGGCACTCCATGTAGTCTAACTATTTCCTTGAAATATGTCTGCGCCAGACTCTGAGCAGTTCTGTTTGATCTGACAGGTATAAAATGGGCGGTCTTCGTGAAGCGATCTACGATCACCCAAATACTGTCATTCCCTTTTCTGGTTCTGGGCAAACCATCAATGAAATCCATAGAAATATGTTCCCACTTCCAACCAGGAACTTCCAGCGGTTGTAATAATCCAGCCAATTTCTGTTGGTCGCTTTTGACTAGTTGGCAAGTAGGGCATCGGCTAACATATAAGGAAATGTCCCTTTTCATCGACTTCCACCAGAAAGTGCGTTTAATGTCATTGTACATTTTGCTTACCCCCGGATGGATACTAAGTTTTGAATTATGGCATTCATCCAGTACTTCCTTTCGAAGCTCAGGAATGTTAGGGACACAGATTCGACCTTTGAGCCTTAGAATTCCATCATTATCAACATGAAAACTCGAGGGCTCACCTTTCTGAATTATCTCTCTGATCTTCTAAATGAAGTGATCATCCTTTTGAAGAGCAGATAATTTATCTAGCAATGAAGTCATGATAATAAAACTGGCGATCATTTCATTCTTTCTGCTTAACGCATCAGCCACGACATTGGCTTTCCCTGGAGTGTATATAATTTCAAAGTCATATGCTGCAAGAAACTCTAGCCAACGTTGATGTCTCAGATTCAGGTCTTTCTGGGTGAACAGATACTTTAATGACTGATGATCTATAAACAGTTCAAATCTCTCACCCAGAAGATAGTGCCTCCAGATTTTCAAAGCGAACACAATAGCCAATAACTCAAGATCATGAGTTACGTAGTTCTTCTCGTGTGGCTTCAGTTGACAGCTAGCATAAGCAATCACTTGACCCATTTGCATTAACACTGCGCCAAGGCCTTCTCTAGAAGCATCAGTCCAGACTTTCAAATCATGATTGCCATCGATGATGGTTAACACTGGAGCTATCGTTAGTCTCAACTTTAGCTCTTCAAAAGCCTCCTCACTTTCTGGAGTCCATTTGAATTTAGAATGCTTCTTCGTAAGCTTCGTTAAATGACCAAATATCTTCGAAAAGTTTTTAATGAACTTCCGGTAATAGCTAGCCAATCCGAGAAAACTGCGGACTTCAGTGGGGGGACTGGGCTGTTTCCAATTCTGAATAGCCGTGATTTTGCTTGGATCCACAGCGATTCCTTCTTTCGATACGACGTGGCCTAGAAATTTTACTTCATCTTGCCAGAAGATACATTTGGAAAATTTGGCTTTTAGTACATTCCATCTCAGAATTTCTAGAACCTGTTCCAGATGCTTTTCATGTTCGGCCTTTGATTTAGAGAAGATTAGAATATCGTCAATAAAAACCAGAACAAATTTATTCAAAACCCCTCTGAACACTCTATTCATCAGATCGACGAAGTAAGCTGGAGCATTACATAAGCCGAATGGCATTACTAACCACTCGTAGAATAAGTCGGGGCCTCTGAACGCTGTCATTGGAACACACTCTTCGGCAATTCGAAGTTGATGGAAGCCTGTAGCTAGGTCCATTCTTGAGAATACTTGTGCTCCATTTAATCGATCCAACAAATCATCAATCCGCGGCAATGGATACTTGTTCTTTATTATCTACTTGTTCAGATCACGATAGTCCATGCATAGCCGTAGAGTACCATCAGATTTTGGGACAAATACCACTGTTGCACCCCAATCAGAGAAACTAGGCCTGATCAGACCTTTCCGTACTAGCTGTCGTGTTTGATTGTCTAATTCCTCCTTCTCTTTCAAGGACATTCTTCGAATAGCGTGAACTACCGGCCTTGCATTGGGAATTAAAGCAATTTTGAAATCTATTTCTCTCTGCGGAGGTAAGCGAACAACTTCTTCAAACACATCCGCATAGTTCTTGACGACAAGAATATCTTTGATGAGGTCGGGAATATTCTCTGCAACTTCAGGGACATTTTCTATTTGGGCTGGAGAAACATTCAAAGCTGCCCAGAAATCTTTTCTATTAGCATTCTGACCCTCACAGGGAATGGTTATATAATCACCTGATTTGATCTTCGCCTTTACGACTCTGTCGGCGCATTTAACTTCAGCTTCATATTTAGTCAACCAGTCTAACCCCAGGATAAGATCAAACTCTTTAAAATTCATGACGACTGCGATGGTAGGAAACCGATAACGAGAGAAAGAAACTGGCACTCCACAAATCCAACTGAGATCAATGGAACCCCCAACCGGATTCTGGACAGTCATTGCTTCCTTGAGCTTTTTCAAATTCAAATCTAGTTTCTTAGCTGCATCCTTTGCAATGAAGCTTCGTGATGCGCCTGTGTCAAACAACACTTTAACTGGAATATCTTCGACAGTTAGCGTGCCTTCTAAAACATCAGCCCTTTCCTGAGCAGACGGAGATGCAGGCACCTCGGCCACTTCATTTACCTGAGCCTCTTTGGTCTTTTTTAACAGCCAGCAATCTCGCTTTATATGACCGGCCTGATGACAAAGATTGCACTCCCGAGTCACAGGAAACTTGCTCTTGGATTTAGACCCACCCTCTTTTCCCTTCTTCGAGGATTTACAACTCTTGGTCAAATGCCCTGGTTTCTTGCAGTTAGAGCAAGTAGCCGTCGTGGCTGGTTCCTTTTCAGATCTGGCCCTTTTCCTCTTGGCACTAGGCTTCTTACTTCCCTCGGACCTCATACTGGCTTCAGGAATATCAGTTTCCGACTCTGCTTTGTCTCTAGAACAGACTTCTTCTTCGTTGCGTAACATTCCTTTCTTATGGAGATCCTCGTACTGATAGGCCATATAATCCTTTCAGAAAAAGGAAGCTTCACATTCCTCAGTACACTATTCTGATACTTTCTTTGCAGGCCATGAATAAACCTCAGATTTTTTCCTCTTTGGATCTTGAATCAGATGAGGAGCAAAGTGAGAAAGTTCGTTGAATTTCTTATGATATTCTGGAATGGTCATATCACCTTGTATCAAATAAGAAAATTCATCACATAATCGCTCGGTTGCTTCGAGAGGAGTAAATCTTCCTAGGAAAATCTCTTTGAATCTATCCCAGGTGATATCACCTTCTGGATTATCTTTTATGATTGTTTCCCACCATATTAAAGCTTCTTCATTGAGCGCCCAAGATGCTACTAATCTTTTCTGGTCGCCTCTCAGCTGGAAACGCTCAAATATTCTTTCTGCAGAGCTCACCCAAGCTAGAGTTTGAATAATAGATTCATTGCCCGAGAATTGTGCTCCACCCAAATTTCGGTATCTCTTAAATAGAGCCTCTAGATCGGGTTCTGTATTCCTTCTGTTTCTGGCACTCATTTTTCTAGTACTTCTGCAAATGGCAGATCAAGTGTCAGGTCACAGAAAAGATATTTTAAAACATAGAAACATATACTTCAAATGTAAATGTGTCCATCGAGGTGTAATTTCATTCTGCTTTACTCATACTAGGATATTGCTGATCCTATCTGTATAGAGTCACCCGTCCTAGAACACTACTGGTTCTATTTCTGACGAGTTCGTTCAAATGTTATATTCCAGAACTAAGCTTAACCAAAGCTCTGATACCAAATTGAGACGACCGCAAACCCCGTACTGACGGCGGCAAGGGTAATCCGTGGAATATAACACAGAAAACAGATAATAGCAGAACAAAATTAAATAAATACACCAGAAAATGAACAATAGAATATACTGGATAAAAGTAATCATCAGAGTTACACAGTATACAGGATCACACTTAGTACAAATACAGTTCAGCTATACATAAATGTCTACAGCGGAAAACAAACAAAATATGTATAATAGGAGTTGAACAACATAAAAAGAGATAAATGATAGAATCCATCTTCAGCTCCAGCTATCCAGAAAGAAACAGCTAAACCTAAATACAAGGCTGCCCGTGTAGAAAAAGGGGCACCCGAGTTTGAAAGTGAAATAAACTACGAGTCATTCATGGGACTGGTATGAGAAATCTACTCAACACATATATAATTTGGCCAATCACAGGACCATGCCACTTTCGTGGAACGGGTTTACTCCATTGGATTGCCAGTGCTTTAAAACAAATCTTTCTTTTAAACATCGCTATGCTTTTTATAAAAATGAAGCCGTTATAAGACTCAGTTCCCATCACACAATGCAACGCAAACCGGAGGATAGAGTTTTTACCTTATAACGGCCAAAATATGCTTGATACGAATAAAACAAAGGCATTTGATATTATTGCTAGTGTCTATATGTTTTGAAAACAATTTCAAATCATAACTATCAATCATAGGCGGCATGGGTACCATATATCATGTCGCCAAATATATATATACAATCAAAACCGCATTGTCACGTATTTGGAAATTGGATTTCCGTCATGAACCAAGGCAAAAGATAGTCCTTACCGAATTCGAGACTGCCTAGCCCGAGTCTCAGGCAAGTGCGCAGGCAAGCCTTGGATCGTCAGGGCCGGTCCACCGATGTGGATTATTATGCCTGAACAATACGTTTCCCCGCCCTTTGGGGCGTAAACGAGCCAACGAATGACTTCATCGGACCCGGATTGTCCGATCAAACCGAGGCACCTCGCAACAGCAACAACCATATAGGTGAAAAGTATATAACTGTTAGGGATGGTAGGTCACTGACACCACCCTAGCTAGGAAGAAACGCATGCCCTCCCTGAGGTCCTTCTCCCGTTTCTGGTTCATACCGGGGTGTGAGGCTCGCGAACTCACGTTATACACAAAGCTACGCCCCACAGGCAGCGCTTTGATCATCACCACAGGACTTTGCTTTTCAACAGAAGCCCTGTTCATTTGCCACTTAGGCATGCCACACTAGCAATTCATGCCATGTGACTGGTGTCCATCGGTATACAACCTCTGAGCTCGTGCGTCTCAGAGAAGGGCGTTAAGCAAAAGAATAAATTCTCCACCGCCAAACAGATGTATATTTAACAGAGATCAATCAACACAGAATAAACTCTAATGTCAGGCACACAGTCCATTTACAAGTCCGTTCTGGGTTTGAACGAAACCGGAGGCACTAAATACCTCGCAAACCCATCGATCACCACGTACGTCTGGACGATCACCACTCATTATCCATATTTCGGGATGCCTCCCAATCAGGACCTCGGTTACCATCCAAACGAGGTGAAGATCTCCGGTCTTCGACCACCGTCTTCATCTTCGACTTTCAATCGTCGGTCAATTATTTGAAATGAGAATTAACTCGGCCTTTTCAAATAATTCACGTATATTTAGAATTTCAAATCAATTTATTTCAATGGTTAAATCATTCGACAACACCAGTTTTGTTCTTCAATGTAATTTTCACACCAAACACATTCAACCATCAAATACCACATAAATCGAGCAAATTCATTTTATTTCCATTTTATATCATTTGTGATATTTTATAACGATTTATCGCTATTTTTATTTATTTTAAAATAGCCAATTTATTCAAGACGACGCTTCGGGCCATAACGCGGCCGTGGCGCTGTTTTTCTTCAGATTTGATTTACACATATCTAAAAATCTAACTGTTGGATCTTCACAAAATTTACATCATTAGAAAGATCTTTTCAAAACGATTCCAACGGTTCCAGTTTCGGGAAAATCCGACGGTCGGATCTCCTGGTACAAACGTTTGAAGTTTCGATTTCAAAATACGAACTGTAGCGTCGTTATTCGATTAATTATATATATATATATATATATATAAACGTTTCTGGCGCTGTTATTATTCAGATTTGAATTAAACATTCCAGACAATCCAACCGTTGGATTTTTACAAAGTTGGTGTCGTTGGAAAGATTTTTCCAAAGCGGACCCAACGGTTGCGATTTCAGGAAAATCTGATGGTCGGATCTCCCGATATAATCGTTTGAAATCACGGTTTCAAAATGCGAACTGCACGGCCACGTTTCGTTTTAATTTTATTTATATTTATATAAATATTGTTCATTCAAAAATTCCTATATCGTTTTCACTTCAAATATTTCACTAACGCCTTTAAATTTTGGAAAATTTCGCCATAACCTCCTTTGTACGGGAGGGGCTGGGAAAATTCCCAAATAGCCACACGGGCGTCTCATGTCGAAAAGAAAAAGAAAAAGAAAAAGCCAAGCGGCTAGCCAACAGGCTCATAAAATCATCACCCAAACAAAACAGTAAATGTGTACCTATTTGTCGGGCACAAAATTTCATTTCTCTTCTCTAGCCTCTTTGCCATAACCTGTTCAATAAATATGCATGTACATATATACAGTTCTTATCACTTATCATTTTCCATTCAACTTCATATTTGATTCCATTTGGTTTAAAAACACCATTCATTCTAATGTTGCATTCACAGGTAAAAATCACATCATTAGCTAATTAATGAATATTTCGACTCATGCATATTTATTTGAACGAGTTGCTTTTTTTAACACTTCACATTTCAACAATTCATGTATATAATAAAATTGTGATTTTTATTGTAAAACAATTCTTTCCAAAACGGTATTATTTTATATAGTTTATATAGATGATAAAAAGGTGATTTTTATTATAAAACAATTTATTTCAAAATATGAATACCATTCAACAAATGAATTTCAATTCCACGAATGAATATCGTTTCAACACATGAAGGTTTTCTATAGTTTCTATATATAGATAAAAATGTGATTTTTATATTTAAAACGCGAATACCATTCAACACATGAATTTCTAATCAACGAATGAATATCGATTCAACACATAAAGGTTTTCTATAGTTTCTATATATAGATAAAAATGTGATTTTTATATTTAAAACGCGAATACCATTCAACACATGAATTTCTAATCAACGAATGAATATCGATTCAACACATGAAGGTTTTCCATTCAATGAATAAATATAGTTTTAGCAAATGAAAATAATTCAAACACATGAATATTATTCAAAATTTCGGCAGCATAACGGCAGGGTAGTTAAAACCGGGACCGTCCCTAGTACGGCTCCTCGCTCTACCTTAAAACCTCGCGGTTTTTGACAATGGGGATCATGCATCTAGTTCGCACGCATGCGGCATGTATATTTTTATTTCATTTCCACAAACTAATCCTATGTGGTTTCAACCAAATATTTCTCAACCACAAACGGGTATTTTTCAACCACAATCAATCAATATCAACCACAAACAACCATTTGCTATAAATCAATTTTCACACCAATCACAATCAATAAATATCATCCATGGTTTGTGGACGAGGGGCGTATATATATATATATATATATATATATATATATATATATATATATATATATAGCAATTCAATTTTATTTCAACACATATATAATTTTTACAACGCATATATAACTTATACATCGAACGTACAACTTATACAACGCTTATACAAGAGGTGTACAACGCTTATATAACTCATACATCGACTATATAATTTATACATCGTTGTTTTCCATATTGTTTTTAAATTAGAAATCTCACCTTGGGTTCTACTCCACCAAAAATAGCAGAAGGCTCAGAAAAATATGCGGTCTCTTTTAAAATGTAGAAGACGTCCACACGGTCACGATGTTTCCTGTTTGTCGAATTTCGTTAACAAACGAAAAAGATATGATTTTTCAAAGTTTGCAACGGTTTAAAGGTGTTAAAATCAAATTAAATAAACAAAGCCGATTACCTCAGCAAATCGTTCGAAACTAGGGTTGTAATTTTCTCCCAGTCCGTGAAGCTAGAGGACGATCGACCTTCGCAGGGTCGAAGGGCTAGGAGAGAGCTTCGCGCGCGTGGGTGAGTTGGCCAGCTCGGTGGCCCCTGGCGTTCGTGGAGGCGGCCTGAAACGCGCCACTTTTAGCCGTTGGTTCTCGTTGACAGCTGCACGAGGAGGAGCGAGACCAGGTCGGATTTGAAGAGGAGGGGGAGCTTGACAAAAACCTTAACTGGCGGAGGGGCTGAAAGTGGATGAGGAGGTCGGAAAATAGCTGGGAAGATGGGAGCATTGGCCATCGTCGATCGCAGGTCAGGGAGAGAGAAATTCCGCGTTTCTCCTTTTTTTTTTAATTCTGATTGGCCGGTGGGTTTTAAAGGGGGTTTTCTGACGCGACCACCAATCTAAACCCAACAACTGTCGTCCCCAGTGTTTTACCCCCATTCCGAACACAATGGGATATGTTTCGTAAGCCCATTCGACTGTTTCAGTCAGTTTTCCTTCGAATTAAAATATAAAACATTCAATATTTGATTTGAACGTACATTTCAATTTGCCAAGGCCACAAACTAATTCGAAAAATTCCAAAAAAATAAATCTAGCTATGTTTCGACGATACGGTTCCAACAAAACTAGTTTCGTCGAATTCTGAGACCATTTGCAAAAAGGCCCATTTTTGGTCGATCCAATTTAACTATAATTGACCAAAACACATTTTCCTTTGCCACGCTCACATACTAGCTTCAAAAATTATGAAATTTGAAACCTAGCGATAACTTCACATCCCGGATCCAACAAAAGTGGTTTCGTCAAATTCCGAGGTCGTATGCAAAATGGCCAATTTCACGGGCTATATAAATTCCATAGCGACCTTTCTGAAAATTCATTCGGCCATAACTTTTGCTTTCCGCTATGAAAATTCGATTTTTCAGATTCGATAGAAAGGTATTCACTAACAGATTTAAATATTTTTGGTTTCGCTAAAATCCGTTTTGTTTTGCACCTGGTACAGACCGACAAAATTTGAATTCAATTTTTGAAACTGCAACGCCATTTCAGGCCTTGTTTATAATTATAATTAATTATATTCGCTTTCAATTGTCGATTCAAACTCACTTTCCATTGCCATTATTTAAAATATTTATTTTAAATATTTAAAATCCATTCTTTTATCTAATTTAAATTTTTTAAATTGGTTCAGATTTTCTGGGTCGTTACAATCTCCCCCACATAAAACTTTTCGTCCCCGAAATGGAACAAAGTCGAAAGTGGTTTGATAAATCTACAATCACACAACACAACAACCAATTTGTTTTTAACCTTCCAAAAATATACTAATCAAATCCTATATCTCTTAAAAATCATTCAGAGTATAGAATAAATAGTGCACATCCATGGGAAGAAAATAGCACCAGAATAGAGAATTAAATGGTAATGCAAAGTATGGTAAATGTACCTTGCACCGGAGTCAATCAGAGATATCTATTCAGCATCTGGGATAGGCTTTCTTAATGCTCTCCTTAGTTTCCCAAGTACAATCTCGCGGATCTCCACTCCATTGCACTTTGACTAAGTGAACCTTCTTGTTCCTCAGCTCTTTGGTTTCTTTGCCTATTATCTTTAGCGGCTCTCTTCTCACAGCTAATTCTGGGGTAATTTCAATGTCCTGTTGAGCTGCTTCTTCCACGATCAAGTCTAGATCATGAACATGTTTCCGAAGTTGAGATATATGAAATACATCATGAACTCCAAGCAACCAATCAGGCAATTTAACCCTACAAGCGAGAGTTCCGATCCTTTCCAGAATAGGAAACGGACCAATGAATTTGGGCGCCAACTTTCCAGTTTTACCGAACCGGATTACTCCTCTCATCGGCGATACTTTCAAATATACATAGTCGCCAACAGCAAAGGATATATCTCTCCTTCTCCTATCGACATAGCTCTTTTGTCGGCTTTGAGCGGTGAGTAATCGCTTCTTAATAAAATCGACTTTGTCGGCAGCTTCTCGAATCATATCAGGACCCAACACAAGTCTGTTTCCGGGTTCGACCCAACAAGCAGGGGATCGGCACGGTCTACCATATAATGCTTCGAATGGCGACATTGTCAGACTCGCCTGGTAGCTGTTGTTATATGTGAATTCAGCCAAACGCAGACGGTCTTCCCATGATCCACCGAAATCTAGAACACAAGCCCGCAATAGATCTTCTAAAATGCGATTCACCCTCTCAGTCTGACCATCTGTCTGAGGATGATAAGCGGTGCTTAAGTTCAACTTCGTTCCCAGTTCGACTTGAAATGCCTCCCAGAATTTGCTAGTGAATATTGTATCTCTATCACTGACTATACTGAGCGGCACTCCATGTAGTCTAACTATTTCCTTGAAATATGTCTACGCCAGACTCTGAGCAGTTCTGTTTGATCTGACAGGTATAAAATGGGCGGTCTTCGTGAAGCGATCTACGATCACCCAAATACTGTCATTCCCTTTTCTGGTTCTGGGCAGACCATCAATGAAATCCATAGAAATCTGTTCCCACTTCCAACCAGGAACTTCCAGCGGTTGTAATAATCCAGCCAATTTCTGTTGGTCGCTTTTGACTAGCTGGCAAGTAGGGCATCGACTAACATATAAGGAAATGTCCCTTTTCATCGACTTCCACCAGAAAGTGCGTTTAATGTCATTGTACATTTTGCTTACCCCCGGATGGATACTAAGTTTTGACTTATGGCATTCATCCAGTACTTCCTTTCGAAGCTCGGGAATGTTAGGGACACAGATTCGACCTTTGAGCCTTAGAATTCCATCATTATCAACTTGAAAACTCGAGGGCTCGCCTTTCTGAATTATCTCTCTGATCTTCTAAATGAAGTGATCATCCTTTTGAAGAGCAGATATTTTATCTAGCAATGAAGTCGTGATAATAAAACTGGCGATCATTTCATTCTTTCTGCTTAACGCATCAGCCACGACATTGGCTTTCCCTGGAGTGTATATAATTTCAAAGTCATATGCTACAAGAAACTCTAGCCAACGTTGCTGTCTCAGATTCAGGTCTTTCTGGGTGAACAGATACTTTAATGACTGATGATCTGTAAACAGTTCAAATCTCCCACCCAGAAGATAGTGCCTCCAGATTTTCAAACCGAACACAATAGCCAATAACTCAAGATCATGAGTTACGTAGTTCTTCTCGTGTGGCTTCAGTTGACGGCTAGCATAAGCAATCACTTGACCCCTTTGCATTAACACTGCGCCAAGGCCTTCTCAAGAAGCATTAATCCAGACTTTCAAATCTTGATTGCCATCGATGATGGTTAACACTGGAGCTGTCGTTAGTCTCAACTTTAGCTCTTCAAAAGCCTCCTCACTTTCTGGAGTCCATTTGAATTTAGAATGCTTCTTCGTAAGCTTCGTTAAATGACCAGATATCTTCGAAAAGTTTTTAACGAACTTCCGGTAATAGCTAGCCAATCCGAGAAAACTGCGGACTTCAGTGGGGGTACTGGGCTGTTTCCAATTCTGAATAGCCGTGATTTTGCTTGGATCCACAGCGATTCCTATCGATACGACGTGGCCTAGAAATTTTACTTCATCTTGCCAGAAGATATATTTGGAAAATTTGGCTTTTAGTACATTCCGTCTCAGAATTTCTAGAACCTGTTCCAGATGCTTTTCATGTTCGGCCTTTGATTTAGAGAAGATTAGAATATCGTCAATAAAAACCAGAACAAATTTATTCAAAACCCCTCTGAACACTCTATTCATCAGATCGACGAAGTAAGCTGGAGCGTTACATAAGCCGAACGGCATTACTAACCACTCGTAGAATAAGTCGGGGCCTCTGAACGCTGTCATTGGAACACACTCTTCGACAATTCGAAGTTGATGGAAGCCTGTAGCTAGGTCCATTCTTGAGAATACTTGTGCTCCATTTAATCGATCCAACAAATCATCAATCCGCGGCAATGGATACTTGTTCTTTATTATCTACTTGTTCAGATCACGATAGTCCACGCATAGCCGTAGAGTACCATCAGATTTTAGGACAAATACCACTGTTGCGCCCCAATCAGAGAAACTAGGCCTGATCAGACCTTTCCATACTAGTTGTCATGTTTGATTGTCTAATTCCTCCTTCTCTTTCAAGGATATTCTTCGAATAGCATGAACTACCGGCCTTGCATTGGGAATTAAA
The DNA here is from genome assembly GCA_030737875.1 of Allium sativum. Taxonomy (NCBI): domain Eukaryota; kingdom Viridiplantae; phylum Streptophyta; class Magnoliopsida; order Asparagales; family Amaryllidaceae; genus Allium; species Allium sativum. Next base: position 399,657,740 of record CM060923.1, read on the forward strand.
GGAATTTTGAAATCTATTTCTCTCTGCGGAGGTAAGCGAACAACTTCATCAAACACATCCGCATAGTTCTTGACGACAGGTATATCTTTGATGAGGTCGGGAATATTCTCTACAACTTCAGGGACATTTTCTATTTGGGCTGGAGAAACATTCAAAGCTGCCCAGAAGTCTTTTCTATTAGCATTCTGACCCTCACAGGGAATGGTTATATAATCACCTAATTTGATCTTCGCCTTTACAACTCTGTCGGCGCATTTAACTTCAGCTTCATATTTATTCAACCAGTCTAACCCCAAGATTAGGTCAAACTCTTTAAAATTCATGACGACTGCGATGGTAGGAAACCGATAAAGAGAGAAAGAAACTGGCACTCCACAAATCCAACTGAGATCAATGGAACCCCCAACCGGATTCTGGACAGTCATTGGTTCCTTGAGCTTTTTCAAATTCAAATCTAGTTTCTTAGCTGCATCCTTTGCAATGAAGCTTCGTGATGCGCCTGTGTCAAACAGCACTTTAACTGGAATATCTTTGACAGTTAGCGTGCCTTCTAAAACATCAGCCCTTTCCTGAGCAGACGGAGATGCAGGCACCTCGGCCACTTCATTTACCTGAGCCTCTTTGGTCTTTTTTAACAGCTAGCAATCTCGCTTTATATGACTAGCCTAATGACAAATATTGCACTCCCGAGTCACAGGAAACTTGCTCTTGGATTTAGACCCACCCTCTTTCCCCTTCTTCGAGGATTTACAGCTCCTGGTCAAATGCCCTGGTTTCTTGCAGTTAGAGCAGGTAGTCGTCGTGGCTGGTTCCTTTTCAGATCTGGCCCTTTTCCTCTTGGCACTGGGCTTCTTACTTCCCTCAGACCTCATACTGGCTTCAGGAATATCAGTTTCCGACTCTGCTTTGTCTCTAGAACAGACTTCTTCTTCGTCGCGTAACATTCCTTTCTTTTGGAGATCCTCGTACTGATAGGCCATATAATCCTTTCAGAAAAAGGAAGCTTCACTTACCTCAGTACACTATTCTGATATTTTCTTTGCAGGCCATGAATAAACCTCAGATTTTTCCTCTTTGGATCTTGAATCAGATGAGGAGCAAAGTGAGCAAGTTCGTTGAATTTCTTATGATATTCTGGAATGGTCATATCACCTTGTATCAAATAAGAAAATTCATCACATAATCGCTCGGTTGCTTCGGGAGGAGTAAATCTTCCTAGGAAAATCTCTTTGAATCTATCCCAGGTGATATCACCTTCTGGATTATCTTTTATGATTGTTTCCCACCATATTAAAGCTTCTCCATTGAGCGCCCAAGATGCTACTAATCTTTTCTGGTCGCCTCTCAGCTGGAAACGCTCAAATATTCTTTCTGCAGAGCTCACCCAAGCTTGAGTTTGAATAATAGATTCATTGCCCGAGAATTGTGCTCCAGCCAGATTTCGATATCTCTTAAATAGAGCCTCTAGATCGGGTTCTGTATTCCTTCTGTTTTTGGCACTCATTTTTCTAGTACTTCTGCAAATGGCAGATCAAGTGTCAGGTCACAGAAAAGGTATTTTAAAACATAGAAACATATATTTCAAATGTAAATGTGTCTATCGAGGTGTAATTTCATTCTGCTTTACTCATACTAGGATATTGCTGATCCTATCTGTATAGAGTCACCCATCCTAGAACACTACTGGTTCTATTTCTGACGAGTTTGTTCAAATGTTATATTCCAGAACTAAGCTTAACCAAAGCTCTGATACCAAATTAAGACGACCCCAAACCCCGTACTGACGGCGGCAAGGGTAATACGTGGAATATAACACAGAAAACAGATAATAGCAGAACAAAATTAAATAAATACACCAGAAAATGAACAATAGAATATACTGGATAAAAGTAATCATCGGAGTTACACAGTATACAGGATCACACTTAGTACAAATACAGTTCAACTATACATAAATGTCTACAGCGGAAAACAAACAAAATATGTACAATAGGAGCTGAACATCATAAAAAGAGATAAATGATAGAATCCATCTTCAGCTCCAGCTATCCAGAAAGAAACAGCTAAACCTGAATACAAGGTTGCCCGTGTAGAAAAAGGGGCACCCGAGTTTGAAAGTGAAACAAACTACGAGTCAGTCATGGGACTGGTATGAGAAATCTACTCAACACATATATAGTTTGGCCAATCACAGGACCACGCCACTTTCGTGGAACGGGTTTACTCCATTGGATTGCCAGTGCTTTAAAACAAATCTTTCTTTTAAACATCGCTATGCTTTTTATAAAAATGAAGCCGTTATAAGACTCAGTTCCCATCACACAATGCAACGCAAACCGGAGGATAGAGTTTTTACCTTATAACGGCCAAAATATGCTTGATACGAATAAAACAAAGGCATTTGATATTATTGCTAGTGTCTATATGTTTTGAAAACAATTTCAAATCATAACTATCAATCATAGGCGGCATGGGTACCATGTATCATGTCGCCAAATATATATATACAATCGAAACCGCATCGTCACGTATTTGGAAATTGGATTTTCGTCATGAACCAAGGCAAAAGATAGTCCTTACCGAATTCGAGACTGCCTAGCCCGAGTCTCAGGCAAGCGCGCAGGCAAGCCTTGGATCGTCAGGGCCGGTCCACCGATGAGGATTATTATGCCTGAACAATACGTTTCTCCGCCCTTTGGGGCGTAAACGAGCCAACGAATGACTCCATCGGACCCGGATTGTCCGATCAAACCGAGGCGCTACGCAACAGCAACGACCACATATGTGAAAAGTATATAAATGTCAGGGCTTGTAGGTCACTGACACCACCCTAGCTAGGAAGAAACGCATGCCCTCCCTGAGGTCCTTCTCCCGTTTCTGGTTCATACCGGGGTGTGAGGCTCGCGAACTCACGTTATACACAAAGCTACGACCCACAGGCGGCGCTTTGATCATCACCACAAGACTTTGCTTTTCAACAGAAGCCCTGTTCATTTGCCACTTAGGCATGCCACACTAGCAATTCATGCCATGTGACTGGTGTCCATCGGTATACAACCTCTGAGCTCGTGCGTCTCAGAGAAGGGCGTTAAGCAAAAGAATAAATTCTCCGCCGCCAAACAGATGTATATTTAACAGAGATCAATCAACACAGAATAAACTCTAATGTCAGGCACACAGTCCATTTACAAGTCCGTTCTGGGTCTGAACGAAACCGGAGGCACTAAATACCTCGCAAACCCATCGATCACCACGTACATCTGGACGATCACCACTCATTATCCACATTTCGGGATGCCTCCCAATCAGGACCTCGGTTACCATCCAAACGAGGTGAAGATCTCCGGTCTTCGACCACCGTCTTCATCTTCGACTTTCAATCGTCAGTCAATTATTTGAAATGAGAATTAACTCGGCCTTTTCAAATAATTCACATATATTTAGAATTTCAAATCAATTTATTTCAATGGTTAAATCATTCGACAACACCAGTTTTGTTCTTCAATGTAATTTTCACACCAAACACATTCAACCATCAAATACCACATAAATCGAGCAAATTCAGTTTATTTCCATTCTATATCATTTGTGATATTTTATAACGATTTATCGCTATTTTTATTTATTTTAAAATAGCCAATTTATTCAAGACGACGCTTCGGGCCATAACGCAGCCGTGGCGCTATTTTTCTTCAGATTTGATTTACACATATCTGAAAATCTAACCGTTAGATTTTCACAAAATTTACATCATTAGAAAGATCTTTTCAAAACGAATCCAACGGTTCCAGATTCGGGAAAATCCAACGGTCGGATCTCCCGGTACAATCGTTTGAAGTTTTGATTTCAAAATACGAACTGCAGCGTCGTTATTCGATTAATTATATATATATATATATATATATATATATATATATATATATATATATATATATATAAACGTTTCTGGCGCTGTTTTTCTTCAGATTTGAATTAAACATTCCAGACAATCCAACCGTTGGATTTTTACAAAGTTGGTGTCGTTGGAAAGATTTTTCCAAAGCGAACCCAACGGTTGCAATTTCAGGAAAATCCGATGGTCGGATCTCCCGATATAATCGTTTGAAATCACGGTTTCAAAATGCGAACTGCACGGCCATGTTTCGTTTTAATTTTATTTATATTTATATAAATATTGTTCATTCAAAAATTCCTATATCGTTTTCACTTCAAATATTTCACTAACGCCTTTAAATTTTGGAAAATTTCGCCATAACCTCCTTTGTACAGGAGTGGCTGGGAAAATTCCCAAATAGCCACACGGGCGTCTCATGTCGAAAAGTAAAAGAAAACGCCAAGCGGCTAGCCAACAGGCTCATAAAATCATCACCCAAACAAAACAGTAAATGTGTACCTATTTGTCGGGCACAAAATTTTATTCCTCTTCTCTAGCCTCTTTGCCATAACCTGTTCAATAAATATGCATGTACATATATACAGTTCTTATCACTTATCATTTTCCATTCAACTTCATATTTGATTCCATTTGGTTTAAAAACACCATTCATTCTAATATTGCATGCACAGGTAAAAATCACATCCTTAGCTAATTAATGAATATTTCGACTCATGCATATTTATTTGAACGAGTTGCTATTTTTAACACTTCACATTTCAACAATTCATGTATATAATAAAAATGTGATTTTTATTGTAAAACAATTCTTTCCAAAACGGTATTATTTTATATAGTTTATATAAATGATAAAAAGGTGATTTTTATTATAAAACAATTTATTTCAAAATATGAATACCATTCAACACATAAATTTCAATTCCACGAATGAATATCGATTCAACACATGAAGGTTTTCTATAGTTTCTATATATAGATAAAAATTTGATTTTTATATTTAAAACGCGAATACCATTCAACACATGAATTTCTAATCAATGAATGAATATCGATTCAACACATGAAGGTTTTCTATAGTTTCTATATATAGATAAAAATGTGATTTTTATATTTAAAACGCGAATACCATTCAACACATGAATTTCTAATCAACGAATGAATATCGATTCAACACATGAAGGTTTTCCATTCAATAAATAAATATAGTTTTAGCAAATGTAAATAATTCAAACACATGAATATTATTCAAAATTTCGGCAGCATAACGGCAGGGTAGTTAAAACCGGGACCGTCTCTAGTACGGCTCCTCGCTCTACCTTAAAACCTCGCGGTTTTTGACAATGGGGATCATGCATCTAGTTCGCACGCAGGCGGCATGTATATTTTTATTTCATTTCCACAAACTAATCCTATGTGGTTTCAACCAAATATTTCTCAACCACAAACGGGTATTTTTCAACCACAATCAATCAATATCAACCACAAACAATCTCAAACAACCATTCGCTATCAATCAATTTTCACACCAATCACAATCATTAAATATCGTCCATGGTTTGTGGACGAGGGGCGTGTATATATATATATAGCAATTCAATTTTATTTCAACACATATATAATTTTTACAACGCATATATAACTTATACATCGAACGTACAACTTATACAACGCTTATACAAGAGGTGTACAACGCTTATATAACTCATACATCGACTATATAATTTATACATCGTCGTTTTCCATATTGTTTTTAAATTAGAAATCTCACCTTGGGTTCCACTCCACCAAAAATAGCAGAAGGCTCAGAAAAATATGCGGTCTCTTTTAAAATGTAGAAGACGTCCACATTGTCACGATGTTTCCTGTTTCGTCGAATTTCGTTAACGAACGAAAAATATATGATTTTTCAAAGTTTGCAACGGTTTAAAGGTGTTAAAATCAAATTAAACAAACAAAGCCGATTACCTCAGCAAATCGTTCGAAACTAGGGTTGTAATTTTCTCGCAATCCGTGAAGCTAGAGGACGATCAGCCTTCGCAGGGTCGAAGGGCTAGGAGAGAGCTTCGCGCGCGTGGGGGAGTTGGCCAGCTCGGTGGCCCCTGGCGTTTGTGGCGGCGGCCTGAAACGCGCCACTTTGAGCCGTTGGTTCTCGCTGACGGCTGGACGAGGAGGAGCGAGACCAGGTCGGATTTGAAGAGGAGGGAGAGCTTGACAAAAACCTTAACTGGCGGAGGGGCTGAAAGTGGATGAGGCGGTCGGAAAATGGATGGGAAGATGGGAGCAGTGGCCGTCGTCAATCGCAGGTCGGGGAGAGAGAAATTCCGCGTTTCTCTTTTTTTTTTTTTTAATTCTGATTGGCCGGTGGGTTTTAAAGGGGGTTTTCTGACGCGACCACCAATCTAAACCCAACGACTGTCGTCCCTAGCGTTTTACCCCCATTCCGAACACAATGGGATATGTTTCGTAGGCCCATTTGACTGTTTCAGTCAGTTTTTCTTCAAATTAAAATATAAAACATTCAATATTTGATTTGAACGTACATTTCAATTTCCCAGGGCCACAAACTAATTCGAAAAATTTCAGAAAAATAAATCTAGCTATGTTTTGACGATACGGTTCCAACAAAACTAGTTTCGTCGAATTCTGAGACCGTTTGCAAAAAGGCCCATTTTTGGTCGATCCAATTTAACTATAATTGACCAAAACAAATTTTCCTTTGCCACGCTCACATACTAGCTTCAAAAATTATGAAATTTGAAACCTAGCGATAACTTCACATCCCGGATCCAACAAATGTGGTTTCGTCGAATTCCGAGGTCGTATGCAAAATGGCTAATTTCACGGGCTATATAAATTCCATAGCGACCTTTCTGAAAATTCATTTGGCCATAACTTTTGCTTTCCGCCAGATTCGTTAGAAAGGTATTCACTAAATATTTAAATATTTTTGGTTTCGCTAAAATCCGTTTTGTTTTGCACCCGGTACAGTCCGACAAAGTTTGAATTCAATTTTTGAAACTGCAGCGCCATTTCAGGCCTTGTTTATAATTATAATTAATTATATTCGCTTTCAATTGTCGATTCAAACTCACTTTCCATTGTCATTATTTAAAATATTAATTTAAATATTTAAAATCCATTATTTTAGCCAATTTAAAAATTTTTAATTGGTTCAGATTTTCTGGGTCGTTACACCCTACAGATGTAACAGCAACCTTAGTCTTCGAATTAGGGTAAAGGCTCTCAGATTTCAATGTATTTCCCACAATAGACTCGAATGTCTCATCTATATGATTTATCAGCCTTTCCCCCAAGTATTCATCCAAACCAGTTATGAACTTTTAATTCTTCTTCTCGGCAGTCTCGATAAGGAATAATCCATACTAAGATATCGAATTCAGCAATATATTTTAAGGCTGCCCTACCATTCTGCTTAAGTTCCAAAATTTTCCTAAACAATTCTGATTTTTGAGCAGTTGGGATAAACATATCACTGAACCGAGTCTTAAACTGATTCTAAGTAACTTGATCTTCAGGAGAAGCTGCTTTAATAGCATTCCACCAATTGATTACTCAATCTTGAAGTTGACGCGATGCTAGCTTTCTCTTCATTGCATCTTCAATTCCCATATCCTCAAAGATGCGCTCACAACTATCAAGCCAATCTTGAACTTCCGTAGCCGACTCTGTTCCATGGAACGGTTTTTCACGAAGACTAGTATAATCTTTGTAGAGCTTGGCAAAATCGGCCCTAGGCGCCTGCACCGCTGCACCACCACCATTAGCAGCATTGGGAACTGCCCCCTGAACATCTCTATGCATCTCTCTCATGAAGGTAGCAAACATCGTCCTCATATCAGGGACATTCCTATTATTGACCCCTGAACCCGTACTACTTGTATATCGGCTCATCGTTCAATCTGTAAAGAGAAAACGATTAACCATCTCCTTAGTGGTGCTAGTGCAATGCGTCTTCATCCTTAGATATACTAATAGTATATAAATATATATATTTTGAAAAACAAAATATCACAAATACGCGCTCTTAAATATGTATACTGTTGGGTACATCAATGTGTTATATGGTTTTTATTTGATGATAACAAACAAATAATATTATCGAAATGTGTTTGCAACTGTACTATTTTACATTTCATTTCATAGAAATAAATATTTATTGAATAATATACTATTATACATAGTTCACAGTATATTTATTCAATTAAATATTTTATTTCAAAATCTGAAATAGTAGAACATTATAACTCCACTATTGTATATTCACAGTTATAATATTTTACATGGAATCATACTACTGAATTAATTTGAATATGATAAACAATTTGATTTGAATATAATAAAATAATATTTTAATTCAATTAAATTTGTTTATTACAAATATCAGTACAATTTTACCATTCTGTACATTTATTCCTCACTACAACTATCATCACTCTGTACACAGTCATTGCCTCACTATAGTTATACTCGTTCACTCATATACAGACTCATACAGTTTTTTTTACACGTGTACTTGTCTTGATGTACTCAAGATCCTGTCCAGCAATCCTGTTCAGCCACCTGTACACGTGCCACAAACACACACACGCAGTAAACTGGAATAAAAATAAAAATTAAATACAAGAAAATAAAAATTTATTTTTAAATTTTATTTGCCATAGAATTTTGGTGTGTTTCTCATCATTTTTCTAGACTTGGTCTGATATATATATCAAGTGCTAACATTTGTTTAAGTGTACAGAAAAGAAACCAGCATTGCAATTGAGAAACAGACTCGTGGACCAACTCAACTCAGTGCATGTATCAAATCTAGGCATCATCTGTTTATATCATATTTTTATAAAGTCAGGAAAAATTCAAGAAAAGTTCAACTGCATTATTTGTTCGGCATAAAGCAATGAGAAAACAACAAAGTATCTACATAAATGTTTCGGTTTAAAATAAGAGCAGTTGCAAGTGTATACATATATTGTCATTCACAACAAGTTCAGAATAAGTTAGCAAGTCAATGCAATATAGGTCGAGCACAAATGAGACAGCACGAACTAACCAAGAAAGGATCAACTGTAGTACCAGTTCTTATCAATGCAACATGCATATGGACAAAAACAAGACAAGTCACAACTAGAAAATGACAATGTACAACAGCACATATTTGGCATGAAGCAACCAGGTCACATGTCAAGAGAGTTAACAAGTATACATGGAACAAGCAAGATTAAAAGTGCACATGATCAAACCTATAGAAGCATTTCAAGTGCGGTCGAGGATGGTACATGCGACTGTGTGGACAAGGGTGTGTACATGATTATGCAAATACAACATGGTGCAACAGGCCATGACCAAAGCCAAGTACAAGAGCAGAGTCGTCAAGCAAGTCGGCAAAGACAGGGTTGTGTATGGTGAAACAATGTCATGAACCATGCTCTATCACAATCATACAGTCAACATGAAGCATGACAGGTCAGGGAACTACAAGCATTAACTGGTTGCATATGTAAATGGTACAAAGGGGTACAAGAGATTATAAGGACCAAAGAATAAATGAGCAAGCAACGTAATCTGAAATGGTTCAGCTTAGCTCATGCATACAAGTCTGGTCAAAAGAAAAAAGCATAGTGTAATGGAGTTCACACAAGAAGGCACAAGTTCAATGATACATAATCAACAAGATCAACATGACAAAAAATAAGGTTCGGGACATATGTAAACATTTCAAGTTACAATTGGTGCAAGTGCAACTAGTCAACCAAGTTCAATTTCAAGTGAAACAGTATTACAGGCCAGGCTTAAAAGTGACATAGGGATGTAATTTAGGCAAGAGCAAGGTGCAGCAGTCACAAGACTATAAATATACAGAAGCACAAGTATAATCAAGTATCAAGTCTAGTAATTTGTTCTTAAGCAAGTAAAGTAAGCAATACAGACAGATGAATATCACAAATGAAGTAGAACAAATATGCAAAACCGATTATAGTTTCTGTTCTTATCAGATCATATAACAACAGTTCAAAGTCGAGTATGCAATGGCAAGTTCAAGTGAAGGATTTGTGCAAGACGTTTAATAAAAATGTGTTCATATTAGTTTTTTTTAAGGAAAATTCCATTCGAATAATAAGGGAAAATATTTGTTTAGAAATGGTCAACCAGAAAGTATAATTGAAGCTCCAGAAAAATTGATTCAAGGTTGTAATAGATAGAGACCATTTCAAAGTCAAGAATTCTCATGCAAGTATTACATAAAGGTTGAAGTTTTCAACTCCATCAAATGAGAAGCCGAAGATTTCAAAAAGCCCCAAACTTTTCGTATATATCAAGACTAAATCAAATTATGAAATCAGAGCATAAATTTAGGATTTTTAATCCTATAAATACACCAATCATCACTGGCTTTCAATCTATCCAAGTTCAAGCACAAAAAGGAGTAATTCGAATTTAAAATCATACCAGAAAGGAGAGTACTTGGATCCTTCAACTCAACTAAAGAAGAGATAACGACTGCAAATTGAAGAACATCAGAGAAGAGAGAGCGACAATCATAGGAGTTTACAAACCTTGGCCAAGTCGCAATCGCCATCGCCATTTTTTTTTCCAGAGATACTAAAGAAATCAGGCTAAATTAAATGGGTGGACAAATAGAAGATGGCCGACCAAGTTACAAAGGACTTAAAGGAATTTGTTTTTTAAAACTAGGGTTTAGTTTTGTTAAGGGTTTAATTTTAAATTGTCTGTTTTTATTTGTTTTAATTTCAATTTGTAATCAAATCTAGAGTTTTCTAGTTTGTCTCGAAAACTAGGGAGACTGATTACGGGATTATAAATCGGGAAATCTGATTTCGGGGATAGAAATCAGTGCAGGGTTTTAAGCATAGGATTAGTGCAACTAGAGCGAGATTGTGAGGCATTTTTGTGTAGCTCCTAATAGAAAATGGGGATAAGTTTTGAGCGTAGGGTTAGGACAAGGAGGCTAGGAATTGTCGCGAGTTTACGTGTGTTGTAAGCAATGTAATTGTTGACTTATACCTAGTAGAAACCTTAGGGAATGCAGCAGCAGGCAGAGTTTTGCTGATGCTAGGTATATCTGTGTGTTATTTATTTTTCGCATTTACTCTGATTATTATCTATGTTTGATATTATTTAATTACTCAGCAAAAACTACAATAAACCCTATTCACCCCCCCCCCTTTAGGTTAATTTAGATCCTACATATACTATCTCTCCTTGATGTCTTCCCCTAGGTTAACTACGCAACCTAGAGCTCTGATACCAAGTTTGACGGCCCGCCCCAGACCAGCCGACATTTCTGTAAAACACATTGTGCCAAAGCCCGACTAGCATGGGACGGTTGTCAAAGGAAAAGGGTTTGAAACTATATCTACAAAGGAACCTGTAGTATATCTCACAGAACATGAAATAAAATATAATAATAACATAACTTGACATAAAACAGGCGAGATAGTGCATAAGCTGAAAACTAAATCATCATAGCAGCGTACTCCAAAATACAGCTTATGATCCAAACCATTATTACAACTTCAAAATCTCTAAAGAAAATAGAAAAGTTACACTACTAATGCCCAAAGTAGTGACCAGCAACAACACAGGGAGGATATATGTAAATAATACGTGGAAGCCTCCTACTCGTCTCCGGACATCTACTCGTGCATAATCACCCGACTTATCTCTAGTCTGCTTGTTTAGGAGCACCCAGAGTAATAAGAAGACACATAAAACTCTGGGTCAGACAAAAGTCTGGTATGAGCGATAATAGCAAAACAGAGCAATAATAGGTATAAATAATCATAACTGAACCTGGACCCGTAATCAAAGAGTTAACACAACAAGTTGTACAGTACTCTAAGGTAACACTAACATAAAGCGTAAAATAGGAGTGTGCATGTCATGGTGATAGCAAACATCAAACATTGCAATCAACCTCACATCTCTCACTCAGTGCGTAAAGTATATGATATCCACCACTTTGATCACCAAACCCTATGCCACGACCAATTTACCCTTGGGACCTTAATGACCTCATTGCGCTAGTCCATAACCACTAATCCCTTGCAAAAATCACCTTGCCCTTGGGAATCCTAATGGTCCCATTGCACTGATCCATAGCCATGCCATGATCACATGCCCTTGGGAGTCTTAATGATCCAATTATGTTGATCGATAGTGATTAATCCGTCTCTCAGTGGTGAACTAAAGCTATAGATATTGTTAACCTCTTTGCACAAGTCCCGCAGCAAAGTCCAACTCATAAAGTTAACTTGTTGGTTCCCATTTGGATCTTAAGTTCTAACTTCCTATTTGGTACCTTTTCGTCTCAGGTTTTTAGCCACCATTGTGGCTCGGTTCACACGTGCATAGTGCTCTAGTCATCATCGGTTCGATTCGTGGCGCTCTACCGGGGTCGGGTCAGTTCGTGATGTCCTTCCCTTGGCATTTCGGTTCGTGATGCCTCCTCCAGAGCATCGGATCGGTTCGGCTCATGGCTCCAATCTCCGGTTCAGGGTCAGGCTCCTTCGCTCGAGCGGGTCGGTTCGTGAGACCCTATCCGGGTCGGGTCGTGGTCTTCAAGTGCAAGCATATCAACCGGTCGGCTCATGATTCTGAGGCGCCTTCGGCTCGGTCAAGCCCCACGGTTCATGTCGGGCTCTCACTTCGAGTCGTGATGATTGTACAGGAGCCGGGTCGGAGTCACGAGTGGGTTATAAGAGTGAGCACGAGCCGGGTCCTGTACTATTTTCTACAACTTTCCAACAAGCTATTTACGCCACATGACAGCATTTTCGACCATTCTAATTTTTCTAAATAATCATGAAGCACTCCAAAAAGTAGTAATAACATGTATAATCAATCACAAACACCGAAACAACAATTTAACATGTTAATACGGATCAAGCATACCCAAAACCCATGTTTTCCTTTTAATCCCCTTAACCCTGATTTAACTGTAGGATTAGCAAAATATGTCCAAATTAACCCAAATTTCTAACAGAGGCATAAAATAATACTTTAGAATTTCTACATACTTTTCCATATTTTTATAATGCATAATTTCGTTAATTAACACTAATCACCCCTAATTAGCTGTAATTAGTGAAAAACAATGCAAATCACACACCTTAGCCACGAATAAATCTCAAATCTGAAAATATCTATGACTTGGTTCGAATCCCAATGCAACATAGCAGCTCTATCTCGATTTCTATGCTAATCCGCCTTAATTTGATGTTGGTTTGGCTAATATGTGATTAGAAAGTGATTTAGGATGAATTTTGAAGGTAGAGACCATTGCTAGGTTTCAAGAGATGTAAGTGGCAGCTAGAAGATTGAATAAAACTGATTTCCCAAACCATATCAGCCTCCCCATAACTCAGATCTCGAAATGGGTTATGGGCCTAGCTACTAATAACCCTATTTGGCCCAATTAAGCTGTTTTTTATCTTCCAAACTTTATTTCAGCTATATCTCCTAAACAATAAGTCTGTTTGATTAATGTGACCACTCTACGGAAAGGTAAGCTATTATCTGAATAAAATGAAAGTAGTTTTAGGTCAAAACTCCTTACCAATCAAAAGTTATAGGTGAAACGAGATTCACCAGGGGCAAAACGGTCATTTAAAATTCGGAAAAAATCGTGAATGTGGGAAATGACCTCAATAGTCGTTCCCCAAAGCTACACGACTATACGACTTCATACGAAAATGAAATAAATATTCTACAATCCTTCGATGCATAGAATGCGGGTCGTTACATAATCCGCTGCCTTAAATAGGAATTGAATAATTTGGCTGCTTCAGATCATAGCATAACTATCAAATATCAAACATTTGCATGCTTAATTAGTAGTTTAATTAACCTAGAATATCTGTTTTCAATTAGTTGCATAGAAGAAGAAAAATACTTAGGGAATGCCTTCGCCAAAATTCATAGTATCTACTTCCATTTTAATGGCTAAGTGGTCAGGTTTAATATCATGTTTAGGTACTTTTATTCATTCAAACAAAGTAAAAAAGTTAAGATACACATCAACATTACATAAATGAAAAATACATAAAAATAAATTTTTTTTTTAAAACAAAAAGCATATTTACTGTTGGAAACTGAGGGGGTACAATCAAAATTTGACTCAAGTGAAGCATAAGATAAACACATGAAATAGTAAGTTGATGAAAACCATTGGATAATTGCATATTATGAAAAAAATATTAAACATATTTATTGCCTAAAATTGTGGAGATTTGGACAATTTAGAAATTGATCTAGGTGAAGCATAAGATAAATACGTGAAAATGTAAGATGATGAAAAATATTGGTTTAGTGCACATGTGGAAAAGTATACAAAGGAAAGAAATGTAATGCCATATCAAAAAAAATTCATACTCAAACACCATGCATAAAAAGAATCATCGGGCATAGTTCTAGAGAGCTATGGATAAAGAAATAGGAGTCTAGGTGGGAATTCTTGCTTTTTATGACATCAACGTTACCATTAATTGTCAGGTAGTTGATGCAGCTTAATAAAGGAATCTAAAAGAAATATTCAAATAAACACTATGTTATGGTTGATAGGTATACGAATTGGTTGTTCACGAATATTTCAGGGTGCATATTTCACAATAGTCTTACTTATACAGACAATTTGAATAATCCCTTAGCTATTTAGATTTCTCAATATCTACAATACAATATATTAATGTAATTTAAATTTGCTTGTATGCATGAATGAATACTCATAATTTAATAGCCAACTCCCTCTTTGTCTTTGTTCTTCTCGTATGTGGCGTACTCAGTTTGAAATTTGAATAAGTATGAAGACCCCTAAAACTTTCAATATGTACAAAGACCCCTAAAACTATGTAGTTCATATAAAATATTGTAAATTAGATAAGGCAATGTGTTATTTTGAAAAACATTGGTCAAATGCCTTCCCAAATCCTGCTAACTAATAAATATTTAAACTTATCTTATAAACAATGAAATACTTATTATGGGTATTTGTTGAAAAGAAAAAAGGGTAGAAGTAAACAAAGTGAGATGTAGTAAACATGAAAAACAAACACTACTGGAAATTTAACTTAAACCGACTAATTTTCAGAAGGGAAAAAAAATATAATTTCAAGATAACAATTACGATATCCATTTTGAAATGGTGTCGTGAGAGTTACTAACTTATATTGACATGGGTATGAACAATGAATTATGGGTTGTGATCACTCGTAACTATGAAAATTTATTTATAGCAACATTTTGGGTAGCATATCAATTGCAACTGATGCATGGAACAAAATCATCAGCAAAATCACCAGCTGACAAATGCAATGTTGTGTTTACATTATATCTCTCTAATGCAATTTTGAAATCACGGTACTATAATGTGTCTTTTGACTTACACAACATTTACAACCACATAAATATTCCTAGAATCATTAAACACAGATTCCTGTGTTTACTTGCAAATTGCAGTTGTTTTCAATACCGCCACGCAAACTCAAAAAAAAAAAGGGACGACCAGAAAGTACTTCAATCCATCTTAAAGCAAATGTTTGTACTCCAGATTTTGGTCTCCAATTGAAGAACACTGCCTCAAGGTATACAAATCTGGCACACATGATTTTGGTATTCAAGATTAGCTTCACTGTCAGCTAGTTCAGATAAAACTATCTATTTTTTCCAAAAGAATAGAAAAATATGAAAAGTGGATTAGAATGAATGGGGCAGTGGTTGGACGAAATAAAATCATTATACAAAAAGTCACCACCGTCATCTGATGTAAGTAATGCATCATGATGAAAGCTCGCCATCAAATGCATAGTTTAAGAAAAGCTACCATCATCAGAGCTAATTAGGTTGTGTTTACAATAAGTGGTAACGGTGTATTTTAACGGGTATTAAAATGGGGTGTTAAAATAGGGTAGAAGGTTAAACAGAGCATGAGTTTGTGGCAGCAAACAGAGCATTTAAACGGGACAATTAACAAAGTAATTGAAGGGGGAAAATGGGGTAATTAAGGAGAAAAACAAATAATTAATGGTTAAATAGGTTTAAAGAGAGCAGAAAAATCAATGGCTGGCGTCGTCGATGTGAGTTTTTTGCTCAGTCAAGAAACATAGGCAAATTATTCACTGTAGTTTCGGAAGCGTCCGACACGTTCAGAACACAATATGAGCAAATTTGTTGTCCGAACATTACAATAATAGTATTTGCGGCTCAGGCTTCCCTATATTTAATTGCAATTCAACCTTCCATCGTCATGACACTGTACGCTTTGTTTCCCTCCAATTTACCCTTTGCTGTTTTCAAAAATATTCAACTTTGAGGAGGTAATATTTCCAACAGTTTTTTTTCCGTTGTTTACTATCCTCAATCGCTGGTTCTGGCTTTACGTATGCCCTACTAAATTTGAATATTTATAGTCATTCTACTTTTGTGCCATATTGCATCATGTTTCTTTAAATCGTAGTTTTTATTAAGAAACATTGAAACTCGTAGAGGAGATGTTTTCCTCAGTTTGTATTTAGGATCTCTAGTTTGTTCTCATTTAGAAATTGAGCTAAAAAAAATTACCCTTCACCATTACTTAACAATGGGTTTCGGTAAGGATATTAAATGCTATATACATTATTATGGATGAAAGTAAATCCATAAAACTTTTTTAGATTGGTTGTTCTTTCCCATCATTTTTTTTTTCAAAAGATTGATAGGTTGCAAGTATTTGTAATATCAATTACAGTCATGGGAGTTTCATCTTACGTTTGACAATTTTTCTTAATATGTGGATCAAGTAAAATAGTTTATGGTGTACATTCAGAGTCAGTTGCGAGCACTACTAAGGAAGAGTTGATCCAATGAGCCAGAAGATTGTGTGGCTATGCAAAATTTGATATTCAAACCGTGTATAGTAGTTTCTAAAACAGGCAGCAACATTGCCAAAATAAGCATAAGTTGTACAACTGAATTTCAACTTGTATGACGCATAGATGAAAGGCATTTAAAATAGAAGAGACAAAAATTTAAACTGAAATAGAGAAAGATAACAAAAACAACTAACTCAGGCACATGAATTTGTTATCTTGTAGTGCTCATTCCTATCACAGTCGCCAAACTTTACTCCATTTTCAAATGGATTTTTTTTTTCAGTTGCAGTGCTACGTCAAAGCAGGAAACCATCAGACTGAGCAGAAATGATTAACTGCAAACAAATTATAACACAGATGTAACCACGTTGCACAAAGTTTTTTTCCAACATATGCAAATCCATTACTTTTTAGCTAAAACCTTCATCGGTGGGGGAATGTTAGGTAAATCATTGTTTTTGATAAATTAAATGCATGAAAGGGATGAATTAAAAAAATGAAAACATAAAAATACGAAGTCAGTAGAAGATGACATTATTTTAAACACTTTATGTACGAATTTTTTTGAAAGAAAAGATGAAGCAAAACCAAAACATGACCATTTATATATACAAAATCAATGCCATATTAAAAGGAAAATAAGGCATGACCAACCCAAAACAATGCATATCAACCCTGCAAAGCTTATATGAACTACACAGTTACCATAAAAAGAGAACAAAACACAAAATATATGGATGTAACTTCTGGAACTTTAGATTGTTGGTGTTGTCTAACCAAAGTGTTGAAAAGGATTAATGTAATGACCCGGATATTTCGTCGGTTAATTTTAAATATTTAATATGGATTTAAATATTGAGTTGATAATATAAATGAATTTTTACATTGAGTTGTTGATTTAATAATCGATATACAACTTAATATCGAATATATTAAATTATCGTAATACGAAGTTAATTCAATTCGAAGTTAAAACTAAACTGAAAACAGTTCAGATGATCAATACAAACTTCTGTTTGAAGTGGAATAATAATATTAATTTATTATCAAAAAATTTATGGTTTCAAATTTTAACTATATCGATTTAAATTAATATCTTCTCAAGACGATCAAATGAGACATCGGAACCTGTTCCAATAGGTCCAGAATATAGGAATAACCCTGAAAAAGTCAGTTGTTGGGTTCAGAAAGGAGCTCAGAATCATGGGGTATTTTAATTAATGGACACCGGTCCAAAAACAAATTAAAATAAAATAAATCGCACCATGTTCCTTGTTTAGTGGACAGAAACAAAACATCAAAGAAGAAAATTTAACCTCGCCATTTAATTCAAAACCGCGCCCTTCCTTTATAAAATCACAGTGAACTTCCCCCTTTGATTCATTCTCCTCCTCAATTCTGTTTTACGTTCGTTCATTCCAGGGATTTTCAATTCCCATTCTTCCCTCTCTTCGAAACCGAAATCAAAATAAAAATAAAAAGGAGCAGCTCTTATATCCGTTCTTTATTAAACCAAAATCAAAACTTCTAAATCTGTTTACTCTATAAAATAAATCGTAAGTGCTCCTTTTCGAGTTGTTCTTCACGCTGGTGCATTGTCGGATGTCGCGACTCAGTTTGGGGAGGAAATCAATTGTCAAACAACCAGCTGTTCACTGAGTTTGTGGAAATCGAAGCCGTCTTTTCTGCTATTTGTCCGAAGCCCTAACGCCATCATGGATTTCCAGTTTGGTTCGAGAATTGGTAAACTCGATGGGTGGAAAATCGATGAACGCGAGAAGACCTAGTTAGGGTTCGAGCTTTCATTTGGAGGATTTGTGGCATCGCGTTTTCCAGTAAATCCGAAGATGTCTTCGAGATGGGAGAATAGGAGTACACAGATGGATGCAAGGCAGGTTGGCAATTGGGTGAAGATGAAGTGGAGGAGCGAGCTCAGGTGGTTGAAGAGGACAGCTGTTTTCCACGAAAAGAGAAAGGCCATGTTTTAAACAGGAAAAATAGGTAATTATGGAAAATTGGTAATTTAGTTTAAGTTAATTGCTTAAGGTGATTTTCGAAAATTTTAAATACCCTATCTATCTCATTTAGATGCAAAGTAAGTGCGATCAAGAACAAGGAAGAAGGTTGTGTATTCTAAAGATGGAAGAAAAGGGATTTGTTTATCTCGTAGGCTTGAAAATGGAAAACGAGATTAAGGTAAATAATTAATTTAAATTAGACTAATATAATTCTTATTATTATCATTCCTTTCCAAATGGTTAGCTTAAATGATATGTATATTAATTATATGAGGTTCAGAAAAAATATATGAACAAACGAGTCACATTAGGTTTGCGGAATATATAACTTGGGTTGAGTAGAGATTTTTCTGAGTTGGTTAGGGATTCTAATAATTCAAAAAGCTGGATATACATCGAATAAAATCAGGTGAGTAATTCTCACTCTAAATTTATTTTCTTTTATTAAAAATAAATTGTTGATTTCTTGGATGCATTTATAAATTGATTGTCAGTTGTGGCTATCATATATATATAAATATATTAGTTATTTAGGCTTGGTTGTTGGGGTTATTATATATATACATACATACATATATATATATATATATATATATTGGTGGTTGGATTCCCGCAGTACCATTAGCTAATTCCCGTAGTATCATTAGCGGATGACCCTGTACGCCCCCACGCTTTGATAGTGAATGACCTTCTATACCACGATATCCTTCCTCGAAGCAGGATGGGTATTATTTATGTGACTAACGTCCGTGGATGCAGGAAAACAGGTTGGAGGGATCCAACTGGATTCCTCAAAAATATTATCATCTGTTTGGTTTCATATGTGTTTTCTTATATGATGTGTTAGAAAAACCCGTGATATGATAATTTGGTTTTTTTTTTATGTTTGAAATATCACTGGGCCTAAATGGTAATTTATAGAAATATCATAAATAGGGTTTTGAGATTTAAAAAGGTAAATTATATTTCTCAAAAATAGAATTTGAATTTAGAATGGTCTAAAAATATTTACTTGTTTTAAATAAATAAAACACGTATTTAATTTATAAATGATATTTATAAATCAAATAACACAGGAAATTGAAGTAAATTTATAAACGATGTTTATAAATTAAATAATACAGGAAATTGAAGTAAATTTGTAAACGGTATTTATAAATGAAGTGGAAAAATTATCCTTTGACAATTTGAATATTTAAACTCAAATGTGAATTTAAAAATAGAAATGGAGAAATCATTTTAAAGAAATAAACGATGGAATTTATTCTGATGTTCAGAATATAAATTGAACTAAAATAAATTCTAAGGATTTATGATTTGAATTTGATTAATTCGAATTTATTTAAATAGAAGTTAAATTAAATATGGAAATAAATTGGATGTTATATATATAAGTTATTATAAATAGAAATTTCCAAAATAAGATTTTGGTTTTAACTAGATTTCAAAATAGACTTGTTTAAATATAAAACAAGGAAATTTAAAAAATGGTGTTTATAAATATAATGAATTAATTATCAAGAGATAATTGGAATAATTAAATTCAAATATTAATTTAAAAATAGAATTTGAAATCATTCAAAAGGGAACAATGGTTTTTATTCTGCAATTCGGAATATCAAAGGGATGGAGTTTCAATTAGAAATTTGAAAAGGGAACTTGTTTAAATATATGAAAGAAGGAAGTTGAATTTATAAATAGTGTTATAAATTTGGTGAAATAAATTATCATTTGGATAATTTAAACCATTTAAATTCAAATAGGAATTTAAAAGTAAATTGGGAAGTGTTTGAACCAAAACGATTGATTATATTTCGGAATCCAGAATATAAGCTGAACAGAGAAAAACTCAATGGGTTTATAATTGAAATTCTATTATATCAAATTTTATAAATAATTTATTTATAAAAGGAATTGGAATTAAATATAGAAGATTGAAGTATAAATAAATATATTACCGATTAAGGAAAAATTGACAATTATAGATAATCGGAAATATTATGTTGAATTGGGAAACTGATTTGATGTATATTAAAATTATATCAGAATGAAGTTGAATTTATTATAAACGAAGTTTAAACGTTTATATATATAAATATAATTAAAACGAACTCGCCGCAGCGCTGCAGTTTGTAAATTGGCGTTCCGATCTTCAATTGAGTATACGGGACTCAATTGAAATCGGGATCCTTTGAAACAAGAATTGTTAGGACCGTTGGAATAATAGTTTTCTAATGGAAGAGAAAAATCTGGATTTTCATCGAATAGTTTTTGAGTTATGTCAAAATCAAATTTTCAGAAAAACAATGCCAGAACCATTATACGATTTATTTAAATAACTAAAAGGATATTAAGGAAATAAAATCCGAATGGCCATTAGAAAAATCCAGACTAGAGACATAAAATAAATATGAACTCCAGCCAAGCAAGTGAAATGATTTTTGAAACAAAAATCAGATTTTTAGTTATTAAATAGATTTAACTAGTTTGAAGAATAAATAGTTAATCGAGATTTGAATCGAAATTGGGCATTGGATAAGTGAAAGAGATTTCAGAATTTTTATTCGAAATCGAATATGTAACTCGAGTTGAAAACGGAATTAGATTGGGTTCATGAATAGATTAAAATATATTTGAATGTGATATGTTCAAATAAGAAGTGAAATAGGCAAATATAGCTAATTAGAAAATAAATTACCGAATTGGAAAGACGAATGGATTGAGATGAAACCAAATGGAAATATTTGGATATGTGTTAGACAGGTATGGAATGAAGTGTTTGAAGATTTTAATTTATGTGCCCGACAACAAGGTACACGTTTAAATTCCATATGAGGCTTTATGCGCCGAATCGGCAAGCCGCTTGGCTTTCTAATTTTCATTTTGAATGGAAAGGGTCCAGAGATGCGTTTAGTAGTTGTACCGAGTCATCTGTACAAAGGAGGTTATGGCGAATTTTTCCAGAATTTAAGGCGTTAGAATATTTTTAAGAAATTTTGATAGTTAGAAATCAATGTATCGAAATATATAGAACCCGATAAGGAAAGGAACTTAAAAATAGAATATTATGAACAAAAAGAAAATCTGTAGTTAAATATGGTAAAATTAGAAAGAGAAACATATATGGGTTTTAAAATGAATAACTGGTTTGTATTGTGTTGTTTATTCGAGAATAATGGATTTTGTCCGTTTTGAAGTTAAGGATGTTTTCAGTCAAGGTCTGAGAGGTAGTTATACCCCAACTTGATTGATTTCATTTTTAACCGATAAATAGCAAGATCCAGTCGCCAAGAGAAATGTTTGAAAAAGAGTTAGTTGGATGCAGTGTTTGGGTTGTTGTAACGATGTTCTACACAACATTCATTTTAACACAAGTAAGTGGGATTTTGGAAATATAATAATAAATATTTTCTGAGTGTAGAAATGAACGGGCGTGAAAGAGACAAGTAATTGGAATGTTTTCCAATTATAAATAGAATATATTTTTCTAAGTATAGAAAATAAAAGAAGGCGATATATGGAAATGTTTTCCAAATAGCGTAAGAGACCGAGATAATAATTGAAATTATTTGTTTAACAAATATTGATAAGGAAAGGGAAAGGGCGATTTAATTAATGAATATTAATTAATGGGCTCAGTAGTTGTTTGTTATGGATGAATGTTTGTTTGTTTTCTTTGATAGTTAAATAACCGACTATCGAAGTGTTGCCAATATCGTTGTCAATATGGAGAGACCGGTTGGATTATTATCTGAGAACCACTCCGTATTGGTAGTAGCGTTGAGAATCAAATTATATGAAGGAAATTAGAGACGAAGTAGAGTGCAAGGGATTTTTCTATTAATGGAAATTGTGCCTTCGGTTTCGTTCAATCCCAGAACGAACGTACATGGACGAATGTCTGACAAAGTATTTCCAATGATTGAATATGTTGGTCTGTATAAATATATATAGTGGCAACAGATTTATTCTCTTAGCATAATATCCAGAATATATTTGTGCAAATCAATTAGTGATTAACGGATCTGACAATGTGACATTCAAAGTGATTGTTGATTGATAAGTAAGCGTAGCCTCAGGCCTCAACAATTGGGAAATGACAAAAATCGGGCAGGCAGCATGGCTATCTGCGTAGCTCCCATTAGGATGTATTATCACCTATATAAAGAAATTCATTTAATTCCTTATTCTATTCGATGTTGTCCCGTTCGGAAAAACGGTTGTTGATCCCAACCGTTGGTGATATACATTCGATACACTCAAGCGAAATGACTGGTCGGTCATGTGTGACCAGTTTACAAGATGTTCTTATTGAACCTAGTGTATTCTCCTCTAGAGATACACTATTGGAAGGTGGTTCCATACCTTGTCATAGTTGGAAATTCATTACCCAATAAGTGCTTGCGGCTTTGATTGTATATTATATTTGTGGAACGTGGGATGCCAACGTTCTACTAGATTGTTATTTATTTGATTTAGACACTATCATAATATCAAAAGAGTTTTGATATAAATATTATCGTTTCTTTCAAAAGAATTTTTAAAGTTAAATCAAGTGGTTTGGATTCTCATAAGGGAAAAACCCATTCCGTGTTATACGGCGTGGCCTTATGAGATATCATTTAGTTTCTGAAACTGTTTTAAATTGTTTACTCATACTTGTCCCATGACTGATCCAGAGTTTATTTTGTTTTGTTTTACCTAAACTCTTGGGTGCCTAAATTTGTACGGGCAGTCAAGTAGTTTAGGATTTTACAGATTTACCTAAAGGAGCTTAGAGCAAGAGGCTTCAGTGTTAGTTATATACAGTTTTATTCCGCTGTGTTGTAAGTGTTGTACTCTGATAATGATATGTGTATACAGTACAAATTTTATATTTCAAAAGTTATGATATATTATATTTTGTTCCGCTGCGATGTGAGATTCTGTATTGTTATTTCTGTTCTTCTTCTACCTTCTTCTTCTAAAAAAAATGATTCGTATTTTCGTGATATTTGAGTTGGATGTGTGATGTACGTAGTCAACTCTTATATTACGGATTTGCGGGACATTACAGTTGGTATCAGATCTTAGGTTCAGCGAATACCTAGGCTTTTTTGCGGCTGTGCTCATTAGAGATAGGGTCAGTAGTACCCTAGAATGAGTTGAGTGTATATATACGAGAGCGTGTATTTGTTAGTTGATATAAAAACTGTTTTATATTGTGTTGATTGGTTTAGCAAGTGATTTATGAATTCTAGTTGATACAGGAAGTACAACTGTATCGATTGTTGTTTCTAAAACACTTGAGCAGAACAATTCGACGCGATATTGTTTTAAAGTGGGTAAATGAAATAACTTTATCCAAAATTATATTTTGATATAGGAAGAATAATTTTCTGAAATTATTATATTTCGGATGTGTTGGTTGTTGTTCTTATAATCAAATAAGATTATAAAATTGGAATGGTTGTATAACCAAATGGAACTTGTATACGAATGAAATACAAATAAGATAAATTAAAGTTGAATTCAAATCAGAATTTAGAATTTTAAATCCTAGGTGTTTAGGAGAATATTTTCTTTAAAGTATACTAAAATAATATAGCTTTGTTTTGAATGGATTTTTGAAAGTAATTAAGCACTGAACTCACTTCAGTGGCTGGAAAATAATTCTGATGATGATTGCAACAGTGTTCATTTTCGAGTTTCTAAGTGATCAATTGCTACCCTAGAAAGTTTTGATGGAAATTGTTTGAAAGAAAACGAGTTTAGTTGAAAAAAACCAAATGTTTTGAATTTGAAAAGATTATATATATACATTTATATTTATGTTATTTCAAAGGAATTGAAATGAAATCCCGGGTGTTTGAGTTTTGAAATTTAAATTTAACTTAAGAAAGTTAAATAAATCGAAGTAAATAAATTGATCAGAATCAATATGAATTGAATATGAATATATTAAGTATAGATCATTCAGACTAAATGAACGTAAGCATATACGGGGTGCCGTATGAAAGAAAAACCAAATTTTTTGGTAGAACTAAAATTTGTTGAAATATAAAATGTTGAGTTTCAACATAAGCGAGATGTTGAAAAAGTTAATGGGTTGGTAGCACTTTTCCTACCTTAGTAATTTCGAGGACGAAATTCTTTTAATGGGGGAGAATGTAATGACCTAGATATTTCGTAGGTTAATTTTAAATATTTAATATGGATTTAAATATTGAGTTGATAATATAAATGAATTTTTATATTGAGTTATCGATTTAATAATCGATATACAACTTAATATCGAATATATTAAATTATCGTAATACGAAGTTAATACAATTCGAAGTTAAAACTAAACTGAAAACAGTTCGGATGATTAATACAAACTTCTGTTTAAAGTGGAATAATAATATTAATTTATTATCGAAGAATTTATGGTTTCAAATTTTAATTATATCGATTTAAATTAATATCTTCTCAAGACGATCAAATGAGGCATCGGAACCTATTCCAATAGGACCAGAATAAAGGAATAACCCTTAAAATGTCAGTTGTTCGGTTTAGAAAGGAAAAGGAGTTCGGAATCATGGGGTATTTTAATTAAAGGACACCAATCCAAAAAAAAAATTAAAATAAAATAAATCGCACCCTGTTCTTTGTTAAGTGGACAGAAACAAAACATCAAAGAAGAAAGTTTGACCTCGTTGTTCAATTCAAAACCGCGCCCTTCCTTTATAAAATCACAGTGGACTTCCCCCTTTGATTCATTCTCCTCCTCAATTTTGTTTTACATTCATTTATTCCAAGGATTTTCAGTTCCCGTTCTTCCCTCCCTTCGAAATCAAAATCAAAATAAAAAGAAAAGGGAGCATCTCTTATATCCGTTCTTTATTAAACCAAAGTCAAAAATTCGAAATCCATTTACTCCATAAAATAAATCGCGAGTGCTCCTTTTCGAGCTGTTCTTTACGTTGGTGCATTGTCAGACGTCGCTACTCAGTTTGGGGAGGAAATCAATTGTCAAACAACCAGCTGCTCACCGAGTTTATGGAAATCGAAGCCCTCTTTTCCGCTATTTGTCCGAAGCCCTAACGCCATCATGGATTTCCAGTTTGGTTTGAGGATTGGTAAACTCGATAGGCAGAAGATCGAGGAACGCGAGAAGACCTAGTTAGGGTTCGAGCTTTCATTTGGAGGATTTGTGGCATCACGATTTCCAGTAAGTCTAACGATGTCTTTGAGATGGAGGTATAGGAGTACACAGATGGATGCAAGGTAGGTTGGAAATTGGGTGAAGATGAAGGGGAGGAGCGAGCTCAGGTGGTTGAAGAGGACCGCTGTTTTCCAGGAAAAGAGAAAAGCCATGTTTTGAACAGGAAAAATAGGTAATTAAGGAAAATTGGTAATTTAGTTTAAGTTAATTGCTTAAGGTGATTTTCAAAAATTTGAAATACCCTATCTATCTCATTTAGATGCAAAGTAAGTGCGATCAAGAACAAGGAAGAAGGTTGCGTATTCTAAAGATGGAAGAAAAGGGATTTGTTTATCCAGGCTTGAAAATGGAAAACAATATTAAGGTAAATAATTAATTTAAATTAGACTATTATAATTCCTATTATTATCATTCCTTTCCATATGGTTAACTTAAATGATATATATATGTATATATTAATTATACGAGGTTCAGAAAAAATATATGAACAAACGAGTCACGTTGGGTTTGCGGAATGTATAACTTGGGTTGAGTAGAGATTTTTCTGAGTTGGCTAGGGATTCAAATAATTAAAAAGCTGGATATTCATCGAACAAAATCAGGTGAGTAATTCTCACTCTAAATTTATTTTCTTTTGTTAAAAATAAATTGTTGATTTCTTGGATGCGTTTATAATTGATTGTCAGTTGTGGCTATCATATATATAAATATATTAGTTACTTGGGCTTGGTTGTTGTGGATATATATATATATATATATATATATATATATATATATATTGGTGATTGGATTCCCGCAGTACCATTAGCGGATGCCCGCTGTATCATTAGCGGATGACCCTATATGCCCCCACCCTATGATAGTGGATGACCT
Organism: Allium sativum; assembly: GCA_030737875.1. Classification (NCBI taxonomy): domain Eukaryota; kingdom Viridiplantae; phylum Streptophyta; class Magnoliopsida; order Asparagales; family Amaryllidaceae; genus Allium; species Allium sativum. Next base: position 399,684,599 of record CM060923.1, read on the forward strand.
TCTATACTGCGATGTCCTGCCTTGAAGCAGGATGGGTATTATTTATGTGATTAACGACTGTGGATGCAGGAAAACAGGTTGGAGGGATCCAACTGAATTCCTCAAAAATATTATAATCTGTTTGGTTTCATATGTGTTATCTTATATGATGTGTTAGAAAAATCCATGATTTGATAATTTGTTTTTTTTATGTTTGAAATATCACTGGGCCTAAATGGTAATTTGTAGAAATATCGTAAATAGGGTTTTGAGATTTATAAAGGGAAATTCTATTTTTCAAAAATAGAATTTGAATTTAGAATGGCTAAAGATATTTACTTGTTTTAAATAAATAAAACAAGTATTTAATTTATAAATGATATTTATAAATTAAATAACACAAGAAATTGAATTAAATTTACAAACGATGTTAATAAATTAAATAATACTGGGAATTGAAGTAAATTTATAAACGGTGTTTATAAGTGAAGTGGAAAAATTATCCTTTGACAATTTGAATATTTAAATTCAAACGTGAATTTAAAAATAGAAATGGGGAAATTGTTTTAAAGAAATAAACGATGGAATTTATTCTGATGTTTAGAATATATATTGAACTAAAATAAATCTATAAGGATTTATGATTTGAATTCTATTAATTCGAATTTATTTAAATAGAAGTTATATTAAATATGGAAATAAATTGGATGTTATACATATATATATAAGTTATTATAAATAAAAATGTCCAAAATAAGATTTTGGTTTTAAATAGATTTCGAAATAGACTTGTTCAAATATTAAACAAGGAAATTTATAAAATGGTGTTTATAAATGTAATGATTAATTATCAAGAGATAATTGGAATATTTAAATTCAAATACGAATTTAAAAATAGAAATTGAAATCATTCAAAAGGGAACATCGGTTTTTATTCCGCAATTCGGAATATCAAAGGGATGGAGTCTTAATTAGAAATTTGAAAAGGGAACTTGTTTAAATATATGAAAGAAGGAAGTTAAATTTATAAATAGTGTTATAAATTTGGTGAAATAAATTATCATTTGGATAATTTAAATCAATTAAATTCAAATAGGAATTTAAAAGTAAATTGGGAAGTGTTTGAAATAAAACGATTGATTATATTTCGGATTCCGGAATATAAGCTAAATTGAGAAAAATTCAACGGATTTATAATCGAAATTCGATTATATCGAATTTTATAAATAATTTATTTATAAAAGTAATTGGAATTAAATATAGAAGATCGAAGTATAAATAAATATATTACCGAGTAAGGAAAAAGAGTTAGTTTATTACTTTTATCCATACATCTTCTATATTTAATTCCAATTACTATTATATTAAATATCGAAATTCATATGTTATTCATGTGTTTTGCAAGTTTAGACCTAATTATTGATTCATTCATTGTTTTTCATGATTTGGTGAATTTCGTATGATTGTTTGATAATTATATGGAGACTAATTATAATGTTATACTTGTTGATAATTGTTATTGATTAATAGACAAAATTGGTTGATTTTTGATTAAGTTTGTGCATAGATGTGTGTTGTTGGTAGTGGATCAGTTTTGTTAAAGCACGTGGATTGATGAATTGTTGCACAAGAAATGGGCGGAACAGTGTACATGGTTGGGTCGGAATTACATGCATTCAAACATGGATCGGTAGGGGTATTTGATGGATTGGGTCGTTGATGATCCATTGATGTATTGGGTCGGCTTGTGGTGAAAGTTTCGGATCAGAGGGATTGGCAAATAACATAGTGAAAAGCAGGATCAGGTAAGTGGGCACTCGGTGGAAACATACTTCAAATCGATAGCTTGGTAATGGATTGCGCATACATTGGATCAGTGGATCGGACGTGCACAAACTAATGGATCGTGGCAGAAAGGAAGACGCTGAAGGATCGCATGGTAAGATGCTGGATCCAATAATGCCAAACCAGGATGGATCGACCAAAAATGTAGAGTGATCACTGATGGATAATTTGAAAACCTGAAGCGCACAACATAAAAATGTGGGATCGGATCGGAGCGATCTAGTGAAAGATCATGTGCATAATCATGGATCGAGCAAATCATCTTTGAGGTAAAATATGGAATGATCCATGGCAAAAGATCGGTGGCTGATCCAGTGATGGGTCAGTAGACGATCCGTCTATTTATTAGCCAAATGAGGTTTATTTTTCGGTCGACGTTGGAGGTAACTTCGATATAAATTCTGATGGGATATTTGAAGTAAAGTGAAGTGTTCGTTGATCAATAAAATGCATTAAAGATGGGAGACGACTCACGGATGTTTGAATTTATGGATAATGGTTTCTCTAGAAGGCGCTTGAGCTTATGGATATTCGTTGATGATGACGACTAGAGATAATGAAAGCCAAGGGATAGTCGTTGGTCGAAGGTTTTAGCAAACTCAAAGCAGGGGTATAATAGGGACGCCTAAAAGACTAGATGATTAGTTGAGTATCCTAGGCAGTCAAGATGGGCCTAGATACGAGTCACGGTGGCGTATGGATTTTTGCTAGAACTGGGGTTACCATTAGCTCTTGTTGGATGGCAAGTTGGGCCAGTTATATGATTAACGATGGTTTAAAAGCAAGGCCGACAGTGATAACTAGAGTCATGGATGTTGATTGTTTTCTTGTATTGTCTTGTGTGGATTATTCGATGTCAAGAGAGATATTTCTTGGGTGCTTGTCTATTGTTCGTTTAGGCCTTTGGGGCTTGTGCTTGAGAGATGTTGAACTTGATTAGGGTATTCCGTGCTCGATTATTGATTGTTATGATTACTACTGTTTGTTTCCTTTATGATTGCTGGGAAGGCTATTATTGTTAGATGTGGAGGAGATGGGTTTCGGATTCTTCTCTGTTGATGTGTTGGTAGATTAGATAATTGATCTCCCTATTTCTCATATACTTTATTGATGATGTTAGATAGATAATTTTCGCTCATTAAGACTATTTTCTGACTCAAGGTTTTATGTTTCCTCTTATTACCATTCATTCACGTTGTGAATGGGCAGACTGAGTAGATGGTAACAAGGAGTAGGTTTTGATGAGGACGATGCTGCTGAGCGACGACGACCTAGAGGCATAGGCATTAGTTTCCGACTATACATATTTTGTTATTTCTGCTGCTATTGTGGATGATGAATGCTACTCTAAGTGAAGCTGTAGCAAGGATTATTGTACAGACTCTGATGTAATCTAATTAGATGTATGGATTCTCTCGTGGTGATATGGAAGTTTTAGATACTGTTCAATGATGTTTTACTAATACTGCATGTTGTATATGTTTCAATATTGTATCTCTGCGTTGTAAATTATGCGATAGGTTTCCGCATGTGATATTCTATCATGATGATCGTCCATAGCTGCCTGGCATAACTTTCAGCGCATTATTCCAATTGTTAATTGCAGGAGTTATGGGCGGTCGTCACATTTGGTATCGAAGATCTGGTTAATCGATTTTAGCCAAAGTTCATGGATGTATACTATAGATGTGTTTGTATTTTTTGATGGATATATAATTTATATTAGTGTGTAATACATTAGAGCTTGAACTCCATTGAAATTTTTCTCATGTGTGGACTAATCATTCTATTTCCAGATTTAGAATGAGTCGTCAATCTTCAAGACATACCGCTACAAAGGAGTCTGTTCCTAGAGGGGGAGGTGGCGGTATACCTAATTACCCAGCTATGTTCGAGGTCGTGATGGCAACGATCATGAGGAGGGTACCTGCTTCAGAAGCAACCAAGGTAGATTTTGGTGTTTAGGTGTAGGTGCCTAGGGTAGTTTATTTAGTTAATCTTTGTAAGGACTTTACTACTCTTGGTGGGATGTCGTTCAAGGGGACAGAGCCGACATTCGAAATTCAAGGGTGTCTTGATACATGTGTTCGGATATTCGAAGACTTGGGTATTGAGGATGCGACTAAGAGAAAGCCTGCTTCGAGGTAGCTACAGGGCAGAGCTATGGATTGGTGGAGCTCTGTCTCCTTAGAGACTTCTGAGGATGAGATCACTTGGGATCAGTTCCGAGTCAAATTTGGGACGAAGTTCATTTCAACCCCTCCTAGAAGTTAGTTTTGTTCAAAATTTTGTAGAGCTAAACAATAATGGTCGACCAATGTTGAAGTATGTTTCTGAGTTCGATGCTTTGTCTAAGTTTGCTCGTTCGTGTATTGATATTCCTTATCAGAATAACGAGAAGTTTGTCATGGGCTTAGATACATATCTTGGGAACCAGTTGGTTAATCATCTAGATGACCATTATGATAAGATTGTTGAGAAAGCTTTGAGGCATGAGAGTTTGTTTCCTAAGGAAGAAGCTATTGTTGTTGCAACCAAAGAGGATCCGAAACCGCAACAGAGTGGTAACAACAAAAAGAGGAATCAACAATAGAAGAAAGGAAAGGATGGCCAGAAGAAGAAAAGTGAGTTGATTTTCTACAACTACTAGCAGAAGCGCCATTTCTCCAAGGATTGTAAAAATACGAAAGCTGAGAGGAAATTTTATAACTGTTGCAAGCCTGGGCATAACAAGAAGAATTGTCCAGAACCGTTAATGGGTAAGCAGATAGTGAAGGCAAGTCATGTCGTCTTTTTCAAGAGCTCCTATAATAGAGGAGAAAAGGAAGAGTATTGTTGTTTAAGGTACGCTTTCTATCGAGGATATTTCAGTTTGAGTGTTGTTTAATACTAGAGCATCTGATTCTTTCAATTGCAATGAGCTTGTGTGCCGCTTGGGTTTGTAACCCAAGATTTGTGATAGACCATTGGCTGTGACTAATCCAATTCAGGGTTCGTCTAGTTTGTGTATGCTTTGTCGTGGTCTAGTGTTTTCGAGTCACGGCTACTCTTTTGTGTGTGATTTCTTTGTTTTGAACTTCCTTGGGTTTGGGATCATTTTCGGTATGGCCTGGCTCAAGAGGTATGCAGCTAAAGTGAACTGTGAGAAACTCGAGGTGACAGTAGGGAATGTGGAAGGGAGAATGGTTGTGATTCGATGTAAGCACGAAGGTAATGTCTTCGTAAGGTTTTTTATTTGCCTGTGATTCCATGGGAAGACTTGTCTATGCTAATCACTAATGAGTTTGATGATGTCTTTGAAGAAGTCAAAGGTTTTTCGCCGCATCACGAGATTGAGTTCAGGCCGATTTGGTTGAAGGTGCAATACCTATCGTTATGCCTCCTAGGTGAATGGTGCTTAGAGAACAGCAAGGGTTAAAAGTGCAAGTAAGTGACCTTTTGGGAAAAGAATTCATTTGGAGAAGTGTGTCTGAATGGGTTGCATCGGTTGTGTTTGCAACGAAGGCCGATGGATCTTTAGGTTTGTGTCTGGATTATCGTGAGCTGAACAAGGTTACTAAGAAGAAGAAGTATCTATGGTCGAGGATAGATAACTGGTTTGATCAGCTTCACAAAGCCAAGGTGTTTTTTCAGATGGATTTGGCGATGGGATTTCACCTGTTGAGAATGGCGAAGGATAGTGTGCCAAAGGCAGCTTTTAGGACACCATTCGGTTTATTTGAGTGGTTGGTGATGCCATTTGAATTGACCAACGCACCAACGTATTTCGTGTATCCATGGATAGAGTATTCATAGATCGGTTGAAAAAGTTCATGCTTGTGTTCGTGGATGTTATTCGGTTTACTTCTGGAATGTGGAATAGCAGAAGGCGCACTTGCGAGTTATTTTGGAAATCTTGTGAAAGTATTAGCCGAGGGCTAAGTTTTCGAAGTGTTACTTCTGGAAGAATGAAGTGATATTCTAAGGCCATGTTGTTTTTGGAAACGGAATAGCGATGGATCCAACACAGGTGGCAGCAATCCAAAACTGGGATAGACATAAGAATGCGACGGATGTTAGAAGTTTCCTTGGGTTGGTAGGATATTATCATCGGTTTGTCAAGGATTTCTCCAAGATAGCTGCACCATTAATAGGAATGACGAAGAAGAATCAATTTCACATTGGATGCGAAGTGTGAGCAAGCTTTAGGAATCCTGAAGGAGAGACTGATGAGTACTCCCATTTTGACTGTTCTATGCAGGAATGAGGATATGGTAGTATATACTGATGCATGCGATACTGGACTGGGAGCAATGTTGATGCAGAAGGATAGATTTATGGCATATTAGAGTCGACACCTAAAGCCGCACGAAAAGAATTATCCAACTCTTGATTTGGAGTTGGCAACAATCATGTTTGCACTGAAGATGTGGATACATTACCTGTTGGGAGTTCGTTTCGAGCTGTTTACGGATCACAGGACATTGAAGTATCTTTTCTCCTAAAAGGATTTGAATCTTCGGCAGCGACGGTGGTTAGAGTTTTTGGCATTTTATGATTTTGGTATAGCCTATACTCCTGGTAAAGCAAACCTAGTGGCATATTCGTTAAGTCAAAGACATGCAGGTTTGGGAGTGATGTTTTCATAATGGAAGCACCTCGAGTACTCAGAAGGATTTGATTTCCGGCTTAGGTGCGAGTTGGAGCCCTCATCGCAAGGATTTGCGAAAGCCAAAAGCGTGACGAAAAGCTTGTCGAGATTGTATAGAATTTGGGACTAGAGGACAAGGAATTTGAGGTAGGTCGAGAGGGTTGGCTTCGAAAGAAAGGACAACTAGTTGTTCCTGATATTAATGGACTAATAGATGATATTCTTAAGGAAAGTTATCACTCTAAGTTGACGATTCATATTGGTGGTAATAAGATGTATTGGACATGAAGTGAGCTTACTACTAGGAAGGGATAAAGAGGGATATTGGAAATTTAATTTCCGAATGCATGAACTGCCAGCTGGTAAAAGTTGTACCATTAACAGGATTGATGAAGAAGAATCAAGCGTTCACATGGTATGTGAAGTGTAAGCATGCTTTTGGAATCCTAAAGGAAAGACTGACGAGTGCCCTTGTTTTGACTTTTCCGAGCTGGAATGAGGATATGGTAATATATACCGATGCATGCGATACTAGATTGGGAGTAGTGCTGATGCAGAAGGACAGAGTTGTGGGATATGAGAGTCGACAACTGAAGCAGCACAAAAAGAATTATCCAACTGACGGTTTGGAGTTGGTGGCAATCATGTTTTCTATGATGACGTGGAGACATTACCTGTTGGGAGTTCGATTAGAGTTGTTTATGGAACACAAGTCGTTGAAGTTCCTTTTCTCCTAGAAGGATTTGAATCTTCGGCATTAGTGAGGGTTAGAGTTTTTGTCATCTTATGATTTCGATATAGCCTATACTCCTGTTAAAGGAAACACGGTGGCAGATGCGTTAAGTCGAAGATATGCATGTTTAGGAGAGATTTTTTTCGAAATGGAACACCTCTAGTACTTGGCATGGCTCGACTACAGGCCTAGGTGCGAATTAGAGCCTGAAATGTTGGCAAGCTTATCAATAACACCCACTCTCATGGAAAGGATTAGAGAAAGCCAAAAGCTTAACGGAAAGCTTATCGAGATTATCCAGAAGTTGGAATCATAGCACATGGAATTCGAGGTCGATCAAGGGGGTTGGCTTTGAAAGAAAGGACGATTGGTTGCTCCTGATATTGATGGATTAAGAGATGAAGTTCTGAGGGAATGTCAACACTCTAAGTTGTTGATTTATTTGTGGTAATAATATGTATCGGGACATGAAGCGAACTTAGTACTGGGAAGGGATGAAGAGGGATGTTGAAAATTTAATTCCAAATGCATGAACTGTCAGTTCGTAAAAATCTGAGCAAATGAAGCCGAGTGGATTACTTCAGCTATTAGAAGTTTTTACGTGGAAATGGGAGCAAGTGTTAACGGATTTTATCATTGGACTACCTAGAACCAGGACAAGAAGTGAAGGGATTTAGGTCACAGTCGCTTGACCAAAAGCGTAAGGTTTATTCCTATCAGATTTACTAGGTGTAACAACCCGCATTTTACGTAGCGGAGGAATATAAATTATTTTTATTATATTCCCTAAGGGTTGGATCATTTTCAAATTTTGATATGTTGGTTATGGGGATGATGTCCATAACTTTTACCAATTTTATTTATGACCATTTTGCCCCTGTTTGTCTTGTACAGGGCAGAACTTTTGACTGGGATCGAATCAAGTGCTGAGATTGATTTCATTGGAAAGGAAATCGTGTTATCGATTCCGTAGAGTGGTCACATTAAAGATTTGTTTCAGCGGTTTGGAAGGAATTGTTGTTTTGTTTTACACAATTTTATGTACAGGTTTTAGCCATTGATGGGATGATTTGAGGAGGCCTATTAGTGGGCTGATGGGAGGCTATATATAGTGGGTTAGAGGCATCGAGAATAGTTTACTTTCTTCATTCTCTCATTTGGTTGAGCTCGTGATCCTCTTTGCTCAATCAAATACACTTTTCCACCATTAAAATTTAGATCTAAGGAAGAAGATTGAAGATCTACATCAATCAAAGTAAGATCTAAATCAAGAGAAGTAAGATTTAATCAAATTAAAGAGTTTGAAGATAATTCTCTGCTGTTTGGATTTAGAATCGAGTGATTTATTGTTGTTTTGAAGATTTGGTAACTGATAAGCATCTTTCACATGGATTCAATCAAGTATATGGGTTGTTTGATCATATTTTCATCATTTTAGGTTGTTTTCACCTAGATCTACATCATGGTAAGTACATTTTCATTTGAATCCCCATAGGATCTAATCTAACAACTTAAAAACGGTAATTTCTTATGTAAATTCGTATGTTTATGCAAGTTAGATCCATTGTTTTAGTTTATTCATTGATTTATCATGATTTGGTGATTTAATATGATTATTGATAAATAGTTGTCATTTGTATGTTGTTCATGATTTCATATAAACTGTTGATTTTTGGATTGGATGAGTTGTTTGAATCGATGTTGTCGCTTGATGACGATTTGGTCTAGTTTCGAGCTATTTTGGTCAGATATAGAGTCGGGTCTTTTTTCTTAAGTCGTGGGTGACGTGGTAGGGAGGTTAGGTCATGGATTGTTACTCAAGAAATGGCTTAGGTCGTCCATAAGTAGGTCGGGTTGTGGGAGCTTCTTTGGGTCGTTTAGAGGTGTATCATGTCATGAGGTAATCAATAGCGTCGGATTGATGGGTGACCCAGGAAGTTAGGTCATTGGTGACCCATCAAGTCGAGTCGTTGGGTGACCCAGAAAGTTAGGTCGTTGGTGACCCATCAAGTCGGGTCGTTGGGTGATCAAAGAAGTTAGTTCTTTGGTGACCCATCAAGTCGGGTCTTTGGGTGACCCAGGAAGTTATGTCATTGGTGACCCATCAATTCGGGTCGTTGTGTGACCCATGAAGTTAGGTCGTTGGTGACCCATAAAGTCGGGTCGTTGGGTAACCTGATGAGTCGGGCTGAAACACTATAAATCGAATATTGACCAAATAATGTATGTTTTTGGCTCGATGGTGGTTGTGACATAGAAGTGAATTTAAGGGGGAATGTCAAAGTAGTGTGATGTGCTCATTGGTCATCGTAATGCAATGAATGTGAAGATGACTCCAGGGGGTGAGTTCACGGATAATTGTTTCTCAGGAATTGAACTTGAACTTATGAATTGTCATCAGGCTAGATGGGTAGAGATATCAAAGGCTGAGAAATTGTCATTGTCGTAGGTTCTAGCAGATTCAAAGAAGGGGTATAATGGGATGCCCAAAGGACTAGAATTGATTGGTTGAGTACCCTGGGCAGCTTGATGGGCCTAGACACATTTTATCGTATAGTGTATGTAGTTTTGCTAGGTTCGGGGTTACCATTAGCCCTCGACAATTGATGGCAAATTATTTAGCCGGTCATACGATTAATGATGGTTTCAAAGCGGATTGGCGGTGATAGCCAGAGTCATGGATGATGATTGTTTTGCTCGTATCATCTTTTGTAGATTATTCGACGTCGGAGGAAATATCTCTTGGGTGCTTTTCTGATTTTGGTTTAGGCCTTAGGGCCTTATGCTTGAGAAATGTCGATATTGATTAGGATGGTCTATGATTGAAAACTGATTGTTATGGATGTATTGTTCTTTCTAAATTCTTGTTTGATAAAGTCTATCACTGTCGGATGTGGGGAAGGTGAGTTTGGGTTCCTTATTTGGTGTTAGGGTAGATTGATTGGTTAATCTACCTGTTCGCATATACATTGTTGATGATGTTAGATAGTAATTTTGTCGCTTATTAAGACTATTGTCTGATTCAAGGTTTTATGTTTCCTTTTATTACCTTGGGCTATTCATCCAATTTTTGGATAGGCAGACTTAGTAGTAGATGGTAGGTGATAGATCTTGATGAGGACGATGTTACTGTGCGACGACGAGCAGAAGGTTGACGTGTTATTTTCTATGAACTAGTATATGTTGTTTCCGCTATTGGATGTTTCTCTGACTACTTGTAGTGAGGCTTATTGTACATACTCTTATAGTGCTTTTCCAAGGTTGTAATGGATATTTCAATGGAGTTTTGAAAGGGATTAAGACTTTGGTGAATTCTGCTTCACTATTATTACATGACGTATATGTTCTATTATATTTTATCCTTGCACTGTGAGTTGTACGACAGGTCTCGCTTGTATATCTTACCTTGATGATCATCCATGGCTGTCTGGCACACCTTTCAATGAATTATTCCTGTTATCTAGTGCAGGAGCCTTGAAAGTTTTCAAAGTGTTACTTCTGGAAGAGAGAAGTGAGGTTCTTAGACCATTAACTTGATTGACGAAGAAGAACCAAGTATTCACATGGAATGCAAAGTGTGAGCAAGCTTTTGGAATTCTGAAAGAGAGACTGATGAGTGCTCCTGTTTTAACCATACCGAGTGGGAATGAAGAGATGGTGGTATACATCGATGCATGTGGTACTGGACTTGGAGCAAGGCTGATGCATAAGGATAAAGTTGTGGCCTATGCGAGTCGACAGCTGAAACCGCATGAAAGGAACTATCCAACTCATGATTTGGAGTTAGCAGCGATTGTGTTTGCTCTGAAGATGTGGAGACATTACCTGTTGGGAATTCGACTATATTTGTTTATGAATCACAAGTCGTTGAAATACCTTTTCTTCCAAAAGAATTTGGATCTTCGGCAGCGGCAGTGGTTAGAGTTTCTCGCATCGTATGTTTTTGGTATAGCCTATACTCTTGGAAAAGGTAATGCAATTGCAAATGTGTTGAGCCGAAGACACGCAAGTTAGGGAGTGAGTTTCCGGAATGGAAATCCTTAAGTTTTTTGGCAGGATTTGATTTCATACCATAGTGTGTGTGGGAACCTGAAATGTTGGCAAGCTTATCGATAAGACCTATCTCATTGGAAGGATTGGCGAGAGCCAAAAGTGGGATGCAAAGCTTGTTGGATTAACGCAAAAGTTGGAACTAGAGAATAAGGAGTTCGAGGTCAATCGAGAGGGTTAGTTTTGGAAGCGAGGATGACTAGTTGTTCCTGGTATCGACGGATTAAGAAATGAAGGAATTTGAGCCATCCTGGATCGATTGACCAAAAGAACAATTTTGATTCCTGTCAGATCGACTAGGACAACATTAAAGTTGGCTGAGCTTGATATAAAATGGATAGATCGATTCCATGGTATCTCGAAGAGCATAGTCAGTAATCGAAATTTATTGTTTACAAGCAGATTTTGGAAGAGTTCGCAAGAGACTTTGGGAACTGAGTTGTGTTTGAGTATGAATTATCATCCCTAGACTGATGGTCAAACTGAGAGGGTCAACCGAGTTTGAAAGTTCTCCTAAGAGCTTGTGTGTTGGATTTCAGGGGATCATGGGAAAACCATCAACACATAGTGGAGTTTGCATACAATAGTAGCTACCAGTAAAGCATTGGAATGGCACCACACGAGGCATTGTATGGTAGACCTTGTAATTCCGTTGCATATTGATTAGAAACTGGAGATAAGTTGCTACTTGGGTAAGGGATGATATTAGAAACCTCGGATTGTTTCGAGATCGTTCGGCAATGAATGAATGTAGCCCAGGATCGTTAGAAAAGCTATGCAGATAAGCATCGAAAAAATTGAAATTCGACATTGGTGACATGGTTTTTGTGAATATTTCGACGTTGAGGCATGAGGTTCGGTTCAGAAATAAATAAAAGTTAGCTTCATGGTTTGTTGGACCATTTCCGATAATCGAGCGAATTGGAAAGCACGCGTATAGCTTGGAGTTACCCAAGAAAATGTCAAGTGTGCATAATGTTTTCCATGTGTCGTTTCTACGGAAGTGCGAGCATGATTCAAATATGGTGGTCTCCAGAGCAGTATGAAGACCTAGAAGTTAAGACCGTAGTTACGGGACCCCGTAATTCGCTTTGTGTTGTGAGGAATGACACGAAACAGCTTAAGAGGAAGACGGTTAAGCTAGTCAAGGTTCAACGGTGTGAGGATGGCCACGACTGTACGTGGGAGACGAAAGAGAGTATGAAGATGACCCATTCATAACTCTTTGTCGGTTTAACCCATTGATATCGTGTCATCATTACATCATTGTAATTTGTGCCATGGTTGTTGTTGGAATTCCGCATGCTAGGATAAGGCTATGGATGCATTGTTTGATGGATGCTAGTTTGGATAATAAATTGGTTGCTTATGGAAGATAGGCATGCAGAATTGTTTTGGTTGCTTGTGTTTGTTTGGAATTTCAGGGGCGAAACTCGTAAGGGGGGAGAATGTAACAGCCAGCATTTTACGTATCGGAGGATCGTAAAATATTTTTATTTTATTCCCTGAGGGTTGGATCATTCTCATATTTTGATATATTGGTCATGGGGATGTGAGACATGTCAATAATTTTTAACAATTTTATTTGTGACCAATTTGCCCCTATCAGTCTTGTACATGGCATAACTTTTGATTGGAATCAAATCAGGTGTTAAGATCGATTTCGTTGGAAAGGAAATGGTGTTGCCATTTCCGTAGAGTGGTCACATTAAAGATCTGGTTCAGCAGTTTGGGAGGAATTGATGCTTTCGTGTTACACAATTTTCTGTACAGGTTTTAGCCATGATGGGCTGAATTTTGAGGAGGCCCATTAGTGGGCTGATGGGAGGCAATATGTAGGGGGTTAGAGGCATGGAGAATAGTTTACTTTCTTCATTCTCTCATTTGATTGAGCTCGTGATCCTCCTTCCTTAATCAAATACACTTTTCCACCGTTAAAATTTAGATCTAAGGAAGAGGATTGAAGATCTACATCAATCAAAGAAAGATCTACATCAAGAGTAGTGAAATTCCATCAAATTGAAGAGTTTGAAACTAATTCTCTACAATTCATATTTAGAATCAAGTGATTTCTTGTTGTTTCGAAGAATTGGTGAGTGATAAGCATCTCTAACACGGATTCAATCAAGTATGTGTGTTGTTTGATCATATTTTCATCATTTTAGTTTGTTTTCACCTAGATCTACATCATGGTAAGTATATTTTCATTTGAATCACCGTAGGATCTAATCTAGCAGCCTAAAACCGGTAATTTCTTATGTAAATTCATGTGTTTATGAAGTTAGATCCATTGTTTTAGTTTATTCATTGATTTATTGTGACTTGGTGAATTTAATATGATTATTGATGAATAGTTTTTTTTTGATGTTGTTGATGATTTCATAAAGATTTGATTGTTGAATTAGATGATTTGGATGAGTTGTTTGAATCGATGTTGTGGTTTGGTGATGATTTGGTCAAGTTTGGAGCTATTTTGGTTAGATCTCGAGTCGGGTCATTTTCCATAGGTCGTTGTTATAGCAGGGAGCTTGGGTCGTGGCATGTTACTCAAGAAATGGGTTGGATTGTTCAAAAGTAGGTCGGGTCGTGGGAGCTGATTCTGGTCGTTCGGAGGTGTACCAGGTCGTGAGGTGATCAATAGAGTCGACTCGTTGGTTGACCCAGGAAGTTAGGTCATTGGTGACCCATCAAGTTGGGTCGTTGGGTGACCCAGGAAGTTGGGTCATTGGTGACACATCAAGTCGGGTCATTGGGTGACCCAGGAAGTTAGGTCGTTGGTGACCCATCAACTGGGGTCGTTGGGTGACCCAGAAAGTTAGGTCATTGGTGACGCATATAGTTGGGTCTTTGGGTGAACTGATGAGTCGGGCTTAAATACTATAAATCGAATATTGACCAATGATGTATGTTTTTGGCTCAGTGGTGTTTTGTGGCTTCGAAGTGAAATCAAGGGGGAATGTCAATGTGATGTGATGTGATGTGTTCGTTGATCGTCGTAATGCAATGAATGTGAAGACGACTCCAGGGGGTGAGTTCGTGGATAATTGTTGCTTGGGAATGTAGCTTAAGCTTGTAAATAGTCATCAAGCTAGATGGCTAGAGATATCAAAGGCTGAGAAATTATCGTTGTCGTAGGTTCTAGTAGATTCAAAGCAAGGGTATAATAGGATACCCAAAAGACTATAATTGATTGGTCAAGTACCCTAGGCAGCTCGACGGGCCTAGATACGTTTCGTCGTATGGCATATGAATTTTTCTAGAAGCAGGGTTACCATTAGCCCTCGACAATTGATGGCAAATTGTTTAGCCGGTCATACGATTAACGATGGTTTCAAATCGGATTGGCGGTGATAGCCAGAGTCATCGATGATGATTGTTTTGCTTGTATCGTCATGTGTAGATTATTCGACATCGGAGGAAATATCTCTTGGGTGCTTTTCTGATTTTGGTTTAGGCCTTCGGGGCTTATGCTTGATAGACGTCGATGTCAATTAGGATGGTCTGTGCTTGATAACTGATTGTTATGGATGTATTGTGTTTTCTAAATTCTTGTTTTGCAAAAGTTATCATTGTCGGATGTAGGAAAGGTTAATTTGGTTTTCTTCTCTGGTGTTAGGGTAGATTGATTGGTTAATCTACCTAGTCTCATATACTTTGTTGATGATGTTAGATAGTTGTTTTATCGCTCATTACGACTGTTGTCTGACTTTAGGTTTTATGTTTCATCCTATTATCCTGGGTTGTTCATCCGATTTTTGGATGGGCAGACTGAGTAGCAAGTGGCAGGTTATAGATCTTGATAAGGACGAAGTTGCTGTGCGACGACGAGAAGGAGGCTGACATGTTATTTTTTCTTATCTAGTGTATGTTATTTCCGTTGTTGGATATTTCTCTATGTGCTTGTAGTGATGCTTATTGTACATACTCTTATAGTGATTTTCCAAGATTGTTATAGATATTTCAATGGAGTTTTGAAAGGTTTTATGATTTTGCTCAATTCTACTTCATTATTATTACATGTTGTATATGTTCAATTATATTTTATCTTTGCGTTGTGAGTTATACGACAGGTCTCGCTTGTGTTAACTTACCTTGATGATCATCGATGGCTGCCTGGCACACCTTTCAACACATTATTCCTCTTATTTAGTACAGTAGTTATGGGCAGTCATCATACTAAGACAGCATTGAAGTTGGTTGAGCTTTATATTAAATGGATAGTTCAATTTGATGATATGCCGAAGATCACAGTGAGTGATCGAGATCCATTGTTCACAAGTGGATTTTGGAAGAGTTTGCTAGAGACTTTGGGAACCGAGTTGTGTTTATGTATGGCTTATCATCCTCAGACCGATGATCAAACTGAGAGAGTTAACTGAGTATTGGAAGATTTCCTTAGAGCTTGTGTATTGGATTTTGGGGGATCATGGGAAGACCAACAATATTTAGTTGAGTTAGCATACAACAACAGTTTCCAGTTGAGCATCAGGATGGCACCATACGAGGCGTTATATGATAGACTGTGTAATTCTCCAGCATGTTGGTTAAAGATTGGAGACAAGGTTATACTTCGTCCTAAGATGATAAGGGAAACATCAGATTGTGTTGAGATCGTTCGGCAATGAATGAAGGCAACCTAAGATCGTTGGAAGATTTATGTCGATAAGCGTTGAAAGGATTTAGAGTTCAACGTTGGTGATTTGTATTTCACCAAGATTTCACCTTTGAAGAATGTTGTTTGGTTCGAAAATAAGGGAAAATTGGCCCCAAGATTCATTGGACTGTTTCCGATAGTCAAGCAAATTGGGAAGCTCGCATATAGATTGGATTTACCTGAGAAGATGTCAAGGGTGCACAATGTTTTTCATGTATCTTTTCTACGGATGTGTGTTCACAATTTGAATATGGCTAATTGTATCACACATGTGTTTAATATAATGAATAACAACTTGATATATATATGAGTTAAAGAAGTTTCCCTAAGCAAAATGGAAGACCACTAACTTCGTTCGAAGGCTTTCGAGGAGTAGGCTCATGCCATCATCCTGGGTATTAGTAGTTGATTCCTTTTTCTGGGATTGATTAGGGGTGTTAAGGATGGGAAATCGGGAACCATCCTTCTGAGAGAAGTGGGGCATTGATCTGCCTCCTGGACTAGAGCGTAAGGCTAAAAATCCGCTTTTGGTAGTAATATAAGTATGGTTACAAACTAGATTCAAATTATTGGGAAGGTTGAATATCCTGTTCTTCATAGTGTTTAGTCCTCCGAGCAGACCTAGATTCAGGTATTTATGATGAGACCGAAAATCCTCTTTCGGCAATAATTGAAATTTGAATCAACCCAGATTCGGGTCTTAAGATAGGACCAAAAATCCACTTTCGGCATTAATTGTGATCAGAATCAACCTAGATTCGGGTATTAAGATAGGACCGAAAATCCACTTCCAACATTAATTGAAATCTGAATCAACCAAGATACAAGTATTAAGATAAGAAATCAGAAACCATTTCTGGTACAAGTCTCGTAGCCCCTATTCGGGTAAGATTTATGAAGAAGAGGATGTACGTGCTTCTTGAGCCACTCTTTGGGCTTTTGTCATCAAAATAGAGGATGTATGTGCTTTGCTGGCCACTCTCTGGGCCTGTGCACTTGGCTAACTTACCCATAAGTAGGGCCCAAGGACTTACCAGACCTCGTTGTAGGAGGCGCCTTATCCTAACCATTGTAGGCGATGATAAGGTCTTAGATGCTTAAACTAGGCCATCGTAGACGCAGAATTAAGGATTACTCTTTTGATGCTCTACCCTGGCCATCATAGGCGGTGGTAGTGGCTTACACTCCACCCCCTCCAAAGGGTGCCTTATCCTGGCCATCGTAGGTGATGATAAGGGTTGGCATTCCCTTGTGCGGGTAACGCAGAACATAAGCAGAGGTAGGATGTGCTCTTCTGTGAGAAGAGGTAGGACGTACTTAGTTCATACCAAAGATAGGGCGTACTCTTATGCAAGCAGAGGCAGGGCATGCTAATTAGATGATCCGTCACGACCATTTCTGGTGTGAGTCGGAGGCTTACACTTTCGGTGCTTTAACCTAACCCTTTCTGTTTTGGGCACGGAGAAAGGCTTACACACCACCCCCCTCCGGGGGGGCATTGCCTTGGCCAACTCGGCAGTGACCAAGATTTTTATCCGTTGTGATTTACCGTACCTTGGGTCATTTCTGGTTCTTAAGAGGGTTTCCATACCCTTAGTTGTGTGGACAATCCCATTCCTATGGATTTTTAATGGACTTAATTTGGTCTTTTTACAAATTCTCGTAATCGGCCTTGATTGAGGAACTTAATGAACATTCGTTCAAGGTTCTGTAGTGGTTAATTTCATGTCCATTTATCATGTGATAAGGACAATAAGGCCCTCCAAATTTCCTTTCATGCTTGGGCTTCTTCTTTACCGACAGCGAACAGCCGAGCTTTTGCTGGGTGATGAAATAGATTTTTTCCATTGAAGTGGTAAGGTAATATCCTTCGAGTACTCTTGGTGTAAACTTCCTTTCTTGTTGTTGGAACTTAGCCTTTCTGTTACCGAACCTTGTTGTTTCACTCATATCCTTGTTTCCTCTTTTCAATGTATGCTGTGATTTGAGTGTTATCCTTTTAGTTCATTTGGAAGCAAAGTGGTTGAAATCGTCTATTATTTCTCGTTCGAATACTATCCCTTTGATTTGCTTGTGGAGAGCTCTCCTTATATGAAAGAAGGTGTTACATTCCTTCGATGTAGAGCCACGTAGAGGAACGGTTAGGGTTAGTCCTACGTAGGAAGGGTTGTTATTCCAATAGTTAGAATCATATTACTCTACTTCCCTTTTCTGCTTGATTATTCGCAAGGCTTATATTCTCAACCTTTGTTCTTCCGTCACTCTTGGGTCAGTGGTTCCTGATATACCCATCTGAGATCCAAAAGATTTTTGTTGGGACCTTTTACCCATAATCTTGCTTCTTCAAAGATTTAGTTCAATCCGGGACGGAACATCATGGTTATATATATGGCTGTTAACCACAAGGTCAGAGGTTCAAGCCCTCCTTCTGGCGCCAAAATGTTAATGATATTTTTCATCAACATCAGAAATAGGTCTATGGATGTGGAACTAAGGGGAAAATGGGGTTATTTAGCTTTCACGAGTCCGAGTTAGCTCACCGTTTCCTAGGTATCAAGGTTTAGAGCCCAAGGATTAGTTACTCTTCCCTCAATGGGGTGAGCATCATGCTTAAGCGACTCAAGAAACAACAGTTATCTTGGGACAAGTGTTCCCTAAGCTCAACCCACGATAAAGGGCTAATCAGCTTGAAGGAAAGGGTTCTGCACTATCTTTGTGGAAGGGTCTAGCCTTGAGTAGGAAGTCGTGAGCTTGTAGAAAGCACATAACATGTTGCACTAGATATAGCTAAGAAATCATGTAAGAAACTCATGAGGAAATATGCTAAGTGTTGATACACTTTTTATTGATCTTAATTATTATAATAGAAATCCTCAAATCAATTTAGAAATTAGGGTTTACTCTAGATAAAGAGAGAATATAAATGAGAAATGAGAAGATCTCCCCGAAAATGAGACCCTTGGGGGCCCTTTTTCTACAGGGCCAGCAGAAGCCCCTGTCGTCCACTTTTCCCTTTGGTTCCGGAAGTTTTGGCTCTTGGCTGCTTTTTAGGCTTTGCTCATGGCTTTTAAGGTCCCGGTTCTGGCTCTTGGGACAATGGTCCTGGTCTTTGGAGCTTCTTGTTGATGTCAAACCAATCGGTATGGATATCTTTAGGAAAACTTTGGGCTTTCGGATATAGGCTTCAGCCATGATCTTTCGATCTGGCTATTAATTTTCCATGGAAATTTCCCTCAAGATTCAAGTGGATGGTTATCGGATCCGCCACCTCTGCCTATATCAACACTAAGCATATTAGACTTAATAGCATGTCTCTTTCCGAGGTTTTGGCTTGCCTTTTGGTAAATATCTGAAATGCGTTTCACCTTCTGGTAGATGCTTTCGGTGCTTTTTGTTTCTTAATGTGTCGGAATTAAGAAAGTTAATGCCAATAACCCTTTCATCCTTCTCGGTCTTGGTTTGCAGCGTCCCTGGTCTTTCTCTTTATTAGCTTCCACTTCTGGATGACTTTTTATCGGTTATCCTTCCTACCATAATTACCCAATTGTTCTCTCCTCGTACTGGATTTGAGGTTCCTTCTTTGTTAAGGGTGTCAGTTACTTTCCCTTCCGGATACTTCTCTTAGGCTCCCATCTTTACCTTGTGCTAGGTTTCTGCTTTCTTTTTTTGTTTGTGACGGTTCGATACCCCTTCACCGATAGCCTGTCTTGGTGTTAATTACGGTAGTAACGGGAGACATTGTGTGGTTTTCATGTAATCCATGCCGTTAGAAAGAAATATATTTAGACATGTAGTTTTCTTTTGGCATGTGAATGAAAGTGTTAGTTAACTTTTCTTATACTGCATTTTGTGTTAAGTGTTTAAATGTTTGTCTTACGCTTTCCAATTTCTTGTAGTTGAGTTAGCGTACTTGTCATTACACTTAAGCAAACGTGATTGGAGACTGCGCCCTGGGGTGCCTCCAGTCGTGCAGAGGTTATGTTTTGGCCTTGCTCTCGAATTTTCCTTTGGCCAGAAGTCCTGAGTCGATCAAAGTCTAGGTTTGGTGCCTTCCCTCTTGGACGTCCCGGAGGTTGTTCGTCCTAAGTCGTGAGGTGGCATGGATGTCGTGGATCCATCCTTTAGACTCTCCCATCATTCTCTTGGGTTAGATTTCGCGAGCATCGTTAGTTATATAAATGGTGCCTGCATCTGGACCCGGTAGGTCGGTTGGAGCCGCGGTAGGGGTTGATGTCACACTTGCTTGGCTAGTGGGTTTCCCCCATGTCCAGGTACTCGGGAGCGGAACGATTTATACTCAGCCTTGTCATGGAACCGTGTTCTGAGTGATGATATTTAGACTCAGTCTTGTCATTGATTCGAGACTACTTGGTCTTGTCGTTGATTCAAGACTCGAGTGTTGCTATTTACACTCGGTTTCGTCGTTGGTTTGAGACTCGAGTAGTGTTATTTATACTCAGTCTTGTTATTGTTTCGAGACTCAAGTGACGGTACTGGCTCCTATGCTCAGGGTGTCGATCTAGTGTTGTGTGTTTGTGTGTGCAAGCTAGTTATGATGGTCTATCAAACATACTATGCAAAATGTAAACACATAAAGAGCATAGAGAACTGGACACTATCTTTACTAATAACTTTGGTAGTAACAGCCTTTACAATGCCTTGAATTTAAAAAAAAGCACTGTTGGAAAGAAAAAAAATTGTACACCAAGTTATGTAAAGTAACAGCGAATATGTTCACTGTTCCATGCCCTTGGGAATTCGGCGCCATCGACGGTTACCCACTTGAAGGTTCCATCTCAAATCCTCCATTGTATGACGTACAGACCTTCCTAGCGAAAACTGAAACTAGTTCGTGTGGGGAAGATCCGTTTAAGGATGAAATCTTTGACATTGAGGTCCTTGAGGCCAACTTAGAATTGAAGTATCAACGACATGTTGGCGTTTTGCGACACCTCTGAGTTTAACTTCGTTCCTTTTTCTTCGAGCAAGTCTTGGTTGGTCTTTGGATCGTAATAAGTGACTCGGTGGGATTGAATATTTAGCTCAATGGGAATGATGGCTTCAGATCCGTAGGCAAGAGAAAATGGAGTATGGCTAGTCTTTGACTTATGGGTGCTCCGGTACGCCCATAGGACCAGAGGGAGCTCATCTGCCCATAAGGCTCCGGCTTTTTCTAAACATTTATTGATGATGGATTTAATCACTATGTTGACAGCCTCGACTTGCCCATTGGCTTGAGGACGAGCCACTGCTGAGAATCTTTTTTTGATATTGTGTAGCAACAGAAAGTCTTGAACTCAGTGCTTTTGAATTAGGTCCCATTATCGGAGATGATGGCTCGGGGGACTTCATATCAAGTGATGATGTTGTGGACGACGAAGTTCATTACCTTCTTGGCAGTGATCGTGTTGAGGGCTTTGGCCTCTGCCCATTTGGTGAAGTAATTGACTGCGGCGATATCATAGCGAGCGCCTCCCTTGGCCATCGGGAGAATTCCGGTGATATCAATTCCCCACATGGCGAATGGCCAAGGGCTAACCAACTGTGTTCGCTCGATTGGCGGGGCACTCGGGATCTTGGAGAACCTCTAGCACTTGTCCCACTTGTGGGCATAGTTTGCGGCTTCTTGATCAAGTAGGGGCTAAAAATAACCATACCTGACAACCTTTTTTGCCAGATTTTGCTCCCCGGTGTGATCACCACGCTCGCCTTCATGCAAATCCAGCAGCACTCGTTCGGCGTTGTTGTGGGCTACACATCGTAGTAATGGAATGGAGAATCCTCTTCTGCATAGCACCCCATCTAGAATGATGTAGCGAGATGATTTACAGGTGAGTGCTCGTCTATCTTTGCGGCGCTCGGAGAGGATTAATGATGCAAGTAGTTCTTAATCGGTGTCATTTGGGACTTGAGCTTGGTTTCAGTCTCCGTCGTTGCTATCGACCAGTCTACATTTGGTCGATGCTCGGAGAATCGAGTACCTCGACCGGAGCAAGCCCCATAAGATGTGCTTCCCCGGAGCTTGCCAGTTTGGCTAACAAATCGTCTTTCTTGTTCTGTTTTTGGGGAATGTGGGTAATGATGTAGTGGTCAAGGTTGGTGAGCAAGTCGCGAACCCGGGCCAAATAGGGAACAGTCGGCCCTCTAGGCTTGATATTCTCCCTCCACTTGTCAGATAATAAGTTGTGAGTCAGATTAGATCTGGACAGCCTTGATGTTAAGCTCGACCGCAATTCTAGGTCCCGCGATCAAGCCTTCATAATCTACGTCGTTGTTGGTATCAATAAATCAAGCTTCAAAGCAAAGCATATCAAGCATTCTTCAGGAGTTACGAGTACGAGTCCGGCGATAGAATACGGACTGTTGGAAGATCCATCCATGAACAATTTCCACAGAATGTTTGGAGCTTCAGTGTCTTCCAAAGGAGGATCCTCCGGAATGGTGAATTCCACTATGAAATCGGCAAAGGCTTGTACGAGGATGGATCGGCGAGGAATGAATCTGATCTCGAATTGGCTCAGTTCTATGTTCCATTTCAGAAGTTGTCCAGACGCCTCAAGTTGCCGCAAGACCTGTCATAGCGGTTGGTTAGTGTGGACTTTGATGGGATGAGGCTGGAATGGTCGTAGCTTCCGGGAAGAGATCAGTTGGCAGTAGGCTAGCTTTTTAATCTTTGGATAATTCTTTTCATCCCCTATCAACCTCTTGCTGATGTAGTAAACGGGTCGTTTGATATGACCCTCTATGCGTATGAGCATGGAGCTAATTGCCTATATAGAAACAACCAAATAAATGTATAAGTCCTCATGATCCACAGGTTTGGACAAAACAGTGGTTGTTATATGTGATTCAACATGTCCTAGAACATAGCAGTGCATTTGGTATCAATATGAAGTTGTGCTTCCCCTTTTTGAGCAAGTCGAAAAAGGGAATGCATCTGTAAGTAGCCTTGGAGATGAATCGACTTAGGGCGGCAACCTTTCCGTTTAAACTCTAAACATCTTTGATACTTTGAGGAGCTTTGATAACCCGGATAGCCTTAATCTTGTCTGGATTGACGTTGATGCCCCGCGAATTGACAATGAAACCTAGGATTTTTCCCGATGCAACGCCAAAGGAGCATTTCAACGGATTGAGTTTCATTTTGTATTGGTGAAGGATACCGAACATCTCTGAGAGGTCACAGACGTGGTCGTTCAATACCCTCGTTTTCACAAGCATATCGTCCATGTATACCTTCATGGATCTTCCGATATGGTCCTTGAATATGTAGTTAACCAGTCGTTGATAAGTGGCTCCGATGTTCTTAAGACCAAAGGGCAAGGCGAGATAGAAGGAAAGCTCGAGGTCAGTTATGAAGGAAGTATGATCTTTGTCTAGCAGGTACATCGAAATCTGATTGTGGCCCAAGTAGGCATCTGTGAAGGACAGAAGCTCGTAGCCGATGGTTGAATCAATGAGCTTGTCGACCTTCGGGAGTGGCAAGCTATCTTTAAGGAAGGCCTTGTTCAAGTCAGAGACTGGCTACTTTCCATTTGATTTCTTGACTGGTACTGGATTGGAGACCCATTCAGGGAAATAGGCCTCTCGGATGAAACCATTTTTGAGTAGCCTATTAACTTCTTCTATGAGTTCCATCGACCTTTCAATCCCCAAGATTCAACATTTCAGATTGACTAAAGGTTGCAAGGGATCGACAGTGAGTCTGTGACAAGCGACTGTAGGGTTGATGCCACACATGTCATAATGGTTCCAAGCAAAAATGTCGAGGTTAGCCCTTAAGAATTCCACGATCTCTTCCTTTATCGTGGGGTGGAGTTACGATCCAACTTTCAACACCTCTGTCGGGTCGTCGGGGCTAGTCGAAACATCCACTGTTGGTTCTATTGGGGTAACCCTCTCGAAATCGAGCTCTCTGTCCTCCCTCGGATCGAGATCGTCGAAAGATGGTAGTAGTGCCTAAGACAAGACTTAGATGCCTTTGATTGTTATGTAGAGACAGTCTTGGCGCAAGGGGGCAGAGGCACGGTCTTGCCTTTGCCCTTATTGTGTGCATTCTTACATTCTATGAGGTTGCAATCCCTAGTCGTTGCTTCGCCGCCTCTAACTGTGCCAATCCCATTCTCTATCAGGAACTTCATTAGGAGGGACCATGGTGATATGCAGACTCAGAACTCTACAAGGAAGGGTCGTCAAAGAAGACAATGTGTTAGGAGATGACATCGATGACCACAAAGATGAGGATTCTGACCCGGCTCCGGTCCTCTTCTCCAAGTTCTACAGGGAGGTCGACCATGCCCACTGGGTGGTCGGATGTTCCAATGAAGCCGTGGATCATTGAACGATAGGGCTTCAAGTCTTTGGCCTCAAGTTTAATTTGGTCACAGGACGCCTTTAAGATGATGTTGACCGAGCTTCCTGAATCGATAAGAAATCACTAGATGAAAGCTGGGCCAGTCTGGGCTGAGACGACGATAGGGTCAATGATTAGGGTCTCGATTCTCGTGGATTCTCTCTCGTAAAAGACGATGTCATCCCGTATTTTCTTTTGGAGTTTGGCGGGGATGGACTCATCCAAAGTAGAGCAAGCTTCATATGTGGCATGCTTTATAGAGTTGGCATAGTCCTCCATCTTGCGGAAGATGTCATGTGTAGGGTGAGGTCAGCCACAGATAGTATTGATCAAGATGCCCGATGACCTTTGGTTGAATGGACCTAGGGTCGCGTTAGCAGATGCTGGAAGTGCGGGCGTTGACATGCCCATAGCTGCTTTGGAGGAGTAGGGTCCTAAACGTACTGTTCTAGACATTTCTCGTGGATGAGTTTTTCAATCACATCCTTGAGATGGCGAAAGTCGTTAGTATTGTTCTCATACATGTCGTGGAATCTCTGGTATTTTCCAGAGTTATTCTCGAGGTCGGTGGATTCCCTGGTGTTGGGCTTCTTGTACTAGACGGTATTACATGTTTCTAAGCAAATTGTCTCCATATCTTGATTCAACGGAGTGTAGTTCCTGTAATTTTGATAGCGGTCGTACTTCTTGGGATATGCAGAAGCGTAATTATTGTTACGACCGCCGGTTTTGCCACTGTAAGTGACCCGAAAAGCACTTGCATTTGATTGCATTATTTGCCCGGCTGGAATCCATTTGCCACTCGTATCCGTTTAGAAAGGCACAAGGATCGATCATGCCATCATAGAATGCCATCTATGGCATATTGAAGCGTCATGGCCACTCGCTGTGTGCACCGCCCTAGTGAATAAGTTACACCTCAAGTGGGTTTCCCACAAGTCATTGGCGTTTCCTGGCGTTTCTCTCATGATCCTTTGTATCATGTCGGGGTAATACGCTGGCTAGACATCCTCTGCCGGAATCCATTGGTTTCGGCGAGCTTCAGGAGTCTTGTCTCTTGGACACCTTCTGTGATGCACATCGGGCTCATCCTCATCCGTGTCATCGATAATGATCGCCTGGTTTTGGTATGGTTGATGAGGCTGAGCAGGCTGACGTTCATTCTGATCTAAAAGAACTTGGGCCTACTGAGTTGTGGGAGCGTGGTCCCTAAGTTCTAAGCAGCGACAGTTGGGTATTGTCAAGGTGGGGGTCGGTTACTCGGATCCAGTTCATTGTTGATAAACAACCGGGAGCAATCACGGTGATGCATTCTCCCGCTGTAAGTGACAGGTTTCCTATCACCGTTTCCATTTTCATTACCATTGTTGAGGCCGTGGCCGTTAGTAGGAGCATTTGAATGGGCAACGGTGTTGTTGTTAACGTTAAACTTCATTCGTTGATATAGGCCCCGAGATTTGGAGGAAGAGATTTCTAAGACATTACATCGTGATCGGGCGTTGTTCTGAGCAAGCCAAAGTTGAGCGACGAGGAGTTGACTGTCTTGAAGTTGACGCATAAGGTCGACATTGTTTTTCAATGTTGCGTTAAGTTCAAGAGCCATGTTTTCATACTGTTTGTTAAGCGCGTTAATCTGCACTTGAGTTGCAAGGTCTTCGGGTGCACATAAGGAAGGAATTACATCTCGGTCGGGTGTTCCGCCACTTGGGGTTGCTAAGAAGTACCAGCTTTGGCTGTAGGAGAAGAGCCGAGCATCCGATTCTTTGTTTGCTTAACCAACATAAGTGGACTTTGGTGGCAGGTTATAGAAGAAACATAAAGCGCACCAAAGTCGAGATGGGAATGCACGACAAAGACACAAGGCTAAGAGCTCTCAGTGAAAGCACCAAAATGTTGATAGCAAAAAATGTTGTCGACCCCCAAAGATTCTTAGTTACTTAAGAATATCATTTCGCGTAGGAAAATGAGTGCAGAAAAGCAGTAAATGACACAGTAGATTTACAGTGGTTCGGTCCCGCGAGGGGCCTACGTTACCATTGGAAGAGTTGTTGATATTTTATTCACAATAATGGATTACAAACTATAAACATCATCTAGGCATTTGATTAAAATCATTCCATGTAATTTGGAGCCATAGTTATCATATATGACTATTGGGAAAAAGTCACTTTTATGCTCCTTCTTCCTCAAAGCAAGGATGTCATTAACGAGTCTCTTGAAGCTTTGTGGGATTTCAAATCAGCTAAAATTTAACCCCTTTGAAGTATGAACTTGGGGGTATTTATAGTGGAAGGATTAGAAGGGAACAGTTAGGATTCGGGGACCACAAAGTGTATTTTCGTATCCCCGAAGGTGGCTGCCAGGAATTTCGACTCCCTTTTGATGTGCATGACAAAACTCGTACCCCTCTTCTGGGATACAAATTTCTCGTCCCAAGGTTACGAAATTCGTATCTCTTGGGATACGAAATAACATATCTCTCAAGGGATACAGTTATTTTGTACCTATAGAGGATATGAATTTTTTGTATCCTCGGAGGGATACGAGCCCGCACCCCTTTGGGATACGGTGGATGTCGTACATAGTGTAAGGGAGTCGATGTCACTGCATGGTTCAAGGATCCCAAGTTCTTGGGTATGAAGTGGGGGACTTTAATTTAATGGAGGTGAGGGGTACGAACTGGAGGAGTTCGAAGGTTCTGAGTGTTGCAGGAGTCAAATTGAAAGGGTTCGAAGATTTATGGAGAAGTGGGATCTGAAGTTGAGGGGCTCGAACCATAGGGATCCGAAATTTTGGAGAAGAGGGGTAAGAGACTTAGGGATTCAAAATCCCTTATTTGTGGTATATAAAAATGTTGTGTGAGCATGGTTTTGAGGAGCTGTCAGGATCTAGCTCGTATGACTTTTTCTAAGCTTGTAACCTTGGCTCTTTGGTGAGACTTCGTACTTTAACATCACGTAATGTGTTGAGTCGAGCGTATCAAGTGTATAATCAGTAACATAATTCTTAAATCTCCCTAGTCAAGTTTTATTGTATATAGGACAACAATAAAACATTAAGACTAGTATGTTGATTGAATAATGATCATATCTCATCGATCATTAATATATGGGATACTTATATCAATACATAAATACGTATTAGGAAAAAATGTATTGGGTTGACCCAACATGAGAAAACTTCTTAGAGAATAGTTAATAGTCTCATAAGTAATTCTTATAGTGACGGTGATGTTATGTCCTCAAACCCGAAATCATTATTTCTTTTATTCGAGGATATTTTTGTTTAGATATCATCAAAAGTTACTTCTAATCGAGTAGACGATAAAGGTGATTATAGGATACATCTCAAATCGATTAAATAATATGAATGATCTAGATGGAATTTAACCATACAACATAAGTAGAGATATCCATGGGGCCTCTTGATTGAGTATAATTATAAATTGCATGGTTGTGCTCAAATATTGATTTGTTTTATATAATCTGCTCATCGATCAAGATAAAAGGATTAAATTATAAAGAGATAATATGTCCCATGCCTCGAGTTTAATTTTGGATATAATGGTTAAAAGGGTTAAATTACATTGAAACACTAGTCACAGAAATGGTTGTATCCAATCGTTGATTTTATTATAACTTGGGTAATGTCGATGTATTACTATATGTCGCTCACTAATTATAATTTAAACACAATTTAAATTATTTCCAATGTTATAGTAACCTATAGGGTCACACAAAAGAACATTCAAAACAGTGAGAACCGTTCTTAACAAAAGTGAATCAAACGATGACAATTTCTTTTGGTTTGAAATGGTATAACGTGCTTTCGTTCTCCTAAGATATCTTATTTTAGTTTGTAAAAGGGTCCGACCTTTCTTTCTAAAATACACAGAAAATTGAGAAATCCAAATAGGAAAACTATATCCATAAATCAGCTAGTACTGATCCCTCACTTGTCTTGGATTCCGTTCAACGACATCTAGGTAGTATTCATGGACTTTCGTAGGGGTGCTCCCATCAAGCGCTCAATTCGATTCGATTGGATCCAATTCTGATACAAGCTCATGTGCATTGAAAAGCATTACAAAAGGTACATGGTTAATTCGAATTATTAAATTCGTGTTTAAATCCAGAAACTAGGTTTGTTAATTTTGTTCGACCACTGCCAGTTCGACCCTAAATTCCCAACAATCGTATAAGATCCATGGTTTTGCAAAAAAAAATTATCGGGTTAACTATATATTTAACTTTTTTGTATGTTATTGTAATGGTTAAACAGTGTTATAAACACTGATATAAGTGAGAAATGGGATGTAGTATGGATTCGATTATGAAATGAAATAGTTTCATTATGAAAAAAATGTTTTTGATATCTAAAATGAACCTTGAATTAATATTTGTTATTAATTTTATTATGCATGTTTATATTGCTAGTTCTTATTTGTTAAACCTTTAATATGGATTATTTGTTCAATCTTTGTGTAAATTTGTTGGATATCGGTGAATATGACTCCCCTATAATTTTGATTGATTAAATACAATTTTTTTTATGAATATAAATAATTAAGCCCCTTTTAAATCTGGCCTTCTTAAACATATTGAAATATAAATCTGTGTGCGATTAAATTGTTGATGCAAATATTATTTAGAATTGAACAAGTGTGAATTGTTTTGAATATTAAAATTTGACCATATGAACATTGATTGCCTATGTCAGTTTTAAATATATATATATATATATGTGTGTGTGTGTGTGTGTGTGTGTATGTGTGTGTATGTGTTTGAATTAAATATAATTTCTTCTAAACACTGAATCAAAGTTGTTTGACTATTAAAATTGAATTTTGTTGACTCAATGTTTTAGCCATCACTCCCCTGATTTGGATTGCTTCGTTGAATGGTTGGAGTGAGAAAAATGAATGATTTGAATCCTTGTATAATTTTGAGTATTAAGGTCTTGGACTTTGCAGTGTGTCTTAGACTTGATATTTTGAAACAAATAAATTTGTCACATTTATATGTTTATAACACAAAATATCAAATAGACATGTTGCTTATACATACTTATATTATATGTATTGACATATGTGTATATATATATATATATATATATATATATATATATATATAAACCAGAAGTTTAAATTGGAATTTTGACTTGTCTATTAGAACATGTTTTGATTATCTATGACACTGCAAATAAAACTGCTATACATAAACATATACACAAAATACATTGATTATATATGTATGTTTTGGGCTAGATTGAAATCAAACCTTGTTTGATAAATTTACAAAATGAGATTTAATTAGCAATAGCATGTTTTCAGTTTTGTGAAACTGACATGATTGTATATCATACAATATCCCATTTTAATACACAATGGGCTGGTTTCATTTTAAGTTTAGAAATTAAAATGATATGTATGTTGTATTATAGCTG
The DNA here is from genome assembly GCA_030737875.1 of Allium sativum. Classification (NCBI taxonomy): domain Eukaryota; kingdom Viridiplantae; phylum Streptophyta; class Magnoliopsida; order Asparagales; family Amaryllidaceae; genus Allium; species Allium sativum. The sequence continues at coordinate 399,714,288 of CM060923.1, forward strand.
AAGCAAGTGTGACTTGCTTTCCGCTTTTATAATGTTTGGATATAAATGCATGGTATCAAGATATTGATCTTGTTATGAGATGGCATATATCCAAATAATAAACTACTTATAATGTTGCTACATAACTAAATAGTGATTCACTGAAAAAAATATGCAGTAATATTTGGATGTCACATAGATGAATACCAGGCTACCAGAGACATTTTAATGTGTTGATCCCTTACATTAAATAATAGGCTATAGAATAATGAATATACGTAACTATGATAGTTGTTGATATTTATTATAAAATATGTTGCAAATTAGTCATTAAAGTTAAAGGCTACTTGTTTTGATTTATATGTGGATACTAAATGCCTTGTTAAAGTTACTAAATGGATCCTTGCTTCTATGTACATACACACACACATAGATAGATGAAATTTTGCTATAGTTATGATATGCAGTCTTAATTCTTAAATATGTACATGGTATATTATTATTATTTTGAAAATTGGTACACATTTATGCAAAAACTCATCATATACTTTGTATATATGCCTCATCAAAACCGTATACCCCCTAACTTAGATAGGTGCGACACAGGGAAAAAGAGTACATATATACTCCATATGTTAACAATACAAACAAAAACCCCTCTCAACCATATCAGCAACAACAAACCCACAAATCAATCTCTCACAAGCACTGCAACATCTCATAAACATACGCCATACAAATCAGAAAACCTGAAACATAAAGTAATAGCAAAATTCACCCAATATCAACTAAATCACTTCCCCATTGCTTCAGAAAATCCACCTTCCTCTGTGACCTTTCAGTGCTACTACCATTGCTCTTCACTAGAAAACATACTTCCTTCTCAATCATTTGGACTCTATCATCTTTTGCAACTCTTCTTCTATTGAATAATCTTGCGTTTCTCTCCATCCATACCTGATACACTGCAATAATGTATGATGCACAAGCAATATCAAAAGTTTAATCCATGTCTTTAAAAACATTCAGAATTCGATCATTAGTATTAACCAAAGAATAATCTTCATGAACAGAAATACCCAGCTTCATCGAAACTGAACACCATATATTCCAAGCATATTCACAAGCAAAAAACATATGATGTGTAGATTCTTCAGGATATCCACACAGCAGACAACTTGTATCATCAATCATACCAATACTTATCAATTTATCTCTTGCATACAACATATTGTTTACCGCTAAATAGGTAATGAAAGACATCCGCCTCGCATTCTTGTTATGCCAAATCACTTTATAACATCTCAAACCAGATTGCTTCTCTCTGATTTTATCCTATGCTTTATGAAAAGAAAACTCCCCACCTTCACACCAAACATAATGGCCATCAATTAACCGATTATTAAGATTTATATCATTCACCTGTTTCTGAACTTCACGAGTGGTAGAATGCATATTTCCATTTATTTTCCCATCAACAACAATTGATGAAACCAATTCATTCTGAACACTTATGGCTTGAAATATGGATAAATCAATCAGGTCCATAAGACACTTACAATTTATCCATGGCTCGAACCAAAGAAGAGTAGAAGAATTAGATATTAAAGATTTATTTCGATGTTAAAGATTTATTAAACAACTGACTACCTAATGTTCTCAGTATCAACATTGTTTTTTATGTACTAGAAGCATCTTCATATTCCAAAATAGTTTGCCATTACAATATATACTATGCATCCACTGGCTCCACATAGATGACTTTGATAAGAACTTCAACAAAAATTTGACACAAGCTGCTTTCTTCAAATTAGATAGAAGTTACAAACCAATGCCCCATTCTGCTTTAGGCAAACAAAGCATCTTCCAACTAACCATATGAGACGATCCTCCCCAAAAGAAATCTGCACACATAGTGTGTAATTTATCTAAAACATGCTCTCGAAGTTGGTAAACAAATAACCAATATGGAATAGTTGGTATTATAACTGATTAGATTAGCTCTGCCATTCTAGCAATGCTAAGAAACTTTGTATCCCAAGCCTAAATTTTTGCCTGAATTCTATGTAATAAAGCTTGACAGTCATGATAATGAATAGAAGATATAGGGACTACCAAATATTTCACCGGCATTCGGTCATCTTGAAACTCGAGAATAGAAGAAATCTCTCTAATATTGAATGCATAAGAGCTGAAAAAACTTTGGTTTTCAAACTATTTACTATTAGCCCACTATATTGCCTCAATTTTTCAAAGATATCCTTCAAAGCCATTGCACTTGTAGTATTACATTTACTAAATACCATAAGATCATCAGCGCATAGTAAATGTGACACTACTAGATAAAAATTATGAATAGGAACAAACCGTATTTGGAGATGAGCTTCATTCATGCAATAAGTGAAAATTTCCATGGCAATCGAAAATAAATATGGAGATAATGGATCCCCTTGTCGAACTCCCCCGTTTGAAGAAATATATCCTCATGGAACCCCTTGAATTAAAATGGAGAATGTGGGGATTGATATGCATTAATATACTATATTTATGAAATGAATTGGAAAACCCATCTTCATCATAATATGCCATATAAACTGTCTACTAATCATATTATATGCCTTATGAAAGTCAACCTTTACATAGAACTTATTAACACCTGGCTTTTTAAAATATCGAAGCAACACATGAGCAATAAGAATATTATCTCCAATTGATCTAAATGGAATGAATGCACATTGATTTGGAGATATCAAATGGGGCAGAGAACATTTAATTCTATTGCATAATATCTTACCAAAATTCTTATAATATAAATTGCAGCAAGATATAGGTCGTAAATGAGAGATTTCAGAAGGCCTTTCAATTTTTGGAATTAGTGCAATAAACGTATGGTTGATACCCTTAGGGAGTTTAGCAACATTAAACATATCTTGAAGTGCAGCCAATAAATCTAGTTTAATGTCTTCCCAATGTATCTTGAAAAACTTTGAATTAAATCCATTAGTCCCCAGGCTTGAATCATCATGAATAGAAAACACAGCAATTTTAACTTCTTCAAGTGATAAAGGCAAAAGCAATACTTGTTGACCATGTGCATTAATCATTGAAAGTAATTGGAATGAAGGGAACTCTAAGTAAATATCTCCATTAAACAAAGCATTGTAATACTCTATTGCCTCTTTTGCCACTTCATCGGGTTTATAAATCATCTCCCCATATGAACTTATCAAAGCCATTAACTGATTAGTGAATTTTCTGGTTGACATTTTATAATGAAAGACTTTGAATTTGTATCCCCATCTTGTAGCCATGAGACTTTAGCCTTCTGTTTATAATTCCAAAATCTTTTTTTTTTTTTTTTTTTTTTTGCACCATCAAAATTTGCTTTGCTTCCAGAAAAATTTCATATAAGTCCAGATTTTCAAGTTCCAAATCAAAAGCTATCTCCTTTTCTCTAAAATTACCTTTAGCTTCCAAAAGCATTGCATTATCCTTTGGTCTGACTTTATTCCAATATTTTAACACAACTTTGCATGCCTTTAATTTTTGCATAAAAACATAACAAGGAAAGCCCCATCCACTTGATTGAAGTCCTCTCATTATACATTCACCATAACCTTATTTGAATTGCAACTCATTAGAATGTCTAAAACAAAAACCTTTTAATGTAGAGGTAGGAATTAAATCTAGAAGCATTGGATTATGATCACTTGATAATTGAGAAAGGGATAATGCTTTCGTATAAGTGAATTTATGTGAGCACGAATGGTTTACAAAAATCTTATCAATATTATTATATAACAACCCAAATTTTTAGTCATTTAATTCTGAAAATTTAAATTTGTTTTAAATGTTTTATTTGAAATATAAACCAAGTTTTGTAATGAATCTATTTAATTAGACGACATTATAACGTATAATTTATAATATAATTTAAATCAAGCTCATAATGGCACGTTAGTTTATAATTTAACGTTTTGAACTTTAATTAAATATACATGATATAATATAAGTCAGAATTCTTTGAAACAAGAAATGCTCAGATCTATTTGATTATATCTTTCTAATGGAAGTGAAAAATCAAGATTTTGTCTTTTAGATAGTAAGTTATGTCCAAATCAAATTTTTAGAAAGTGTCTGTGGATTCGTGTATAAGTCATAACGGTTTATCTAATATAATTAAATATTGGTTTTGAATTTGGATAAGATTTTTGAGATGTAGTTATAATTTAATTTATACAATTTTTCTGTAATTTTTATTTTGAAAAATAAGCAACTTTTTATTTGAAGTATTTTACACCCTCTATCAGCGTTTTGGGAACTTCACAGAATAAGTTAATTTGTTTATTTTATTATATTTCTGAAATTGTAGCATACTGTTCAACATAATGGTATTTTTATCTCTGTCTGTAGTGGCTCATACATGGCTGTCTGCAAAATTTTATTTTCCAACCGTGAATACCTTCATTAATAAAAAAAAGTATAATTTCCCTGCCTACCACGTTTTTAAATTCGTGTTCCCCAAGCTTATAAAAACCGTGCGCTCCAAGTTATTTTACATCATGCATACCGAGGCATTTTCCATTATAAACTAAGAGCACTCCCAGTAGTGGGGAGAATGCCCGAAATGGGGAGGAAATAGTTTTCCATGCTCTTCAGCAGAAGGATACGGTTGTGGGAGAGGAAGTGAAATGGCCACGCTCGCTATTTCACAAAATAGAGCGGCGAGATCTGAACGGTTTTAAGAAAACCGAATAAACACTAAACGGTTTTCATAAAACCGTTTAAGATATAAACGGTTTTATGAAAACCGTTTAGTGTATTTTCGGTTTTCATAAAACCCTTTTTATACGGTTTTATGAGAACCATATAAAACATGGATTTTTTTTTTTAAATAATCAAATTTTTGCTGTGTTAATTTAATATGTGTAAATTAATTTGTAAATTTATCAAACTTTAAGTTTTCGAATTGATTTAAACCATGGATTTTTGAAAATCTATATGCTTTCAAGTTTTTGAAGTGATTTTATAATGTCCGGATTATGTTTGTGTATCCAACACTTACCGCACAATTTTATTTACCTTTTAAACATAGTTTAAGTATGTACGTATACTTGATAGCAACGTAAAAGAAGTTTGAATCTCATATACGCATTACAAAAATATATAAAAATTACTTAAAACTTGTTAATTTTTTTAATAACCCACAAAACAATACACCCAACATAGAAAACTTAAACTAGGATACAACAAGCCAGAAATAAAAAAACAATGGAGCGTCCCCCCACCCACTGCTGAAACGGTGGGGGGAATTCATGCTCAAAAAGAGCGGTTCACGCTCCAAATAGGGTGTACTGCTAGGAATGCACTAACAACATTACAACCAACTTAGAAAAATAAAGCTAGGATACAACACACTCGAAATACCAACATAGACTGTGTCTACATCTCGGAACTTCCTTCTTCTTCCTGATATCATTTCTGTTGAGCCCCGAATATACGATCTTTTTTTGCTATAGCATACTGAAGGGCCTGTCCAGTCAAATGAGATATAGTTCTTAATAGATACTTCTCCTCTTCCTTTTCCTTCAAACGTCTTTCACGTTTTTCTTTATAAGCAGTTCATTGTATGAGAGCTGTAGTTCTAGCGGCATCTTGTTGCAGTTGCATCTCCATGATCTGCAGCTTCATATCTTTACGCTTTTCATGGCCTTCTTTGTTGGAGAGAGATGCAAGTGATATATCACTTAACAACGAAGTTAGTTTATCACTAGACGCTGCCAAATCATTTGTTTCCTTATTTCTTAGTAGTGCTTTCTTGCTTGATTTTATTCCTTCTGGCCTTGTTTCAACCCCACCATACAGCATTCCCGAGTTAGGAGTCACAGGTGTACTGTTATTCCCATCCTCGTCTGTAGCCATAGGACGTTCAGCTATATTTCCCAGGGATGAATCCACCGAAAGTCTAGAAGTTACATTTCGTAAGTTAGATTCTTTAGTGTCTACAAGATAAACATCATCTGTTTCGCATAGATTGGCCCAACGTGGACAAAAAGAAGAATTTCCAATGCTTTATGAGCAATGAATTCAGTTTTACAGGTGTCACGATAGATGCTATCGTAATCGTCCTTTAAATCTCTAAATGTTTGACTGCTTCTAAGAGAATCCCCCCTTATTGTTTTTATCCCTTTATACTTGGTACACATAGTATTCAAATTATACCATGCAGTCTTCATGCTCTCAATTGATCTCTGTGTTACGCATTCAGGATCTCCACTGTACAAATCATTAACCCTCTGGTAGAAAAACTTACCACCAGAATGTCCTTCAGCAACGACAGACGCGTTTACCCATGCATTAGCTAGCACTTTAAAGTTAGCTACTTTCCATATTTTTCCAGTCGCTGCAGTTTTTTCCATGCCACTTTGAGCATGAGTTTCTTTTGTTTTTCGCTTGGTGTTAGCCCGTTTGGCCTTGGTTTGTCCTTTGTCAAGTACCGGGGTCGGAGCAACCATCTCTTGGTGTACGTTTTGATTATGAAGTTGGCCACACATGGTATCGTACTGCTGAGTGAGGTTTAATTGGTGGAGAAATTGACTTTGTTCTGGAGTTAGGAAAGGGGATAGACTCATTGACGGGCCTTCGGCTTGAGATAATAAAATAGTAAAATTACCAATGTTATCACCGGTATAGCCAGAGAAATTGTTGTGGTTGGGATCAGACATTGTTGTTTGCTTAGAATTGGAATTGTTTGTGAGTATGAAGAAAACTACCATACCCCCGTATTTATGAAGACAAAGGATGCAAGTAGGCTTGATAATTACAATAAGCCGTTCAATGTTCTGCAACGTGTTTTCCAATCAAATCAACTTTAATGATTCCCTTGAATGGTGTGATACTTTACTTTACTTTGCTTTGCTTTGCTTTGCTTTGCTTTGCCTATATTAAACGTTTGAATTGTATTTTAACAGCACACTTCTAAATGGCAAACGAATATTGGACTACTTCAGACTACGTTGTTTTGATGAAGGCGTACATTGAAGCAGACGTACTACATATGGAAGAAGAGGTAGATCAAGATTTTTGGGCAACCCTCAATGATTTTTACCACAATCATACTAGTTGTAGAATACAGAGGCCCAACTTAACAACCAGAAGTGCTTTCTGCTTATTTACTACCGATTGTATGAATTACCGCAAAGTAATTGATGAGTCAAAAAAGGATGGCATCTTTCAGGAGAAACGATCGACATACGACTCACTCTATCTTTTCAAGTACCATTCTAACATCGTCGGCCACAAAGCGTACGGGTTATGGTACAATCATATTATACAGTTTGAGTAGTATATCGTTATATTACGTGTCGTATTCAATATGTATCGTTTGGTTTATGTAGTTGGAAAGTTTGGATGTATCTGTAGAGTTCAATTTCAATTCATAACTATATTATGTGTATTATTTAACTGAAATGACTAGTCAATGGACACTATAATAAGTCATGCTCCACGAACATTAAAATGGCTTACTCCACTCACATTAAAAGTCGTGCTCCACTAACATTAAAAGTTGTGCTGGAAAGAAAGAGTCAAGGAGTTAAAGAATTGGGGGTCGTCCTCTTTTGAATTGTGAAAATAAAGAGTTAAGGCGTTCAAGGAGTTAAGAAGTTACATACAGTCTGGGTCGTCCTCTTTTGAATTGTGAAAATAAAGAGTTAAGTGTTTAAGGAGTTACATATAGTTTGGGTCGTCCACTTTTGATTCTTCGTGTAAATAATGAGTCAAGGCGTTTAAGAAGTTAAGGAGTTACATACAGTTTGGGTAAACCTCATCAAACGTGCATTTTGCATATTAGCTACAATATAAAATAGAAATGTGATACATTTAAAGTCCATAAAACAATACAACAATCAAGTACTACAACGTTACAATAGTTCAACAACCGCATAGACTATATCTAAGCAGTACCTTTCGTATGTCATAAATGCTCAACCAGGTCATCCTGCAGTTTACTATGGACCTCCCTGGACCTAATTTTACGCAGTCGCCCAAGAAATACCTCAAGAGTCGCTGGATTTCTATCAGCAACAATAGTTGCGGTGTTATCTGGATCATACCCCAAATAAAACGGAAATGTTCCGTTTTCTACTTCAGTGATCATATAATGCATTATAATACAAGCACGCATAATGTTGCTCAAAACCTATGGCTTAAATAATTTAAATGCGTTTTTTACAATGGCAAACCTAGCTTGGAGAACCCGAAAGCACGTTCTACGTCTTTTCTCGCTGCCTCTTGCCTTTCAGCATAGTATTTTTTCTTTCTCTGTTTCAGGAGCTGAAATTGTTATAACAAGCGTACCCCCAAGAAGGATAGATGCCATCTACTAAATAATACCCTATGTCATACGTATTTCCTGCAATATTAAAATCACAGGCAGGTGCTTTTCCATGTGCAAGGCTCTTAAACAAATGTGATTGGTGAAGTACATTAATATCGTTCATTGTGCCAGGACATCCGAAAAATGCATGCCAAAACCATAAATCATGTGAAGCAACAGCTTCAAGTATCATTGTCGCTTTAGGGTAATGTCCAATAAATTGACCGTGCCATGTTGTAGGACAGTTTTTCCATTCCCAAAGCATACAGTCTAGACTGCCTAACATGCCGGGAAATCCTCGTTTGGCTCCTAACCTTTTCAATTTGTTGACATCGCTTTGCGTCGGAGCACGTAGATACTCCTCACCATACATTTCAATTATGGCTACACAAAACCTTTCAAGGATTAAGGTAATAGTACTCTCACCCATTCGGAAAACCTCATCAAACGCATCTGGAGCTATTACACGTAATGCGCCTATATTTTTTGGTACGGCGAACATCCTAAGGTACCAGCACTATTACGTTTTTGAACAAAATAATTATCGTGTTCAACAACTCCATTGAAAATGCGCATAAACATATTCTTTCTCATACGAAAACGGCGCCTAAAGTCGTCAGGACCATATGTACAGGGGGTGTTGAAATAATCTTTAAGTAATCTTGCAGTACCTCCTTTATGATCCCGCATCTTCCGTTTGTCTACACGACCGTACACGCTACCTCCTCGAGTACCCCTAGATGATCCTTCTATTAGGAAATGTTGGTTAATCTTTAATTGTTGCACGACAATAGCTTGCATCATAATCTATAAATTATCGCTATCGGTTGAGCTATCTGAAGAAAATTTAAGAAATTTTGTATGCCCCAAAAAATCATCGCCTTCGTCGGAATCGGAATTAGTATCATCCAGACCATTCTGGCTATAGTATATTAAATCTTTGGTTTGCGCATATGATTCGTAAAAAGCATCATCGTTGTAGACATTATGCAACATTTTTGTGTTGTGAAGCTAAATGTGCATACCAGAAGTGGTTTTATAGCTTCTTCAATCCGCAGTTGCAACGGCTATATAAAGAATAATATACAAAAATATATTCGTTAATAGCTATAAATCCAAACAGAATTATAATATTCTGCAACGGCTATAAATTTGAATTGTATTTTACTATTCAGCAACGGTTATTTGTTTAAACTATATTTTAATATTCAGCACAGACTTTATTTAGACATATTTTATTCTAATATTTCAAAACAGCTCTATATATATTATATATTAATTTTTATTTAATTAACTACATTTTGGCCTTTCGACCATATTTTAAAAATTATGAAAAAAACGGTTTTCAGAAAACCCTTTTTGGGTTAAACGGTTTTCTGAAAACCGTTTAACCCATAAATGGTTTTCTGAAAACCGTTTAACCCATAAACGATTTTTAGAAAACTGTTTACGATAAAAAAAACAATGGAGCGTCCCCCCACCCACTACTATAACGGTAGGGGGAATTCACGCTCAAAAAGAGTGATTCACGCTCCAAATAGGGTGTACTGCTGGGAATGCTCTAACACCACTCGTCCACAGGAAAAATGTTTTCATAAAAATGTGAGAACCAACACTTCCCAAATCAATTAAAAATCAAAGACAATATATTTCCATGAATCCACCTAGTAAAAAATAACGAGCGGCTAAAATTCTTCCAGAATGATCACTGTCGATCTTCACATTCAGGCCAAGATTGCGAGGGCGGCTGAACGAAACTACTTGGCTTGGGGCTGGCTTCTCAGATCCGGAGCTGCAGCGTCCCCGGTGACTCCATTAGGCAGCGACGACCTTTAAAATGTGTGTAGTCTTGGTTTAAATCGAAGAGATTGGAGCGTGATGGAGGTTCAGACCATAGGGGAAAGGCGAGTCATGCCTAGGAGAATGGAAAGATGGTCCACGATCGGATCCTGGTGGAGTTGGATAGCGCCGACAATCTAAGAAAGGGCGGTGTTTTTTTCTCTCGTATTTCTAAAACGATGAAGTTGGGGAACATGGGTTTGAAGGGGTAACCGTAATTTTGATATAGTAGTTAGTAAAACATGGAAAATCACGAGGTTAGGAAGGTAACAGTGGTGCGCTGGAGGTGATTGCGGTGGAGACTCATCGGTGTGAAGATGGGTTTGAACTGTTGGAAAACTCAAATGGTATGTGTTCCTGGAACTAGAATACGGACATAAAAGAAGATGACTTGGAACATAATCGGCTTCTTATTTATGTAAACCGTGATTGAATAAGGGTAACAAGGTAATAAAAGAATTTAAGGAGCATTAAGGTTATATTATTAATTACATTTTATATCGTTTAAATCATATTCAACTTGTAATAATCATAACTATTCCATACGAATTCAGAATCTGACGAAACAAGAAGCATTGGGATCGTATGAATGAAGGCTACGCGTACAAATTGGTTTGGAGCAATTTTGAGCTCATGGGAATTTATGACAAGATAAAACTCCAAATTCAATCCATCAAAATTTATCGTTATTTAACGATAAATTATTAATGAGAGTAAACTCACTAACTGTGATTCGTTATATTTTTTATATAAACGAGTTTTAAATTTATATATAGTAATTTTATACTGTGTGATGGATGAAAGGTTGGTAAAATTGGTTGAGATGATTGATATAATTATATCATTGATCGATTATCACTACAACAAAAACACCATAATACAACTTTAATTTTACAACTGTGGAAAAAGCACAGTTGTAATAAATGTTTTTTTACAACAGTCAAATCGCTAAAGTTGTAATAAACATATTTTTACAACTTTTCATATTGTTAGTTGTAATAGATGCCTATTACAAACTTCATATTTATAGTATCTATATTTAATAACTAATTATAATAATATTAATAATAACTAATAATTAGTAATAAACTTAGGAATCAATAATATTTATTAATTATTATTAAATAATTAATATTTAATAAGTAGTAATTTATTTTTAATAGTTAATGCTTTTAATAATTATTAATCGATTATAACTAAGTAGAAATAAGAAAAAGTTAAATAATAACTATTATTAATAAGTAATATTTGATTTGGTAGTAACTATTTCAGCAGTTTTAATAAATATAATTTTGGCAACTTGTTTGTTCACCAGTTAACAACCGCTTGTTTGTGCTTTTGATAGATTTTTTTAATTTAAATAAGTAATTAACAATAGTAACTAATAATTACAAAAATTGTTTGAAAATAAATGATAACTAAACAACTAGACAATTCTATTCATCCATTGTGTGTAAATGAATATTGTTTTTTAAAACCATTAATATCAACAACGTTTGGTTTCCCACAATCCCGCTTTCATTTTGTACCAAAATTTTCGTTCCCCACTCAAGCCCGCTAGTATGGACTGAAATTTTCATCTTCCCTCCATTCAAGGAAACCCAAATTTAACTCCAAGCAAAACCAAAAAACTCACGAGACCCAACTGAAAAGGAAAAAACCCTATCCATCTTGAATCGCAGCCTCGTCGTTGTCCTTAAGCCGCCTTGCTTCCCTCCATACAGTAATTTGCTCGCCTCCGATCTCGAACCGTGTTGGTGCCGCAACCGTGTTGGTGCCTTGTTAATGATCCGATCCTTTTGATCTTCAGTTTATTCGAAGATCTCGCAACAGATTCGATCAATTCAAATGATTCAAAGATTGGGGATTTTCACTAGCAAGGAAGGTATGAACTTTTTTGATTTATTGATTTGCATAGATCCGCATATTTTAAGTGTTAAAATGATAATTAATTTATGGTTTTGATTAGATCTAATTAACCCTAAATTTCCTTCAGTGTTAACGAGTGAATACTATATTCTGGAACTCAACCCAAGGTTCAATGCAAGAAGGATTTAACTTAGCTGAGACAAAAAGAAGATCGATATATAGTAAGTACTATTCTGGGATTTCACCTTACAAAGATCAAGAATAAGATGGCCAAGTTTCTTGTTCTTCATACTTGCGCAAATCATAGAATTGGCAGCAAGAAAAATAGTTAGAATTGGCAGCAAGAAAAGCTGATAGACATCTATGTAGAATAGTTGAGTTCATATAGAAAACCCTGAATGTTTACTTCACTTGTTGTAGCATTACACTTTTATGTGTGGAGTCTAATTACTTATATTTCTTCGAAATTACACTATTACAGAACTTCCGCTTTTTTGTATTCTGCACATAGTTTAAAGAATGAACAGAAATTGAGGAGTGATGACTTTAGAAAATACTGTTGTTTCTATGAAATTTGGAAAAAAAAGTAGTATGAAGACACTATCTATAGAACTTCATATTTGTTAACTACAATAAAAATCACAATTAAAAGTCAAATCTCATCTCTTGCATTCTGTATTAATGGGTAATTTTTGGTATTCCTAAAGTATATTTTTCTAGAACAAAAGCTATATAACCATTGCCTGACTATTTTTTCTTTTTTGTATTGGCTGAAAAGAAATTAAGCAGTTCTGTGGAATGAAGCATATATAGTGGAGGATGTGATGCATGGAAGAAAATGTCAAAAGCTGCAACTCCATTTGATTCTGATAAAGCAGAATCTGTAAGGCCAAAGGGACACCGTGTTACTGTTCGCGTGACTAGTGAGAATCCAGACGATGAATTTAAGCTCACTGGTGGAAAATTCATGTTTAAAATGCAGAAATTCCTAAGTATGGTCATTTGTCAATTGGACATAACAGTAAGGCACCATTACATATTGACTTATCTTAACCATAAAGTAATAAGGGGTTATGTTTTGTGAAAAGATCTCATTCATAAGCTGACACAAGGAATATAAAACTTGGAAGTTCAAACAACTTATGGTATCTAGGGCAATGTTACAGTCAAGATTTTTCAATGAATGGTTAGCTCAAGAATTTGTATATCTATCAAGAAAAAGATGTGGTCATATAACAATGCATTCAATCACTAGTAAAAATTTCATGACAGTACTAGCAGAAATTTGCGCTTTCAGTTAAAATCAATTACTAGTCAAAGATGAATCTGAATACAGTTAGCAGAGTAGAATTTCCTTGCTAAGAGGAGGTGTAGATTGGGAAAGCTTCAAAATTGTAATATGTGCAGGTTATTCTTTTAGCACAAATCATCAAACTTTTGTGAATAGAAGGGTATGGAGTTATCAAAACATAAATTTGTAAGATGATAGCCAAAAATGGATGAACAATTGAAGTTCTTACTAACTAGGATAAAATCAATTACTAGTAGTTAATTTCTATATATGTTTGACATGTCACGACACTCAACCAAATTCGGGTAAGGCTGAAAATGCTGACATTAATTTCAGGGAATTCCTCAATCCGTATTGTACAATTTGAACACAAAGATGCACCTATTGACATGGCCAGTAGAGGAGGCGGAGAATTTAAGGGCAGCATATGGATTTGTAAGTAGAGCAGTATTTATTTTTGTGAAAATTATTCCTAAATTGCAGTTAACTTTTATACATCACATGTATGAGGTTTTCATGCCTTGTTCTAGAATTAGTGGCCTGCATATTCCAACACTATGCAAGTAACTAATGCGCAAACTATCAAGTTAATGTCATGCTATGGTTTTCTTTTCTTTTGAAATCGTATTTATCAAACAAAAACCACGCATATGCTTATCAAGAGTTTGTGGTAATCAAGTAATGTCTAAATCATCTTATGCCGTAAACATATATATTTGCTTTCATTTATATTGTTCGACAAATTATTTTAAAAAATAGCTTAACTTGGCCATGAGTTTAAGGTCTGGTTGTTATATTCAACTATTAAAGATCTTGTTACTCAATAACTATCTAAATGCCTGTGCATTTGAAATATGATGATAACTTTGAGCTACATAAACTGTTTACTTTGTGTAGGCCTCTTCGGATCAAAGAGGAAGGCTATTAATGTCAACGAACAGATTGAACCAATCTAGTGATAGAATAAAAGAGAGCAAAAGAACAATGCTGGAAACCAAAGAGCTTGGTGTTTCTATTCTTCAAGACCTGCAACATTGCGAGAAAATTTCAATTTCAATATGTTTGTATTACTCGTAGGGATGCATATTTATGAAAGATGACTTCAAGTCATTTGGATCTGGATTCTCAGATAATGGACTTTGTAGTTGCTTTATGTACTTAAGATACTTGTACGATTTATAAAAAAATGATAAGAATTTGAAAATTCTAATATATTGTTTTGGTTCATATTTTAAGTTTGTTTGATATCTTCAGTTTTGAAGATAATATGTTTTGAAATGAATTCTTTTATTAATAATATGCATATAATTTGTTCATATATTACACCTTTAAATAATACATTTAATAAAATGTATTACAACATTTATAAATAGATGTAATAAAGTTTATTACAACGGTGGAAAACAGTTGTAAAATATACATTTCACAACGGTGTCGCAACGGTGCAAAAAAGTTGTAAAAGATTTTAGTCTATTGCAACTTCTTAATAGACGACGGTTGCCCTACCGTTGTAAAAAGACTTTTACAACTTTTTTCCACCATTGTAATATGATCAATTTGTTGTAGTGTGTTAATTTTGTTTACTATGATATTTCATGTTGATCTAAAATTAATATTATTGATGTTGATTAACATCGGTGGATGCTGGGAAACAAGTTGGAGGGATCCAACTCGATCCCTCCACATTTATATTACTGTTTTTATTTATTGTATTATATTATGTGTTACATAATATGTGATTGATTATGTTGTGGTTGAATTTCAGTGGCCCTAGAAATTTGGTGTTTTAAATACCGTAAAATATTTTCGAATGTAGAAAAGAAGTTGAGATTTAAAAGAGGAATTAAATTCCAAAATAGCAATTAAATTTCGAATGGACTTAAAAATAAAAACTTGCTTAAATGGATAAAACAAAAGGTTGATTACAAACGATGTTTATTAATTTAGTAAAATATTTATCATTTGATAAATTGAAATATAAATTTCAAGTTTGAATTCATATAGAAAAATGGATTTTGGTTTTGAAACCAATAAGTGAAACTGAATTTGAAGTTAGCAGTTATAAATAAAATTATTCACGAGATTATAAATGTTTGAAACAAAAAGAGATTTTGTATAAATGACTATAAAAATAAAAGTATAAAAGGGAAACAGCATTTGTGATATTATCCACTGTTTTGATTTCATAAAAGAAATGATATTTACATTTGAAATGAATAAAGATATAAAGCAAGTATTTCATGAATGGGTATATTTATAAGAAAAATTGGAGGATTGGAAATATGAAGTCAAATGGGAATTTGACTAAGAAAGGACATGAGAGATCATTTTAAAAAGGAAACGATGGGTTTATTTCCAAAGTTCGAAATATAAAAGAAATTAAGATAAATTAAAGAGGTTTGTATTTAGAATTCGACATTGTCAAATCTTACTAAAGTGATTTATTTTAGAAAAGATATTTAAACTCTATTTAGTGTGAATCTATAATTTAAATGAAAAATGATAAAAAACTAACACTTCAATTCTTATGGCTATATAAATAAATTTATATGTTTGAGATAATATAATATTATTTTAAATTGGAATCATTAAATAAGAAGGGAATCGTTGAAATCAAATAAAGTTGATTTTATAAGTTATGGAATGTATAGTTTATAAATGCATCTAAAAGGAACTACGAATATAAACAGAAAGGTGTTAGTAGCAGTTTTTACTAACATAATTTATAATATGTTGTGGGTGCATAAAGTTACTCGATTGGAATACGGTAATGATATTTACAGATAAAATCAAGTTGATTTGATAAATGAGTGTAGATTCCTATTAAGGAATAAAATCCATATTTGGAATGAATAACGATTTCAAAGCAAATGTTTTACGAGTGGGAATAATTTTAAGGGAATTGGAGTTAACTTGAAAAAGATAGATTTATTCTGAAGTTCAGAATATTAATTGATATAGATTATTCGTAAGGGGGTTATTTATTAAAATTCGATTATATCGAATTCAGGAAGTACTTTTTACTTTCCATTTTACCAAAGGTTTAATTAATTAATTAATTAACTTAATGAATAAAGGATATATTTTAAAATTTAATAATTCAAAAATAACGATTATAACGCTATTATTATAATCGATGATTTGCGTAAAAAGAAGCGAATTCTCAAACAAAATCCGAGAGGTCGTAACAATGTTTTGTTGGAATTTGAAATTGTGAGCCTTGCCTATTTCAAAGTTGATAATGTTGTTCAGTTAAGGTTTGAGAGGTGATTATACCCCAACTTAATTGGCTTCATGATTGACAGAGAAACGGTCAAGATTCGGCAGCAAGGATTGGAGTGATACGGTTACTAATGAATGATAAATGAGTTGAGTTACAGTAATGATGTTTTATATAACATCGGTTTAACAAAATAAGAAAATTTTGGAAACGTTTTCCAATGTAAATCAGAGATGGTTCTAAGTATAGAAATTGATATGCTTGTGTTAACAAGAATTCAAGAAATGATGACCGGAAATGTTTTCCAGTGTTAAATATATATTTTCTAAAATATAGAAAATAAGAATTTATGAATATACGGAAATGTTTTCTAATTGGGTTAAGAGATATTTTCTCGAATAAAGAGTTTATAATATTGGAAATGTTTTCCAAGAATCGGAAATGACTAACGAATTTGATAAATATCTAGAAAGATATGGAAAGTTGGGAAATTAATAATTTAATAAGAAATTAATTTTAAAAGGCCCAGTATTGTTTGATGCTTGATCGGTATAATTTCCATTTGGAAATAAGATCGTTAATTGTATGGATGTTCCTTTTATTGTTAAATCACCCACTATCAAAGTTTTGATTAATTTTATAACCTCGTTGTCAACATGGAGAGACCGGGATCGGATTTATTATCTGAAAACCACTAAATATGGGCATAAGCGTTACGAAACAACTTATGCTGAAGATAATTGAACACGGAGTAAAATGCAAGGGTTGTTTTGTTAATCCTAGGTAGAAATTGCCCAAGATGGATTGATGGAATGGTGCCTTCGGTCTGTCCAGTCCCAGGACAACATATATGGACAAATGTCTGACAGAGTATTTCTAGATGGTCACTGTGACGTCCCGCCCCACAACAACCGACATTTACTCCAAAAATGCGCTGTACACATGTCCAGTTAGCACGGAACGGGTCGTCAGAAGGAAAAAGTGAAGAAGGAAATGAACATACAAGGAACTTGTAGAATGTCTCACAGCGCATAGAATAAAATAAAATAATAACATACTTGACATAAAACATATGAGATAATGCATAACCTGAAAACCAGAACTAAACATCATAGCAGCGGAAATCCAAAATACAGCTTATTACAACTTTTCAAACTGTCTCAAAGCAAAAGTAAGATAAAGGAGGTACACTACTAATGCCCAAGTAGCGACCACCAATGACATAGGGAGAATGTGTATATATATATATCATACGTGGAAGCCTCCTGCCCGCCTCCGAATCAGCTACTCGCGCATCACCAGCTAACCTGTCTCTAGTCTGCTCGTGTGAGCACCCAGAGTAATAAGAGGAGACATAAAACTCTGGGTCAGACATAAAGCCTGGTATGAGCGATAAGCATCTAAAGTGAACAATAACAGGTAGACTAAAACATACCTGAACCTGGACCTGCAACCAAAGAGTTAGCACTACATACTGTACAACACTCTAAGGTACCATATCAAACGGTGTAAAGATACGGAGGTGCGGGAGGTGTGCATGTCATAGTGATGGCAAACAATCAAACATAGCATCCATCCTCACATCTCTCACTCAGTGCGTAAAGCATACGATATTCACCACTTCGATCACCCATCCTTGCTACGATCACTTTGCCCCATGAAGTCATAAATGGCTTCACTGCACTGATAACATAGCCACTAATTCCTCGCTATGTCCACATGCCCCATGGAGTTATTCACCCCATCTGCGCTGGCTCATAGCCTTACCAATCCTTACTATGTCCACTTGCCCCATGGAGTTGTTCACCGCATCTGCGCTGGCTCATAGTCTTACTATGCATCACCTTGCCCCTCAGGTCATAATGACCTTACTGCACTGATAACGTAATATTGCTACCATCACCTTGCCCCTCAGGTCATAATGACCCTACTGCACTGATAAGTTGCCATCATTCATTTTTTAGTGGTGAATCGAAGTTATGAACGTCGACAACTCCTTAGCACACGTCCCGCAGCAAAGCCCAACCATGAAGTGAACTCATTGGTTCCCAACTAGATCCTGACCTCTAACTTCCCATATTGGACTAACTTTTCATCTCGGGTTATTGGTCAATACTGGGTCGGGTCGGGTTCCTCCTCAAGCCGTCGGTTCGGGTCGGGTATCCTCCATCGGTTCGGGTCGGGTCCTCTTCTAATACGGTTCGAGTCGGGTGTCTCTCCTTGGTTCGGGTCGGGTGCTTTACTTCAGGACGGGTCGGGTGTCATTCCCCTCCAGTTCGTTCTTCCGCTCCGATCCGCCTCCTCATCCTTCACATGCTCCTATCCGATCCATCTTCAGGCTTCCGCTCCGATCCGCCTCCCCCTTAATCCGATCCCAGTTCAGTTAGCGTGGCCTTCCTTTTTGCCAACTTTTCCCAAGTGTCAGGCTCCGATCCGATCGAATCCCTTGCCCAGTTCAACATATCCGATCCGAGCCCCATATCCGATCCGAAACCTGCACTGTTTTCTGAAACTGTTCCAGCAAGTGTTTACGCCCTTCGACGACGTTTTCGACCATTCTAACTATTGAAACCAATCACAAAGCATTTCATACATTCATAGCAACATGCATAATCAACCACAAACATCAAAACATCAATATAATAGGTTTAAATGGATCGAACATACCCCAAAATCCCATAATTCCCCTTAAGCATGTTTTGGTGAAACCAATGATAGGATTAACAAAACTTAACCAAATTAACCCAAATTCATATCAGAGGTCTAAAACATCATTTAGGAATTTATGAACATTTTTCCAGGATTTTATCATGCTTAAATTCGCTAATTAACACTAATCACCCCTAATTAACCATAATTAGTGCAAAACTATGCAAATCACTCACCTTAGCCACAAATAAACTAAAATCTGAAATAAATCTCTGATTTGATGTGAATCCCAATGCTAAACAGCAGCTCCAACGTTGCTTTGGTGTAGATCTTCCTTGATTAGAGGTTGCTAAGCGAAATCCTTGACCAAAAGGTGATTTGGAGGTGATTTAGAGGTTAGAGGCCATTTTTAGGGTTCCTTGGTGATAAGTGGAGGCTAGAAAACTGAAATGGAATGATTCTCTAATTCATTTCAGCCACCCCATAACCTTAATCCCGAAATGGATTATGGGTCTATCCACTAATCACCCTATTTGGCCCGGTTAAGCAGTTTTTCACCCTCCAAACCTTATTTCAGTCATATCTCCCAAACGGTAAGTCCGTTTGGCTATTATGACCTCTCTACGGAAAGGTAAACCATCAAACGAATCCAATGGAAGTGGTTTCAGGTCAAAATTCCTTTCCAATCAAAAGTTATGGCCAAAACAAGACCAACTAGGGGCAAAATGGTCATTTAAAAATCGACAAAAATCATGAACATGGGAAATGACTCTAATGGATGTTTCCCGAAGTTACATGACCATATGACATCATACGGGAAAGAAATAAATATTCTACGATCCTATGATGCGTTAAATGCGGGTCATTACACTCTCCCCCTCCCCCCCCCCCCCCCCCCCCTCTTAAGAAATTTCGCCCCCGAAATTCCGTAATCAAAACACACACAAAGGTCCCGCATGCCTATCAATCATAAAACAATAATCAGACATGCAAACAAGCAAAACAAGTCTACCCTAGCATGCGGAAAATTAAATCGCAAAGTAAATCTTACCAGGCAAAGAGTTCTGGATATGCCTTCCTAATGCTCTCCTCTGTAACACCCCGTATGTTAAATAACTTGTTATAACATAAATCAGAGCAGAATTAAATTTAATATTCTGAATCAGGGGAAACGGGCTGTGCCATTGCGTTCGTCTCGGAAAAATACGCGAAATAGAGTCCGAGTTTTCGTAAATCGGAGTCCGTATGACCAAGTTATGGCCCGTCAAAGTTTCACGAAAAATCAAAAACGAAAACTGCTCATGTTTTGAGGCCCGGGATGAGTTTTGGGCTGTTTTTTTTTGGCCCTAAATGGTTCCTACACTTGACTTCTTCCCCAAGACATGCTTTAAAGGCTAGGATTGGTTCTAGGGTATATCCTATGGTCCTAAAACATCTAACTAATCTATATATACACCCTAATACCCCCCTTATCCTTACCAAAAATAGATCTAAGGCCATTATGCCACCACTTAGAAAATTGGAGAGCCTCCACTAAAAATCCTAAGAGGGTTTGCAAGCTAATCTACATCTTCTTATACTTAATCATTGGGATTTGCTTCATTTAACTTGCTAATCTTGTTTTGGTGAGCTTCTATCCCCTTAATAATCAATTATTGAATTGATTATGATAAGATGTGATAAAGTATGGCTATGTTTGTGGATCCATATATTTATGCAAGCTTGATGTAGTGAATATTATGTGTTTTGCAAGTTATATGCCTTATGTCATGCAAGTTTCATAATATGTAATCATGATATTTTTATGCAAGTTGTTTCATGATGTTTATGATGCAAAACACTAAGTGAATATGGATCCATTATGCAAACATGTTATGCAAGTATGTGAGTACTTATGCAAGTCATGTATATGCTTATATGCATGTTTAGCATCTTATGCAAGTATATGAATGTTTATGCAAGTTATGTATATGTTGAAATGCAAGTTTAACATAATATGCAAGCCTATGCAAGTATGTGAATGTTTATGCAAGTTATGTATATGTTGAAATGCAAGTTTAACATAATATGCAAGCCTATGCAAGTATGTGAATGTTTATGCAAGTTATGTATATGTTGAAATGCAAGTTTAACATGATATGCAAGCTTATGCAAGTATATGAATGCTTATGCAAGTATGTGAGTGCTTATGCAAGTTAAGTATATGCTAAAATGCAAGTTCTACATGTTATGCAAATCACATGTATGATGATATGTAAGTTCATATGCAACATGTTATGCAAATCACATGTTTGATGATATGTAAGTTCATATGCAACATGTTATGTAAGACACATGTTTGATAATATGCAAGTTTGGGTTGAATATAGTTGGGTTAATACATGCTCATATATGCAAGTTGACATCCTCTTAACCCATGATAAAGTTATATGCTAAACCCATGTTATGTGTGGTAAATCTTCCCTTTATTATGTTATGTCATAATGACGATTTACGTGGGGAACGATGGGGTTAATTAATATGTTAATTAAAAGTATGTTGAAATGGGTATGATTAAGCATACCATAAAAAAATTAATTAACATAAGTGGGAATTTACCTATTGAGTTAGGTCTACCCCATGGGAATTTACCTATTGAGTTAGGTCTACCCATGTTATGAATAAATTGATATTAATTAGGGATAATTAATATGGGGGTGATTAATTAGGTGTAATTAATCGACTAAGACACGAGGTTAGGCTCTGTTATGACGTAAGACTGCCCGGACCCTACCGGCTTAACCAGGCGGTCATAACAGCCAGTCTAATGTGAGAGGTCTTAGGCACAAATTAAATACGTGATTAAAGTAAAGACACGAGGTTAGACTCTGTTATGACGTAAGACTGCCCGGACCCTACCGGCTTAACCAGGCGGTCATAACAGCCAGTCTAATGTGGGAGGTCTTTATGGGGAATCACGGTCTTAATTAATTAAGAAACACTTAACCATATTAGCATGTAGTGGGACATGAGGGGTTAAGTGGGTGCGTTGGGTGGCATGAGGAATCTAGTGGGTTGCCTTGGGTGGCAATAGAAAATACGATTAGAATACTTAACCAAGTGAAACATGTAATTAAACATGATTAAAGGGTTAAGTGGGGAACACTAGATTAATAACAAGCTCTGGTGGGTAGCTTGTGGAGGGCCCATTACAACCAGTATCCCATATGTATCTTTGTAGCTCGGCCCAAGCCGAGGACGGGACACGCATACTGGGCTTGTCTATAAGTGGCCAAAACGGGGTTAGCGGTGGCAACGCAGGCCCATCGGGTTTCATATGCGTGTGTGGGCCCGGGACTGGGAGGTAAGACGTTGTTGCATCGTGTAGGTATAACCCGTGCACCGGTGTTGCTTTTGGGTTGCCACTTTGGGGAATGATACACCCCACTGTGGGCCCAGCACGGATACCTACGTTAGGGAGCCGATCGCTTGGGGTAGTGGGGTACACCTAGTAGAGATAGGGGCAGACGGCACCTATGTAGTCAACTAGGGTACAGGAAACTACTGGTTATATCTATCTTTGATATCCTTGGGTGGGATCAACCTTTGAGTAGGAGTGACTGGTGTGGTGCAGTTAGTAATTATCCTTGGGTGGGTAGATGCGTCTTTACGGTTATCTTAGTTCGTCCTGTGTTCGTGGGCAACTTAGTGTAGTCATTATCCCCAAAGATACCATACCGAGTTCATATCATACCCTAATTACTTTAATAATTGTATTATTAAGGAGATAGGGTTCACTCAGGCTTATGTCTGACCCCCGTTGTTTTTATCTTTTTCCTTCAGGTCCTCAGGTTGGGCCTAGTGCTAGTGGGCTTTGATCAGTTTGCTTTATCTATCTCTTGGAGCTTGGACCGTAGATGTAGAGCTCAGCTTATCTTATCTTTTCTGTTATGGCTATTTGTTATGAGTAGTGGGATTATGTACTTATTTTATTCAGGATGGATATTTTGTACTTGACTCTTGTTATGGTTTTATGATGTAACCAAACATGTTTTACTTTCCGCTGCTATGAGATGATGTTTTAAATTTTCAAGTATTACATTATATCTGTCTTGTTGTAATTTTACTTTTCTATACTCACTAAAAATACTCCACCGATGCTATGGCATTCCCTTAGTGAGTGACTATAGCGGGTGTGGGGTGTTACACATGGTATCAGAGCTTAAGGTTACCAGAACAGATAAATTTTTTAAGAAAAACTATTTTCTAAGAATATTTTAGAAGAAAGTATTTTCAAAAACATGTCTTTTAAGAGTAAAGATTTTGAAAGAAAAGCATAATCCCAGATAGCCATATCTCTATCTTTCGAATTCTCCGTTTGAATCTTTCCTTTTTTCGTTTCAGCATGGCTGAAGATCTTAACTTTCCGGAGGGTGTAGCAATACCAGCATGGTATAGGAGATTGATGGAGGCTAGGGCCGCCGCTGCAGGGCCAGCTAATGTTCCTCCACCACCAGTTATACCCGATCTTCCTCCTCATCCTCCTCGTGTGGTTACTTTTGCTAAGACTTGTAAGGAATTCAAGACTATGGGAGGGAAACCTTTTCTAGGATCAGAGACTTTTGTGGAAGCTAGGGATTGGCTTAAGGAGGTGGAAGAGTTGATAGACATCTTTGAGATGGAAGAAGCAAAGAAAGTTAAGTTAGCTGCTTGGTTAATGAAGGGAGAGGCCTCGTTCTGGTGGGAGGTCACTAATGGAGAGCGCCTTGTTGATTCTTGGGCGGATTTCAGACAGAGGTTTGTGGCAAAGTTTCTCTCAAGGGCAGAAGAAAATCTGTATATGGAAAGGTTCTTGAACTTGAAGCAAGGGAACTTATCAGTGAAGGAGTATGTCAACAAGTTCAATCAGTTGGCAAGGTTTGGCATAGATATGGTGAATACCCCGGAGAAGAAAGCTTTGAGGTTCGTTAGGGGCTTGAACGAACCGATGCATGGATTGGCTATGACTCACATTCCTATGGGGGCTACCTTTGAGAAGCTAGTTGACATGGCACTTATGTATGAGGAAGAGAAGGGTCCCAATACTAGTAAAGCACCCGAGAAGAAAGGAGATCAGAAGAGACCTCAACAGCAACAGCAAAACAAGAATGGGAAAGGCAATGGTGGCAAGGGGAAGAAGAAGAAGTGCTTCAATTGTGGGACACCAGGCCACCTAAGCAAGGATTGTCGCAAGAAGAAGAAGACTGGCTGCTTCCACTGTGGCGAAGCAGGGCATCTGGTGAAGGACTGTCCTAAGAAGGGGCAGAGGACGGGATCTACCTCAGGAGGACAGGTGCAAGCTCTTATGGCACCGGGTCAGGCAAGGGGGCAAGTTCAGGCTCTCGCGGTTCCACCACTTCAGGAAAGAGGTAGAACTATTTCTGTTGAAAGTCTAGTTTATCTGTTAGATCATCCTGTCCGTACTTTGTTTGACTCTGGCGCATCTCATTCGTTTATCTCATCATCTTTAGTTGAGTCACTGCACTTAGACACCAGTCTAGTAGATGATCCCTTGGTTGTTTCAAACCCAATTGGAGGCTCCACTTATTTGTCCATGATGTGTTTGGGTTTGAAGATTTCTATACTTAGCGTTGAGTTTAGATGTGATGCTTTTGTTTGGGCTTCACGGGCTATGGGTTGATTTTGGGCATGGACTGGTTATCCAGTAATGGTGCCGTTCTTGATTGTGAAAGGAGAGTTGTTAGGCTGATGACCCGCTTGGGTAACACTCTCGAGATCTCTTGTAATCCCATGGAATCTGTTATGCTAAGTTATCTTGAATCGCTCGATGCTTCGGTCGAGAGTCTGCAATCTGTCAGAGTGGTCCGGGAATATCCGGATGTGTTTGAGGAGGTGAAGGGCTTACCTCCGAAGCGGGAGATTGACTTCCGAATCTATTTTGTGGACAATGCTAAACCAGTATCTTTGCCAGTGCGCCACATGGCTCCTCGTGAAAGGAGGGAACTCAATAAGCAAGTAGGGGAGTTGCTTGAGAAGGGGTTCATAAGACGAAGTATATCGGAGTGGGGTGCTCCGGTGGTTTTTGCTACAAAGGCAGATGGGTCCCTCAGACTTTGTGTTGACTATAGAGAACTCAACAAGCTCACAAAGAAGAATAAACACCCATTGCCGAGGATTGATGATCTCTTCGATCAGTTAGTTGGCGCTTCAGTGTTTTCGCAGTTGGACTTAGCCACGGGGTTTCATCAGTTGAGAGTGGCTGAGGATAGTGTAGAGAAGACTGCCTTCAGGACTCCGGATGGTTTTTATGAGTGGCTTGTGATGCCATTTGGTTTGACGAACGCCCCTGCATATTTCGTTGATCTGATGAGTAGGGTGTTCAGGGAGTATCTTAACAAGTTCGTGGTGGTCTTTGTGGATGACATCTTGGTCTTCTCCAAGAGTGAGGAAGAGCATGCCCTACATCTTAGGGAAGTGTTGGAGACTCTTCGAGCGCATAGCCTGAAGGCTAAGTTTTCTAAATGTCACTTTTGGAGGAAGGAAGTGCGATTCTTAGGGCACGTGGTCTCTAAGGAAGGGATAGCTGTGGATCCTGCAAAGGTAGTATCTATCCAAGATTGGAAGGCTCCGAAGAATGCTACCGAGGTGAGGAGTTTCTTGGGGTTGGCTGGCTACTATAGGAAGTTTATCAAGGACTTCGCGAAGATATCAGCCCCATTAACTCGCTTGACAAAGAAGAATCAGGTTTTCACATGGGATGTGGATTGTGAGGATGCATTCCGACGGTTAAAGAGAGCTTTAACCACTGCTCCAGTTTTAGTGCTGCCAGATGGGAGTAAGCCGTTCGTTGTTTATACTGATGCTTGTGGGACAGGACTAGGCGCAGTCTTGATGCAAGAGGGAAGGGTAATAGCCTATGGTGGGAGGCAGTTGAGGGCGCATGAGAAAAATTACCCTGTCCATGACCTAGAGTTGGCCGCTATCGTTTTTGCGCTCAAGATCTGGCGCCATTATCTTCTTGGTGAGAGATTTGAGTTGTTCACCGATCACAAATCTTTGAAGTACTTGTTTTCTCAGAAGGATTTGAACTTGAGACAGCAAAGGTGGATGGAGTTCTTAGCATCCTATGATTTCGAGATAGCATATACCCCTGGCAAGGGTAACGTGGTGGCAGATGCTTAAGCAGAAAAAGGTTGTCCTTGAGTCCGTTGTTTGTGGAACGGAGAAGCTTGGAGTTTATCTCGATGTTTGACTTCAGACCTTCTGTTGACTTGGTACCCGGTTTGCTAGCATCCTTAGAGGTTAGACCTACTCTTTTGGGACGAGTTGGCGAGGCACAGCGAGACGACCCACGGTTGGTTGAGTTGGTAGAGAAGCTCATAAGGGGGGAGTCGTCCAGCCATTTGAATAGGTACACCCTAGATGATAGGGGGTGGTTGCGTAGAGACGGTAGACTTTGTGTACCGCAAGATGAAGACTTGAGGAAGGCTATACTTGATGATGCACATCGTTCGAGGATGACCATACATCCCGGTGGGGATAAGATGTACCAAGACATGAGGCGAGTTTTCTTTTGGGCCGGTATGAAGAAAGATGTGGCCGAGTATGTTGCTAGATGCTTGGTGTGCCAACAAGTAAAAGCAGAGCAAAAGAAGCCAGGTGGGTTGCTTCATCCTTTGGAAGTTCCGATATGGAAGTGGGATAGTGTCTCGATGGACTTCGTTGATGGTTTACCGAGATCGAGGAAGGGCAATACAGGAATTTGGGTCGTGGTTGATAGACTTACTAAGAGCGCCCATTTCATACCCGTAAAGAGTAAGAGGACTGCTCCATGGCTTGCTTCAGTCTATGTTCGAGAGATAGTTCGATTGCATGGGGTACCTTCCAGCATAGTGAGTGATCGAGATCCTATCTTCACTAGTGAGTTTTGGAAGAGTTTACAGGAGGCGGTGGGGACTCAGTTGTGTTTGAGCACCGCATATCATCCTCAGACAGACGGCCAGACCGAGAGGGTGAACCGTGTTTTGGAAGACCTTTTGAGGCTTTGTATCTTGGATTTTGGAGGTACATGGGAAGAGCATCTTCCTTTGGTGGAGTTTGCATATAACAACAGCTTCCAGTCTAGTATTGGCATGGCACCTTTTGAAGCTCTTTATGGAAGGCCTTGTCGATCACCTACATGTTGGTGGGAATCTACGGATAAGATCTTGCTAGGGCCCGATATGGTTAGAGAGACTTCAGAGAAGGTTGATTTGATTCGAAGAAGGATGAAAGCAGCGCAAGACAGACAGAAATCTTATGCAGATAAGAGGAGGACTGATCTTGAGTTTGAAGTTGGGGACATGGTTTTTGTCAAAGTGTCTCCATTACGGAATGTTGTTCGCTTTGGATCCGCTGGGAAGTTAGCACCGAGGTTTGTAGGACCGTTTCCTGTCAAGGAAAGAATTGGACGGATGGCATATAGGGTGGAGTTGCCAGACAGACTTAGTGGTATACATGATGTTTTCCATGTGTCACATTTGAGGAAGTGCCTACATGAGACCGCAGAGGTGGTAGAGCCGAGCTTGCTTAGAGAAGTGGAAGTAGAGCGTGATGCGACGATTCGACGAGCTCCTACTCGCATCCTTGGGTCAGAGATTAAGAAGTTGAGAAACAGAGAGGTTCAGCTAGTCAAAGTGCAATGGGGAGATGACGAGAGCAATGCTACTTGGGAGACGGAAGCGAAGATGCGTTCTTTGTACCCTTTTCTTTTCGAGAGTATGTTCTTTAACTTCTCCTTTATTGCCTATCTTGTACTTATCTTGTCCTTAGTATGTCCTCTCGTTAGCACCTTTGACCTTTTAGATAGGGTAAACCTATGGTTGAAACATGTGTTTGAGACATGTTATGATTGATGGATGCAAGTGGATGCAAGTGTTTGCTAGTGGTTGCTCGTGGATGCATATACACACACTTTAGGCACTAAATCGGCTCAGTCACTTCATATTGCATATTGCATATAAATGTGTGTAGGTAGCTATATTAATGGATGTATGATGGTTGTGCTATCATATGGATGATGCATTTATTCGGTGAATGATTGTGCACGCATGTAGAAATAGTATGTGTCGATAGGGTTCTTTCGCATACATATTGGATGCATGGCACTATCATGGTTTGCATTAAGGAGGTCAACTGAATCAGTAGACCGCCTGATTTTGCATTAGATAGGGAACATATACACACACTTTTTGCATATGTTCATACAACATTAGAAACTTTAAGGACAATGGATGCCAGTGTTTGATGGTTGAGTAGATGGTTGTTTGGTTGGTAGGATACGTTCTTCTTGACTTAGAGATTTCGGGGACGAAATCCTTTAAGTAGGGGAGAATGTAACACCCCGTATGTTAAATAACTTGTTATAACATAAATCAGAGCAGAATTAAATTTAATATTCTGAATCAGGGGAAACGGGCTGTGCCATTGCGTTCGTCTCGGAAAAATACGCGAAATAGAGTCCGAGTTTTCGTAAATCGGAGTCCGTATGACCAAGTTATGGCCCGTCAAAGTTTCACGAAAAATCAAAAACGAAAACTGCTCATGTTTTGAGGCCCGGGATGAGTTTTGGGCTGTTTTTTTTTGGCCCTAAATGGTTCCTACACTTGACTTCTTCCCCAAGACATGCTTTAAAGGCTAGGATTGGTTCTAGGGTATATCCTATGGTCCTAAAACATCTAACTAATCTATATATACACCCTAATACCCCCCTTATCCTTACCAAAAATAGATCTAAGGCCATTATGCCACCACTTAGAAAATTGGAGAGCCTCCACTAAAAATCCTAAGAGGGTTTGCAAGCTAATCTACATCTTCTTATACTTAATCATTGGGATTTGCTTCATTTAACTTGCTAATCTTGTTTTGGTGAGCTTCTATCCCCTTAATAATCAATTATTGAATTGATTATGATAAGATGTGATAAAGTATGGCTATGTTTGTGGATCCATATATTTATGCAAGCTTGATGTAGTGAATATTATGTGTTTTGCAAGTTATATGCCTTATGTCATGCAAGTTTCATAATATGTAATCATGATATTTTTATGCAAGTTGTTTCATGATGTTTATGATGCAAAACACTAAGTGAATATGGATCCATTATGCAAACATGTTATGCAAGTATGTGAGTACTTATGCAAGTCATGTATATGCTTATATGCATGTTTAACATCTTATGCAAGTATATGAATGTTTATGCAAGTTATGTATATGTTGAAATGCAAGTTTAACATAATATGCAAGCCTATGCAAGTATGTGAATGTTTATGCAAGTTATGTATATGTTGAAATGCAAGTTTAACATAATATGCAAGCCTATGCAAGTATGTGAATGTTTATGCAAGTTATGTATATGTTGAAATGCAAGTTTAACATGATATGCAAGCTTATGCAAGTATATGAATGCTTATGCAAGTATGTGAGTGCTTATGCAAGTTAAGTATATGCTAAAATGCAAGTTCTACATGTTATGCAAATCACATGTATGATGATATGTAAGTTCATATGCAACATGTTATGCAAATCACATGTTTGATGATATGTAAGTTCATATGCAACATGTTATGTAAGACACATGTTTGATAATATGCAAGTTTGGGTTGAATATAGTTGGGTTAATACATGCTCATATATGCAAGTTGACATCCTCTTAACCCATGATAAAGTTATATGCTAAACCCATGTTATGTGTGGTAAATCTTCCCTTTATTATGCTATGTCATAATGACGATTTACGTGGGGAACGATGGGGTTAATTAATATGTTAATTAAAAGTATGTTGAAATGGGTATGATTAAGCATACCATAAAAAAATTAATTAACATAAGTGGGAATTTACCTATTGAGTTAGGTCTACCCCATGGGAATTTACCTATTGAGTTAGGTCTACCCATGTTATGAATAAATTGATATTAATTAGGGATAATTAATATGGGGGTGATTAATTAGGTGTAATTAATCGACTAAGACACGAGGTTAGGCTCTGTTATGACGTAAGACTGCCCGGACCCTACCGGCTTAACCAGGCGGTCATAACAGCCAGTCTAATGTGAGAGGTCTTAGGCACAAATTAAATACGTGATTAAAGTAAAGACACGAGGTTAGACTCTGTTATGACGTAAGACTGCCCGGACCCTACCGGGTTAACCAGGCGGTCATAACAGCCAGTCTAATGTGGGAGGTCTTTATGGGGAATCACGGTCTTAATTAATTAAGAAACACTTAACCATATTAGCATGTAGTGGGACATAAGGGGTTAAGTGGGTGCGTTGGGTGGCATGAGGAATCTAGTGGGTTGCCTTGGGTGGCAATAGAAAATACGATTAGAATACTTAACCAAGTGAAACATGTAATTAAACATGATTAAAGGGTTAAGTGGGGAACACTAGATTAATAACAAGCTCTGGTGGGTAGCTTGTGGAGGGCCCATTACAACCAGTATCCCATATGTATCTTTGTAGCTCGGCCCAAGCCGAGGACGGGACACGCATACTGGGCTTGTCTATAAGTGGCCAAAACGGGGTTAGCGGTGGCAACGCAGGCCCATCGGGTTTCATATGCGTGTGTGGGCCCGGGACTGGGAGGTAAGACGTTGTTGCATCGTGTAGGTATAACCCGTGCACCGGTGTTGCTTTTGGGTTGCCACTTTGGGGAATGATACACCCCACTGTGGGCCCAGCACGGATACCTACGTTAGGGAGCCGATCGCTTGGGGTAGTGGGGTACACCTAGTAGAGATAGGGGCAGACGGCACCTATGTAGTCAACTAGGGTACAGGAAACTACTGGTTATATCTATCTTTGATATCCTTGGGTGGGATCAACCTTTGAGTAGGAGTGACTGGTGTGGTGCAGTTAGTAATTATCCTTGGGTGGGTAGATGCGTCTTTACGGTTATCTTAGTTCGTCCTGTGTTCGTGGGCAACTTAGTGTAGTCATTATCCCCAAAGATACCATACCGAGTTCATATCATACCCTAATTACTTTAATAATTGTATTATTAAGGAGATAGGGTTCACTCAGGCTTATGTCTGACCCCCGTTGTTTTTATCTTTTTCCTTCAGGTCCTCAGGTTGGGCCTAGTGCTAGTGGGCTTTGATCAGTTTGCTTTATCTATCTCTTGGAGCTTGGACCGTAGATGTAGAGCTCAGCTTATCTTATCTTTTCTGTTATGGCTATTTGTTATGAGTAGTGGGATTATGTACTTATTTTATTCAGGATGGATATTTTGTACTTGACTCTTGTTATGGTTTTATGATGTAACCAAACATGTTTTACTTTCCGCTGCTATGAGATGATGTTTTAAATTTTCAAGTATTACATTATATCTGTCTTGTTGTAATTTTACTTTTCTATACTCACTAAAAATACTCCACCGATGCTATGGCATTCCCTTAGTGAGTGACTATAGCGGGTGTGGGGTGTTACACGTGGTGTCAGAGCTTAAGGTTACCAGAACAGATAAAATTTTTAAGAAAAACTATTTCTAAGAATATTTTAGAGGAAAGTATTTTCAAAAACATGTCTTTTAAGAGTAAAGATTTTGAAAGAAAAGCATAATCCCAGATAGCCATATCTCTATCTTTCGAATTCTCCGTTTGAATCTTTCCTTTTTTCGTTTCAGCATGGCTGAAGATCTTAACTTTCCGGAGGGTGTAGCAATACCAGCATGGTATAGGAGATTGATGGAGGCTAGGGCCGCCGCTGCAGGGCCAGCTAATGTTCCTCCACCACCAGTTATACCCGATCTTCCTCCTCATCCTCCTCGTGTGGTTACTTTTGCTAAGACTTGTAAGGAATTCAAGACTATGGGAGGGAAACCTTTTCTAGGATCAGAGACTTTTGTGGAAGCTAGGGATTGGCTTAAGGAGGTGGAAGAGTTGATAGACATCTTTGAGATGGAAGAAGCAAAGAAAGTTAAGTTAGCTGCTTGGTTAATGAAGGGAGAGGCCTCGTTCTGGTGGGAGGTCACTAATGGAGAGCGCCTTGTTGATTCTTGGGCGGATTTCAGACAGAGGTTTGTGGCAAAGTTTCTCTCAAGGGCAGAAGAAAATCTGTATATGGAAAGGTTCTTGAACTTGAAGCAAGGGAACTTATCAGTGAAGGAGTATGTCAACAAGTTCAATCAGTTGGCAAGGTTTGGCATAGATATGGTGAATACCCCGGAGAAGAAAGCTTTGAGGTTCGTTAGGGGCTTGAACGAACCGATGCATGGATTGGCTATGACTCACATTCCTATGGGGGCTACCTTTGAGAAGCTAGTTGACATGGCACTTATGTATGAGGAAGAGAAGGGTCCCAATACTAGTAAAGCACCCGAGAAGAAAGGAGATCAGAAGAGACCTCAACAGCAACAGCAAAACAAGAATGGGAAAGGCAATGGTGGCAAGGGGAAGAAGAAGAAGTGCTTCAATTGTGGGACACCAGGCCACCTAAGCAAGGATTGTCGCAAGAAGAAGAAGACTGGCTGCTTCCACTGTGGCGAAGCAGGGCATCTGGTGAAGGACTGTCCTAAGAAGGGGCAGAGGACGGGATCTACCTCAGGAGGACAGGTGCAAGCTCTTATGGCACCGGGTCAGGCAAGGGGGCAAGTTCAGGCTCTCGCGGTTCCACCACTTCAGGAAAGAGGTAGAACTATTTCTGTTGAAAGTCTAGTTTATCTGTTAGATCATCCTGTCCGTATTTTGTTTGACTCTGGCGCATCTCATTCGTTTATCTCATCATCTTTAGTTGAGTCACTGCACTTAGACACCAGTCTAGTAGATGATCCCTTGGTTGTTTCAAACCCAATTGGAGGCTCCACTTATTTGTCCATGATGTGTTTGGGTTTGAAGATTTCTATACTTAGCGTTGAGTTTAGATGTGATGCTTTTGTTTTGGGCTTCACGGGCTATGGGTTGATTTTGGGCATGGACTGGTTATCCAGTAATGGTGCCGTTCTTGATTGTGAAAGGAGAGTTGTTAGGCTGATGACCCGCTTGGGTAACACTCTCGAGATCTCTTGTAATCCCATGGAGTCTGTTATGCTAAGTTATCTTGAATCGCTCGATGCTTCGGTCGAGAGTCTGCAATCTGTCAGAGTGGTCCGGGAATATCCGGATGTGTTTGAGGAGGTGAAGGGCTTACCTCCGAAGCGGGAGATTGACTTCCGAATCTATCTTGTGGACAATGCTAAACCAGTATCTTTGCCAGTGCGCCACATGGCTCCTCGTGAAAGGAGGGAACTCAATAAGCAAGTAGGGGAGTTGCTTGAGAAGGGGTTCATAAGACGAAGTATATCGGAGTGGGGTGCTCCGGTGGTTTTTGCTACAAAGGCAGATGGGTCCCTCAGACTTTGTGTTGACTATAGAGAACTCAACAAGCTCACAAAGAAGAATAAACACCCATTGCCGAGGATTGATGATCTCTTCGATCAGTTAGTTGGCGCTTCAGTGTTTTCGCAGTTGGACTTAGCCACGGGGTTTCATCAGTTGAGAGTGGCTGAGGATAGTGTAGAGAAGACTGCCTTCAGGACTCCGGATGGTTTTTATGAGTGGCTTGTGATGCCATTTGGTTTGACGAACGCCCCTGCATATTTCGTTGATCTGATGAGTAGGGTGTTCAGGGAGTATCTTAACAAGTTCGTGGTGGTCTTTGTGGATGACATCTTGGTCTTCTCCAAGAGTGAGGAAGAGCATGCCCTACATCTTAGGGAAGTGTTGGAGACTCTTCGAGCGCATAGCCTGAAGGCTAAGTTTTCTAAATGTCACTTTTGGAGGAAGGAAGTGCGATTCTTAGGGCACGTGGTCTCTAAGGAAGGGATAGCTGTGGATCCTGCAAAGGTAGTATCTATCCAAGATTGGAAGGCTCCGAAGAATGCTACCGAGGTGAGGAGTTTCTTGGGGTTGGCTGGCTACTATAGGAAGTTTATCAAGGACTTCGCGAAGATATCAGCCCCATTAACTCGCTTGACAAAGAAGAATCAGGTTTTCACATGGGATGTGGATTGTGAGGATGCATTCCGACGGTTAAAGAGAGCTTTAACCACTGCTCCAGTTTTAGTGCTGCCAGATGGGAGTAAGCCGTTCGTTGTTTATACTGATGCTTGTGGGACAGGACTAGGCGCAGTCTTGATGCAAGAGGGAAGGGTAATAGCCTATGGTGGGAGGCAGTTGAGGGCGCATGAGAAAAATTACCCTGTCCATGACCTAGAGTTGGCCGCTATCGTTTTTGCGCTCAAGATCTGGCGCCATTATCTTCTTGGTGAGAGATTTGAGTTGTTCACCGATCACAAATCTTTGAAGTACTTGTTTTCTCAGAAGGATTTGAACTTGAGACAGCAAAGGTGGATGGAGTTCTTAGCATCCTATGATTTCGAGATAGCATATACCCCTGGCAAGGGTAACGTGGTGGCAGATGCCTTAAGCAGAAAAAGGTTGTCCTTGAGTCCGTTGTTTGTGGAACGGAGAAGCTTGGAGTTTATCTCGATGTTTGACTTCAGACCTTCTGTTGACTTGGTACCCGGTTTGCTAGCATCCTTAGAGGTTAGACCTACTCTTTTGGGACGAGTTGGCGAGGCACAGCGAGACGACCCACAGTTGGTTGAGTTGGTAGAGAAGCTCATAAGGGGGGAGTCGTCCAGCCATTTGAATAGGTACACCCTAGATGATAGGGGGTGGTTGCGTAGAGACGGTAGACTTTGTGTACCGTAAGATGAAGACTTGAGGAAGGCTATACTTGATGATGCACATCGTTCGAGGATGACCATACATCCCGGTGGGGATAAGATGTACCAAGACATGAGGCGAGTTTTCTTTTGGGCCGGTATGAAGAAAGATGTGGCCGAGTATGTTGCTAGATGCTTGGTGTGCCAACAAGTAAAAGCAGAGCAAAAGAAGCCAGGTGGGTTGCTTCATCCTTTGGAAGTTCCGATATGGAAGTGGGATAGTGTCTCGATGGACTTCGTTGATGGTTTACCGAGATCGAGGAAGGGCAATACAGGAATTTGGGTCGTGGTTGATAGACTTACTAAGAGCGCCCATTTCATACCCGTAAAGAGTAAGAGGACTGCTCCATGGCTTGCTTCAGTCTATGTTCGAGAGATAGTTCGATTGCATGGGGTACCTTCCAGCATAGTGAGTGATCGAGATCCTATCTTCACTAGTGAGTTTTGGAAGAGTTTACAGGAGGCGGTGGGGACTCAGTTGTGTTTGAGCACCGCATATCATCCTCAGACAGACGGCCAGACCGAGAGGGTGAACCGTGTTTTGGAAGACCTTTTGAGGCTTTGTATCTTGGATTTTGGAGGTACATGGGAAGAGCATCTTCCTTTGGTGGAGTTTGCATATAACAACAGCTTCCAGTCTAGTATTGGCATGGCACCTTTTGAAGCTCTTTATGGAAGGCCTTGTCGATCACCTACATGTTGGTGGGAATCTACGGATAAGATCTTGCTAGGGCCCGATATGGTTAGAGAGACTTCAGAGAAGGTTGATTTGATTCGAAGAAGGATGAAAGCAGCGCAAGACAGACAGAAATCTTATGCAGATAAGAGGAGGACTGATCTTGAGTTTGAAGTTGGGGACATGGTTTTTGTCAAAGTGTCTCCATTACGGAATGTTGTTCGCTTTGGATCCGCTGGGAAGTTAGCACCGAGGTTTGTAGGACCGTTTCCTGTCAAGGAAAGAATTGGACGGATGGCATATAGGGTGGAGTTGCCAGACAGACTTAGTGGTATACATGATGTTTTCCATGTGTCACATTTGAGGAAGTGCCTACATGAGACCGCAGAGGTGGTAGAGCCGAGCTTGCTTAGAGAAGTGGAAGTAGAGCGTGATGCGACGATTCGACGAGCTCCTACTCGCATCCTTGGGTCAGAGATTAAGAAGTTGAGAAACAGAGAGGTTCAGCTAGTCAAAGTGCAATGGGGAGATGACGAGAGCAATGCTACTTGGGAGACGGAAGCGAAGATGCGTTCTTTGTACCCTTTTCTTTTCGAGAGTATGTTCTTTAACTTCTCCTTTATTGCCTATCTTGTACTTATCTTGTCCTTAGTATGTCCTCTCGTTAGCACCTTTGACCTTTTAGATAGGGTAAACCTATGGTTGAAACATGTGTTTGAGACATGTTATGATTGATGGATGCAAGTGGATGCAAGTGTTTGCTAGTGGTTGCTCGTGGATGCATATACACACACTTTAGGCACTAGATCGGCTCAATCACTTCATATTGCATATTGCATATAAATGTGTGTAGGTAGCTATATTAATGGATGTATGATGGTTGTGCTATCATATGGATGATGCATTTATTCGGTGAATGATTGTGCACGCATGTAGAAATAGTATGTGTCGATAGGGTTCTTTCGCATACATATTGGATGCATGGCACTATCATGGTTTGCATTAAGGAGGTCAACTGAATCAGTAGACCGCCTGATTTTGCATTAGATAGGGAACATATACACACACTTTTTGCATATGTTCATACAACATTAGAAACTTTAAGGACAATGGATGCCAGTGTTTGATGGTTGAGTAGATGGTTGTTTGGTTGGTAGGATACGTTCTTCTTGACTTAGAGATTTCGGGGACGAAATCCTTTAAGTAGGGGAGAATGTAACACCCCGTATGTTAAATAACTTGTTATAACATAAATCAGAGCAGAATTAAATTTAATATTCTAAATCAGGGGAAACGGGCTGTGCCATTGCGTTCGTCTCGGAAAAATACGCGAAATAGAGTCCGAGTTTTCGTAAATCGGAGTCCGTATGACCAAGTTATGGCCCGTCAAAGTTTCACGAAAAATCAAAAACGAAAACTGCTCATGTTTTGAGGCCCGAGATGAGTTTTGGGCTGTTTTTTTTGGGCCCTAAATGGTTCCTACACTTGACTTCTTCCCCAAGACATGCTTTAAAGGCTAGGATTGGTTCTAGGGTATATCCTATGGTCCTAAAACATCTAACTAATCTATATATACACCCTAATACCCCCCTTATCCTTACCAAAAATAGATCTAAGGCCATTATGCCACCACTTAGAAAATTGGAGAGCCTCCACTAAAAATCCTAAGAGGGTTTGCAAGCTAATCTACATCTTCTTATACTTAATCATTGGGATTTGCTTCATTTAACTTGCTAATCTTGTTTTGGTGAGCTTCTATCCCCTTAATAATCAATTATTGAATTGATTATGATAAGATGTGATAAAGTATGGCTATGTTTGTGGATCCATATATTTATGCAAGCTTGATGTAGTGAATATTATGTGTTTTGCAAGTTATATGCCTTATGTCATGCAAGTTTCATAATATGTAATCATGATATTTTTATGCAAGTTGTTTCATGATGTTTATGATGCAAAACACTAAGTGAATATGGATCCATTATGCAAACATGTTATGCAAGTATGTGAGTACTTATGCAAGTCATGTATATGCTTATATGCATGTTTAACATCTTATGCAAGTATATGAATGTTTATGCAAGTTATGTATATGTTGAAATGCAAGTTTAACATAATATGCAAGCCTATGCAAGTATGTGAATGTTTATGCAAGTTATGTATATGTTGAAATGCAAGTTTAACATAATATGCAAGCCTATGCAAGTATGTGAATGTTTATGCAAGTTATGTATATGTTGAAATGCAAGTTTAACATGATATGCAAGCTTATGCAAGTATATGAATGCTTATGCAAGTATGTGAGTACTTATGCAAGTTAAGTATATGCTAAAATGCAAGTTCTACATGTTATGCAAATCACATGTATGATGATATGTAAGTTCATATGCAACATGTTATGCAAATCACATGTTTGATGATATGTAAGTTCATATGCAACATGTTATGTAAGACACATGTTTGATAATATGCAAGTTTGGGTTGAATATAGTTGGGTTAATACATGCTCATATATGCAAGTTGACATCCTCTTAACCCATGATAAAGTTATATGCTAAACCCATGTTATGTGTGGTAAATCTTCCCTTTATTATGTTATGTCATAATGACGATTTACGTGGGGAACGATGGGGTTAATTAATATGTTAATTAAAAGTATGTTGAAATGGGTATGATTAAGCATACCATAAAAAAATTAATTAACATAAGTGGGAATTTACCTATTGAGTTAGGTCTACCCCATGGGAATTTACCTATTGAGTTAGGTCTACCCATGTTATGAATAAATTGATATTAATTAGGGATAATTAATATGGGGGTGATTAATTAGGTGTAATTAATCGACTAAGACACGAGGTTAGGCTCTGTTATGACGTAAGACTGCCCGGACCCTACCGGCTTAACCAGGCGGTCATAACAGCCAGTCTAATGTGAGAGGTCTTAGGCACAAATTAAATACGTGATTAAAGTAAAGACACGAGGTTAGACTCTGTTATGACGTAAGACTGCCCGGACCCTACCGGCTTAACCAGGCGGTCATAACAGCCAGTCTAATGTGGGAGGTCTTTATGGGGAATCACGGTCTTAATTAATTAAGAAACACTTAACCATATTAGCATGTAGTGGGACATGAGGGGTTAAGTGGGTGCGTTGGGTGGCATGAGGAATCTAGTGGGTTGCCTTGGGTGGCAATAGAAAATACGATTAGAATACTTAACCAAGTGAAACATGTAATTAAACATGATTAAAGGGTTAAGTGGGGAACACTAGATTAATAACAAGCTCTGGTGGGTAGCTTGTGGAGGGCCCATTACAACCAGTATCCCATATGTATCTTTGTAGCTCGGCCCAAGCCGAGGACGGGACACGCATACTGGGCTTGTCTATAAGTGGCCAAAACGGGGTTAGCGGTGGCAACGCAGGCCCATCGGGTTTCATATGCGTGTGTGGGCCCGGGACTGGGAGGTAAGACGTTGTTGCATCGTGTAGGTATAACCCGTGCACCGGTGTTGCTTTTGGGTTGCCACTTTGGGGAATGATACACCCCACTGTGGGCCCAGCACGGATACCTACGTTAGGGAGCCGATCGCTTGGGGTAGTGGGGTACACCTAGTAGAGATAGGGGCAGACGGCACCTATGTAGTCAACTAGGGTACAGGAAACTACTGGTTATATCTATCTTTGATATCCTTGGGTGGGATCAACCTTTGAGTAGGAGTGACTGGTGTGGTGCAGTTAGTAATTATCCTTGGGTGGGTAGATGCGTCTTTACAGTTATCTTAGTTCGTCATGTGTTCGTGGGCAACTTAGTGTAGTCATTATCCCCAAAGATACCATACCGAGTTCATATCATACCCTAATTACTTTAATAATTGTATTATTAAGGAGATAGGGTTCACTCAGGCTTATGTCTGACCCCCGTTGTTTTTATCTTTTTCCTTCAGGTCCTCAGGTTGGGCCTAGTGCTAGTGGGCTTTGATCAGTTTGCTTTATCTATCTCTTGGAGCTTGGACCGTAGATGTAGAGCTCAGCTTATCTTATCTTTTCTGTTATGGCTATTTGTTATGAGTAGTGGGATTATGTACTTATTTTATTCAGGATGGATATTTTGTACTTGACTCTTGTTATGGTTTTATGATGTAACCAAACATGTTTTACTTTCTGCTGCTATGAGATGATGTTTTAAATTTTCAAGTATTACATTATATCTGTCTTGTTGTAATTTTACTGTTCTATACTCACTAAAAATACTCCACCGATGCTATGGCATTCCCTTAGTGAGTGACTATAGCGGGTGTGGGGTGTTACATCCTCTGTCTCCCAAGTACAATCATTCTCGTCCTCGCCCCACTAAACCTTGACTAGCTTCACCGACTTCCTTCGAAGTTGCTTCGTATCGTGCTCCATAATACGAATCGGCTTGCGGTTCCCAACCGCCTCTGGTTCCACTTCGTAGTCCTCTAACTGATCAGGTGAAATAGTCACATCTGAGTCGTGAACGAACTTCCTTAATTGGGAAACATGAAAAACATTGTGAACTCCCGCCATTTTCTCTGGTAAGCCAACTCTTTATGCCAAATTCCCGACTAGTTCAAGAACAGGGAATGGGCCAACAAATCTTGGTGCTAACTTGCCTCTCCTGCCAAATCGAATCACGCTCTTTAATCGAGAGATCTTGACAAACACCATGTCACCGACGGAGAATTTTAAGTCTCTTCTCCTCTTATCAGCATAGCTCTTCTGCCTATCTTGAGCAGCTTTCATTCGTTGTTGAATGACCTTAATCTTATCTGAAGTTTCCCTCACCACATCTGGTCCAAGCACAAACTTCTCGCTAGTCTCTATCCAACATGATGGTGAGTTGCACGGTCTTCCGTACAAGGCTTCATATGGAGCCATATCGATACTGGATTGGTAGCTATTATTATATGCAAACTCTACTAGATGCAAATGGTCATCCCATGATCCACCAAAATCCAATATACAAGCTCTCAAGAGATCTTCCAATATACGTTCACCCTCTCCGTCTGACCGTCGGTCTGAGGATGATATGCGGTACTGAGATGTAATCCTGACCCTAGAGCCTCTTGTAAGCTCTTCCAAAACCCACTAGTGAACAATGGGTCTCGGTCACTCACAATGCTTTTGGGTTCTCCATGAAATCTCACTACCCACTTCATATACAATTCTGCCAACTTGGCTGCCGTTCTGGTCGATTTGACTGGTATAAATCTTGCACTTTTAGTCAATCGATCCACAATCACCCAAATGCTATCATGTCCCGATCTAGTCCTTGGTAAGCCATCGATGAAATCCATTGAGACTTGCTCCCATTTCCATTCGGGAATTTCTAATGGTTGCAATAACCCACTAGGCTTCTTTTGCTCGGCTTTAACTAGCTGGAAATTCATGCACTTGGATATAAATTTCCCAACGTCTCTTTTCATCCCTTCCCAGTAGTAAGTCTGTTTCATGTCTTG
Source organism: Allium sativum (assembly GCA_030737875.1). Lineage (NCBI taxonomy): Eukaryota > Viridiplantae > Streptophyta > Magnoliopsida > Asparagales > Amaryllidaceae > Allium > Allium sativum. The sequence continues at coordinate 399,755,391 of CM060923.1, forward strand.
ATACATCTTATTACTACCGGGATGTATGGTTAGTTTTGAGTGATGACATTCTCTAAGCACTTCATCTCTCAAACCATTCACGTTGGGCACAACTAGTCTTCCATTCTTTCGAAGCCATCCATCTCGATCAAGCCCATACACATTCATCTCCTCATCGATACCCATCTCTAACTTGGAGATGATTTCCAATAGGTTGGGATCGTCCCTCTGACTAGAACCAATCCGCTCTATCAAAGTGGGTCTAATCGTCAAACTAGCTAGCATGACTGGATCCAATTCGCACTTTGGTCTGAAATCAAACCCCGTGATATACTCCAGTTGCTTCCATTCAAGAAACATTGCCCCTAAACTGGCATGTCTCCTACTCAAGGCATCGGCTACCGCATTACCTTTCCCAGGTGTATATGCGATATCAAAATCATACGAAGCCAAGAACTCTAACCATCTCTATTGACGGAGATTCAGATCATTCTGAGAGAAAAGATACTTTAACGATTTATGATCGGTAAACAACTCAAATCTTTCTCCCAAAAGATAGTGTCTCCACATCTTCAGCGCAAACACGATCGCTGCTAATTCCAAATCATGGGTAGGATACTTCTTCTCATGTGGCTTTAGCTGTCGACTAGCATAAGCTACAACCCTACCTCCTTGCATCAATACTGCATCCATTCCGGTACCACAAGCATCCGTGTATACCGTCATCTCTTCATTCCCTTTAGGAATGACTAACACTGGCGCACGCGTCAACTTCTCCTTTATACTCTTGAAGGCATCCTCACACACTCCGTTCCAGACGAAGGATTGATCCTTCTTAGTCAATTGAGTTAACGGTGCTGCTATCTTGGAGAAGTCCAGGATAAACTTACGATAATATCCAGCTAATCCCAAGAAACTTCTTACATCTGTTGCATTCTTGGTCGTAGGCCAATCCTGTACCGTAGCCACCTTCGCAAGGTCCACGGAAATACCACTCTCTGAAACAACATGGCCCAAGAATCTCACTTCCCTTATCCAAAAATGACACTTAGAGAATTTCGCTTTCAATTGGTGTTTCCTCAACACCTCCATCACTATCCTCAAGTGCCCCTTGTGTTCCTCCTCTGTCCTTGAGTAAACAAGGATATCATCCACGGACACAAGAACAAACTTATTCAACTGATCTCTGAATACTCGATTCATAAGATCCACAAAGTAGGTTGGTGCATTGGTCAACCCAAATGGCATAACCAACCACTTATAAAATCCAGACGGCGTCCTAAATGCCGTTTTCGGAATACTTTCATCCGCTACTCGTAGCTGATGAAATCCTGTCGTGAGGTCCAACTGGGAGAACACTCTTGCTCCTTCCAGTTGATCAAACAAATCATCTATCCGCGGTAGAGGATACTTATTCTTCCTCGTTACCTTATTCAACTCGCGATAGTCCACACACAAACGAAGGGAACCATCTGCCTTAGTGGCAAACACAACTGGTGCTCCCTACTCGGAGACACTCCTTCTAATAAATCCCTTCTTCAAAAGATTGCTGACTTGCACCCCAAGCTCTCGCTGCTCTCTTGGTGCCATACGACGAAGTGGCATCACTATAGGTCTGGCATCTTTCACCAAATCAATACCGAACTCGATCTCTCGGTGTGGTGGAAGCCCGGTCACCTCCTCGAATACGTCCGGATACTGGCCAACCACGGGCACATCTGACAACTCATCCTGCGGGATGTCGAGGGAATTTACAAAACTAGCCATAATCCCATCACTAGGTAGACTACCAAACACTACCCTCCGCCGCCCTCACTGTCACCAAAAAGCCCTCACAGTCTACCACCACCCCGTATCTTTGGAGCCAATCGACTCCCAATATAGTGCCATACCCAGTAAAGCCCAAAACAAAGCAATCACAAACAAACATACATCCATGACTCGATAAGACCAAATTCCTGCAAATCATACTAAGGCTAGTCGAACCACCAATCGGGTTCGTCACAACCAAGGGTCTATCGACTATCTCGGGTTCCAGTCCCAACCTATCTACCAGGTCACTAGATATGAAGGAACGGGAAGCCCCAGTATCAAACAATACTCGAACTGGTACATCATAAATAGAAAGCATACCTTGAATAACAACATTCTTTCCTTTCTCCGCCGCAGTTGGGGCATTCGACGAAGAAGGAACAACATCAATAGCATATGCTTTCACAATCTGCTTCTCCTTAAGAGGTTGCGGACACTTATCCTTGAAGTGTCCCACTTGACCACAGTTGAAGCACTTCTTATCCGCTGGCTTGGCCCGACAATCTTTAGCATAATGGCCCTTCTTACCACAGCTGAAGCACTCAACATCCTTCTTGCTCTTTTTCTGGCCACCTTTTGATTGGTCCTGCTTCCTCTTATTCTGGGAGTTATTCTTGCCTCCACCGCCTGCTTGCGGCTTTGGCCCTTCTGCAGATGCAGCCTCAGTCTTTGACTTAGGGTAAAGACTCTCTGATCTCAAAGCCTTCCCCACAATCGATTCAAAAGTCTCATCGATGTGGTTGATAAGCCTTTCCCCTAAGTATCCATCCAAACCAGTAATGAACTTCTCATTCTTCTTCTCAGGAGTATCGATAAGAGACAGTCCATACTTCGACAAAGTGTCGAACTCCGCAATATAATCAGAAACTGCCCTTCCGTTCTGCTTGAGTTCCAAGAACCTCTTGAACAACACTGACTTCTGGGCAGCTGAAATAAACTTCTCGCTAAAGCAAGCCTTGAACTGATCCCAAGTAACCTGGTCCTCTTTAGTAGCTGTTCTAATAGCATTCCACCAATTAATCGCTCGCCCTTGCAGCTGACGAGACGCTAGCCTTCTCTTCATCGCATCCTCAAGACCCAAGTCATCAAAGATACGATCACAGCTATCCATCCAATCTTGAACGTCTGTGGCCGACTCCGTTCCGTGGAACGGCTTTCCACCAAGATTAGTGTAATCCTTGCACAACTTGGCGAAATCGACACTAGGCGCCTGCACTACTGGGCCAACACCAACTCCGGGATTGGGAACTGCCCCTTGCACTTCTTTAAGCATGTCTCTCATGAGGTTAGTAAACATCGCCCTCATGTCAGCGGCATCCCCATGGTTGGTTCCTCTACCAGCACCCCTCATATCTTGGCTCATCGTCAATCTGAAAAAGGGAAACGATTAACGACCCCATAGTGGTGCTAGTGCAGTGCGACTTCATTTATACTACCAATAGTATATATATACATAGCTTTTGAAAACCAAAGTAATTACAAATACGCGCTCTCATATACGTATTGTCTCTCCCTGGTGTCTTTCCCTAGGTTAACTACGCAACCTAGAGCTCTGATACCAAGTGTGACGGCCCGCCCCACACCAACCGACATTTACTCCAAAAGTGCGTTGTACACATGTCCAGTTAGCACGGAACGGGTCGTCAGAAGGAAAAAGGGAAGAAGGAAATGAACATACAAGGAACCTGTAGAATGTCTCACAGCGCATAGAATAAAATATAATAATAACATACTTGACATAAAACAGGTGAGACAGTGCATAAGCTGAAAACCAGAACTAAACATCATAGCAGCGGAAATCCAAAATACAGCTTATTACAACTTTTCAAACTGTCTCAAAGAAAAAGTAAGATAAAGGAGGTACACTACTAATGCCCAAGTAGCGACCACCAATGACACAGGGAGAATGTGTATATATATATTATACGTGGAAGCCTCCTGCCCGCCTCCGAATCAGCTACTTGCGCATCACCAGCTAACCTGTCTCTAGTCTGCTCGTGTGAGAACCCAGAGTAATAAGAGGAGACATAAAACTCTGGGTCAGACATAAAGCCTGGTATGAGCGATAAGCATCTAAAGTGAACAATAACAGGTAGACTAAAACATACCTGAACCTGGACCTGCAACCAAAGAGTTAGCACTACATACTGTACAACACTCTAAGGTACCATATCAAACGGTGTAAAGATATGGAGGTGGGGGAGGTGTGCATGTCATAGTGATGGCAAACAATCAAACATAGCATCCATCCTCACATCTCTCACTCAATGCGTAAAGCATACGATATTCACCACTTCGATCACCCATCCTTGCTACGATCACTTTGCCCCATGAAGTCATAAATGGCTTCACTGCACTGATAACGTAGCCACTAATTCCTCGCTATGTCCACTTGCCCCATGGAGTTATTCACCCCATCTGCGCTGGCTCATAGCCTTACCAATCCTTATAATTTCCACTTGCCCCATGGAGTTGTTCACCCCATCTGCGTTGGCTCATAGTCTTACTACGCATCACCTTGCCCCCTCAGGTCATAATGACCCTACTGCACTGATAACGTAGTCTTGCTACCATCACCTTGCCCCTCAGGTCATAATGACCCTACTGCACTGATAAGTATCCATCATTCATTTTTTAGTGGTGAATCGAAGTTATGAACGTCGACAACTCCTTAGCACACGTCCCGCAGCAAAGCCCAACCATGAAGTGAACTCATTGGTTCCCAACTGGATCCTGACCTCTAACTTCCCATATTGGACTACCTTTGCATCTCGGGTTATTGGTCAATACTGGGTCGGGTCGGGTTCCTCCTCAAGTCGTCGGTTCGGGTCGGGTATCCTCCATCGGTTCGGGTCGGGTCCTCTTCTGATACGGTTCGGGTCGGGTGTCTCTCCTTGATTCGGGTCGGGTGCTTTACTTCGGGTCGGGTCGGGTGTCATTCCCCTCCAATTCGTGCTTCCGCTCAGATCCGCCTCCTCATACTTCACATGCTCCTATCCGATCCATCTTCAGGCTTCCGCTCCGATCCGCCTCCGCCTTAATCCGATCCGATCCCAGTTCAATTAGCGTGGCCTTCCTTTTTGCCAACTTTTCCCAAGTGTCAGGCTCCGATCCGATCGAATCCCTTGCCCAGTTCAACATATCCGATCCGAGCCCCATATTTGATCCGAAACCTGCACTGTTTTCTGAAACTGTTCCAGCAAGTGCTTACGCCATTCGACGTTCTTTTCGACCATTCTAACTATTGAAACCAATCATAAAGCATTTCATACAGTCATAGCAACATGCATAATCAACCACAAACATCAAAACATCATTATAATAGGTTAAAATGGATCGAAAACGTAAAAGCCATCTGTGTTTTATATGTGGATCGGTCTTACGATTACCATTTCTTTTGCATGGATTTTTGAAAGTTAAACAAATGGTTGGAGTTTACTAACACCCATCCCATGACTGACCCAGAGTTAATTTTTTATTTTACCCTAAACTCTTGGGTGCCCAAAATTTGTACGGGCAGTCAAGTAGTCGGGACTTTTCAGCTTGAAGTAGGAGGCTTCATCAGTTAGCTATAGATTATCATATTTTCTGCTGTGTACGATGTTTTATCTGGATACAGGTCTTTATAAATGTTCCAGAAAATTGTTTTTGTGCTTGTTAATAGTATGTATATACAGTTACCAAATTGTATTTCAAAAGTTATGTTATATAATATATTTTATTCATTCCGTTGTGAGATTTGTGTTCTTCTTTTTCTTCTATTCTAATTTTTCTTTCTTTCTATTTCTCATCCTCTAACTTCTTTCTATTAATGATTCGTATTTCTATGCAATTTGGGTTGGATGTGTGGTGTAATTAGTCAACTCAAAGGGTACGGAATTTCGGGCCATTACATATTAGCTATGCCTATCCGTCTCCATGTGTAATTAAAACCAATTGCCTTAATTTCTATCAAACCTGATTGAATAATGCAATTTTTATTGCTCGAATCTGCTAAAATGGCATAGGTAACCCACCCTTCTTATCTAATTGAGAAGTGTAGTTGTTAGAATCTCCCATAAGCACCCATTCTGCATTTAAAATTTCTTCCTCTTGAATAAAATGCTACCATAATATTTTCCTCTCCTAAAAATAGTTACTAGCATAAACTATAAAAAGAAATATAAAACAAACCCCCTTTATTCTTAGCTTTACTGTTAAATGTTGATTTGAAGAACAAATTACATCAATTAACCAAGTATCAGTATTCCACAATAGTAATATTCTTCCTGAATATGGTGTAGAATCAGGAGGAATACACTTTAACATACTTGGAATCATCCTACTAGATACTCTAATATTGACATTATTCAAGTTATTTTCTACCAAACTAACCAAAGTTGGTTTGAATTTAGTCGAAAGGAATAATACATCATGTATCCTATATGGTGTGTTCATCCCTCGGACATTCCAAGATATTAATGTCATTTAATAGAAGAATTGCACCTTAAATGCCTTTTAGGAGGAGCAATATCAAAGATAGCATTTTTACCTTTCAAATGAGCTAGATAATTCTAATTTGTAGTCACCCCTTCAGATACATCTTTAACATCATCAACTTGAGGTTCATCTGTCGAATTATCTGCTACATGATTTGAATCCTCATAAAGAATATCTTATCGTAGATCGAAGTTCAGAAAATCCAGATCTACACCATCACCATCCTTGTCACCATTAGAACCGTTTTCATTATCTTACACCTGACTATCCATATACGAGGAGCTTTCTTTGTCCACTAGAGGTATATAAGTCCAAGTAGGCTCTTTAGACAATTTATGAATCAATGTTTTATGTCCAAATTTCTTACACTTATCACATCGAGAAGGAACTAATTCATACTCTACCCCTACCTCCTTTGCCATACCATTATGAAACATTACAAGAATTTTATCAACTAACTTCCTCTTTTGGTATTAATATATATATATATATATATACATATATATATACATATATATATATATACATATGCCTCAGAAACTTAAAACTGCATTTTTTGTGTCAAACATTCTATAGTGAATATATGTGTGTTGAAGTAGATAAGTGGATGATCATATTATTGAAACCCTTTTAGGTAATAAATTATCTAAGGTTTTGAACTTGATAAACACACACTCCTACTGAGTTAAAGATATATGTTAGTTAACATTTCCTCTACATATACATCTGTTGTGAAAATGATTGAAATACCTATTAAGGGGTTGTAATTTAACAAAGTGGGCATCAGATAATTTACTACATGTTGTGTGTATTTGAAATGAATCATGCTACATGTATATATGTATAAGCAAGTGTGACTTGTTATTGCTGATACACACACACACACACACACACACACACACATATATATATATATATATATATATATATATATATATATATAGTATCTGGGAAGAGAATTGTTATAATTTGATGTTTGGATGTAAATATATGTTCATGTTTTTGAAGACACACAACAACTTATATGTGACTCATATTTAGATATGAAGATGCATATGTTTTGTGTCATATCAATGATGTATATGATGGTATAGAAGTTATGCCTAGTATAGAATTTAAACAGCCTTATATAAATACAACTAATGCGAATGTATGACACAAAAATGTGCAGCTGGTATGAATTTAGAGGCTCCAAATGTATTGTATAGATGAATTGCAGAGTACAATGAATCAATATGTGAAGCAATATGTTGCTTCATATTATAACCTGATGGTGTTGATTTTTCCCCTGATGCATGCGCCTAAATGTCTAGATAAGTTTAAGAACTCTTCATGAACATATATTAAAGTGCCTGATAAGTATATGCATGCTTTTGTTTTGGTTATGCACATAGACACTAAATGTATGAAATACATTCCTGAAAAGCTTATTGCATGCAATTTATGACGTAGAGAATATATATATATATATATATATATATATATATATATATATATATATATATGCATTTGCATTTGATATTACTGAATTTTGAAGCTAGAAACTGTGTTAGATATGTTTAAATTTGTTAAACACTCTACACATATCAATGTATAACATCAGAAATGTTTGTATAGTTTTACATATATAATCCATGAACATGCCATCTAGATGTTTGTGTTTATGCCTATTTATAAGAAAAAGTTTGTGTTTTTAAAATTTGTGAGAGGTTGTTTAAAAGAAACGGCTAACGTGTTTAAAATCAGTTTTGGTGCATTTATATGTGAAGAAGATTGTGCATGCAAATGTAAATATGATACTTATATGTATATTGTTTTGAAAAGGAAGTTCAAAAGCTTTGTAAATATATATATGACATAGCATGGATTATTTTCTTTCTTGGGCTCGAAGTTTATTATGTACTTTATTTAGCCTAAATTGTATGTTATTGCATGAATGTTAGCGTTCATTTTCCTTCATTTTTTGCAAAGATTTCGTTATTACAATTTCATGGTCTATCTATAAGTATGCAAAAGGTTAGTTATTACGATTTCTTGGCATGTGATATATTTACTATAGTTTGTATAATAAGTTTGTGGCATGTCTGAGTTTTATAAAAGTTTTGATCACTTGTTTGACATTTACGAAAACTTATAGAAAGAAAATAATGACTATATTTGAAATATTAAAAAGCCTATTGTAGCCATATACATGCACACACACGCGTGCACACACACACAAACACACACACACAAACACACACACACACACACACACACACACATATATATATATATATATATATATATATATATGTATACACACACACATATATACACACACACACATATTATATATATGTATGTATAGAATTTTCTAAACTCAACGTATAACATGTGAATGTTGAGTTGTCATGTCAAGTATTAAAATCCTTCAAACCAATTATTTATATTAAGTTATGGTGACGTCTTCCAATAATTACACTCAATAATGCCAGAATCGGTAGATGTAGGTAATGCGATAGCATTAGTGCACTATTTGTTTTGGTTATATGCAATTGAGTAAATGTGATACCCAAATGTATAATTAGGTTTGAATTACCTAGCCTACCATAATAAGATTATGGGCTTAGAGACAAATAGCATGAGATATCAAATATTTAAAATAAACAAAATTGTTCATCATGTGTCCATAATTATATATGTGATATAATTGACATAAGATGTCTCCCTAAAAAATTGTGTTTTGGGGATTAATCAAAGCTAACTCAATGCATGATTTGATATGGATTTTGGACAACTAAGATATATGTATATATGTGTGTCAATATATATATATATATATATATATATATATATATATATAAAGAGACAGAGGGATGTTGATTTGAGTTTAAGTAAGTTTAACTTGATTTATATATTTATATATAAATATGCAATGTTCTGTATAATTTTGATTGCCAAAATTTATGTTTATACTAAATAGATACATATCATTTATCATGTTTTTTATTATTTATCTCCTGAAGATATTAAATGGTAAATAATACCAACAACTTATCATTAAGACCGGTTCTTAAAAAGGATAAACTGAATTAAATAAAATTTCTTGACTAATAAAAAAATTTGAGAATTGTCCTCAAAACAAAAGGAAACGTAATTGTTTTGTATATTTAGAAGTTCTGAATAGAAAGGGGAAGTATGACTTCGATCGAATATAATACAAATATTATAACTATCTACCTATACATCTCTGGCATTAGATACTAGATACGGATCACATATATGTATGTGAACTTCCAAGAAATGCAAAAAAATAGAAATCTAACAAAAGGAGAAGTGGACTTGCGAGTGGAAATAAAGCAAATGTTGTTGCATTATCCTAAGTAAACTTCCTTTTGTCCTAACCACTAGCTTAACTGAAGAATTAAAATATTGTTATTATGTATTTTCCATTTAAAATAAATGTTATTATGTATCTTGTTTAGACAAGTTTGAATTTTCATTTGTAATAAAATACAATTTTTGTTCATTTTATTTAAATAAAATATCTTATGGAAACGCACAATTAGTTAACGATTTTATAAGTCCTTAACTATGATATGTATAATTATAACATAAATACTGAGCGGATTAATCTAATGATTTACATCCAACATACCTTTTGTAACGGTCCAAAAATTTTGACAAGTTAAATGATATATTATATATATGGCAATGATTATTAAGTTTTTGATTTGTTAATACTATTTGTCGTTCGATCGGATTTGTCAACGATAACATTAACTAATAGCACTAGAATTAAGCGTTGCTCTTAGTTTCCATAAAGTTTTAAGGAAAATGCTACTAAAAGCACCTCCCTTCTCTTTATTACAAGTGTTAAAACACTTGTAATTTTGCATGCAACATTCCATGCATGACTTACATGTGTCTTACGATGTGTCATCACCACATTAACTCATTTCAAGTATAAATATACCTCCTTTACTCTCTTAAACATGCATTCCACTCTTCTCTTCCATTTCTTCTTCTTCCTTACCTTGAAATCCATGGCGTCCTAAGCATTTCTTCCATATTCCTCTCCTCCCTCTTTCTCCCTAAATTCAGCAAAAGTTGCCTACTCCTCCTCCTCCAAAATTCCGACATTTCCTCCTCTTAGAAAAGAAAAGAAAAAGAAGCTTAGTGATTATTTTAATTTATAAAGAGTCGAAAAGTAAATACTGTTAGTCCGAGATAGCTATAGTCGGTCTAGTGGTCCTACAATAAAGATTGGTGGAGTGGAACCCCAAGGTGAGAACACGACACTTATATCTATTCACTTTTTATGTTATGTGAATTGCTATTGATGATATGGTTAATTAGTAATTATTGCATTATAAGCGTTATTTGAAAAACGCTTGTACATACACTATTATATATATATATATATATATATATATATATATATATATATATATATATATATATATATATATATATATATATATACCTATATATGCTCGTGTGATGGATGAATGGATGCTTCGTGGTTGTTATTAGTGATAACATGTGCATTGTACTTGTTATACACACATAAGTGGATTTATTGGATATCAAATAAGTCTCAAACCAAGTCGGTATTGTAAATGAATATTTTATTCATTTGAAAGTTGAAAATGGTTTTCTAAATTGTTTTGAAGAAATTTATATTATGGTTAAAATAGAGCTTGCAAAGATAAATACCGGAACGTTCTAGGATGACAGAGAGGATAGTGTTTAGGCTTGGGTTTGGAAATTATAGTTTCCTGCTCTCCCTGGCTATCCCTAACTAATCCGACGGACGGGATGGTTAATTCAAAAATTAATTTGGAATTTAATTTGAAACTATTTTAATTTTAAAATAAATTGGAATTTAATTTATTATTTTATTAATAAAATATTAAGTTGAATCTGAAAGGTAAAGTTTGGATTTCCTATTCAAAAAATGTTTTAAAATGGTATTAGGAGTATATAATGATTTTCTAACGTATTTGAAGCAGTTAGAAATAATTACTATATGAATTTATAATAGAGCTTGTCACACAACAGTAGTTCACGTTTTTTAATTACAAACGTTAAACGCTTATAACTTTTGCAGTTTAAAACGGATTTCCTGTAACAACCCGGAAATTCTGAGCCAATTTAAAATTTTTATTTTGGCAATTTTAGTGAATTTTGATTATTTAAAATGAATTATTTTAAATAATAACGACGAGATATTTATTTTGAATTGAATTAGAACGTATATAGTACACAGATCATCGTTAGAATATAAATAATTATTTATAATTATAAAAGGAATTGAAAATGGCGCGGTAGTTCGATAATTCGATTTCAAAATTCAGATGAATGTACAGGATTCAAAATAATCCGAATTTTAGATAAACAAAAAATATTTGAATCTAATTGAGAATATCTTTCCAACGAATCTGAAAAATCAAAATTTCATAGCGGGAATCAAAAGATATGCCCAGTTGAAAATTCAGAATAGTCGCTATGGAATTCTGGCCCATAAAAATGGAAATTTTGCAACGACCTCGGTTTTCGACGAAACCACTTTTGTTGGATCCGTGATGTCAAATTATTGCTAGGTTTCAAAATTTGAATTTTTTTGAATCAATATGTGAGTGTGGCATAGGAAAACGCGTTTGACCAGTTTCAGTTGATTTTAATCGACTGGAAAATGGTCAATTTTCAAAGGTCTCAGAATTTGAAGAAACTAGTTTTGTTAGGAACGTATCGACAATTCAAAGCTAGAAAATATTTTTCGGGAATTGTGGCCCGGGTAAATTGAAATGTGCATTCAAATTCAATAAATAGAGTTATATTTGGATTTTGACGAAAACCGATCGAAACGATCGAATCATCCTACGATACATATCCCATTGTGTTCGGAATGGGGGTAATTAGCTATGGGCGACAGGCGGTGGATTTCGTTTCGAGTTCGAAAAAAAATTGCTTTTTTGAGAAATAATTAAATTAAATAAAAATCTCTCTCTCCCTTTTCCCTTTATCTCTGGTCAAACCCCCCCCCCTCCCCGTTATTATATCAAATCGAAAAAAGAAAAGAAAAAAAAACCTCGCCGCTTAGATCGACGATGCCCCCCCTCGAGCTCGTCCATCGCCCAGCCACCAGGAGGCGCCCGCCTCCGACAAGACCTCCCCATCTCTGACCCGCCACCGCCCAGCTCCAGTCGCTGCTGGCCTTCCCCCGCCTCCCCCACCTCAGGCGCCCCCCCTCCTCTCCTCTCTTCCCTCTCCTTCCACCAATTAGCGAATCCTAGCCCTAAAACTGACCCAATCCACCGCCGTGTGCCACCCCGTACCCCTTTCCGCCGCTGCAAACGCCAAGGCCCACCATCCCCGAACCCGCAGCCCCTCTTCGCTGAAAAACGTGAGTGTTTACCTCTTTTTATTTATTTGTTTATATATTTAAAAATATGGTTTTTATAGGAAATAAAAATCTGAAATTTTCATATTTGGCTATGTTAAAAGATCGAATTTTTCTATGTTAAAAGATTAGATTTTTCTATATTAAAAGATCGAATTTTTCTATGTTAAAAGATTGGATTTTTCTATGTTAAAAGATCGAATTTTTATATGTTAAAAGATTAGATTTTTAAAATAGAAAAGATTAGATTTTTGAAGTATAAAAGGTACGATGTTTATCGATGTAAAAATAAGAATTTTTATATATATAGTAGCGATGCAAAAATATAATTTTTATCTATATAATAGCGGTATAAAAATGTGATTTTTTATCCATACAGAGTAATTATAAAAATAGGATTTTTATATAATAGAGAATATAAAATTGTGATTTTTATATACATAGCAACAATATAAAAATGTGATTTTTATATATGTAGTGAATACGGGCAACGAAAGTGGCAAAAGACGAGCACTACAAAGATTTCCTACATATGAAGAGTCGTGGCATTTGGTTTAGCTAGTCGGTGAGAACTCCTCACTTTTAATCTATTTCTAGTTTGAAATATATACTAGGATGCATACGGTGTTTAGTAGCACTCGACACCCGCCGTCCACAGACCATGGACGGCTTGTATGCTTGTTTATTTGATTTTGATGTGTAGTTGATTGTGTGATGTGACGTGAAATGAAATAAAATATTTATGTAGTTAAAAATATTTTATAGTTGAAAATATAATTTTTAACGTGAATGTAAATAAATAAATATAAACAAATAGGACGATTTGTTTATATACACACATTTGACTGATATTGATTGGGACGATAAAATTTTACACATCACCCAACTGCACAAATAAAAATCTGTGTTTGTTGATTTGAAACCCCACACGGGTATAGAGATGATATTTGACGTACACTAATCCCGATTGTTTAGTTATATGTCGATCGATTGGTCGACAGATTGTGTAAGCGTTAATTATTTAGATTTAATGCTTATGCAGTTGTGTGGTGCACTCCGGATGATGGTTGATTGTTTATCGTTGTTATTTTATACATGTGTTGTAGAAAATCCATATAATTAACATTATATGGTAATTGATTGGGCCTCATTCCAGTTTTGAAATAGAAATATTTGAAAAAGAAACATTTGAAATAGAAATATTTGAATAAGAAACATTTGAAATAGAATATTTGAAAATAGAAATATATGAAGCCGTGTTGATTAGATTGACGCCATTTTGACGCGAACGATGTTTATATCGATTTTATTCATTTTTCAATGAATATAGAAAGTGATTTCGAAATTCGAATTATATTGAATAGATTTCGAAAGTCAAATTATATTGAATAGATTTGAAATTTGAATTAAATTGAAATGAATCGAAATTCGAATTAAATTCAAATGAATTGAAATTCGAATTAAATTCAAATTGAATTGAAATCGATTTGAAATGAAATTAAAACGAATATATATTGAAAAATTCAATCTTGATTTGAATTTGAAAAGGAAGTTGAAATCGTCTTGAAAACGAATTTAAAACGATTTATAAAATACGTTTTAAAAGGAAATCGAAGAAATATATATATAATATATATATATATTATATATATAATGGCTTGAATAGAATGCGCCGCCCTGCGGTAGTTCGCGAATTTCGACTATTGACTTCGAATGGATATTGCGGGAGATCCGACCGTCGGATTCTCCTAAAACTGGAACCGTTGGGTTCGTATCGAAAAGATCTTTCTAACGAATATTAGAGATTTTAAATCTAACGGTTGGATTTGGAATTATGTCCAAATCAAATTTGGAAAAGGTCGCTGTAAGTGCAGTTCGATGGCCGTTGATGGGAATCGACTGTACGGGCCTTGATAAAATTATTAAAAATAGTAATAATTTGTGTAAAATCATAAGAAATGATTTGTGAAGAATTGGCATGAAAAACTCCATATATGAAAAGATAAAAGTAATTTTTTATCGAAATGAACTAGTTTTGAATTAGAATAATAATTTATTTATTTTTAAAATAAATAAATTGGATTTGAAATGGTTTTGAAAATAATCAGAACTTCCATTATTTAAATTGGAATGGATATGAATCGAAATTGTTTTCGAAATATTTCGATGTTGGATTTTGTGATGATACAGATATTGTTATGGGAATTTGAAATATATATTAATATCGTTATTTCCAATACGATATTTGTTGGTCGTAGAATTTGATATTGAATATAAGCAGGTATATTTTCTATTCAGAGCCTTGTATTTAATATCAAATGGGATTTGGGTTTGTCGTGAATGGTGTCTTCATTTGCACTGTTCTTAAACCCAGTTGAGAAAAAGATTAAATCTTTTTATTTAGATTTAATGAAGTGTAACAATTAAATGGTATTTAATTGGAATTGAATTTGAATTGATTTTTGGGTTTATCATGAACGGTGTTTTAAATAACACTTGTTCTTTAACCCGATAATTAATAGAATGTGATTTTGGGTTGTCGTGAATGGTATCTTCAATAATACTGTTCTTAGACCCAACGGATTTAAGAAAATCAGAAACTAACTAGAGATTAGTTAAGTTGAATGGTTTCTTGAGTATTGATCTGATGTTGGTTTCGGCCTCCGGGGTTAATACTTAGGGAATTGCTCACTTGCTAATTTACGGTTAGGGACTGAGTGAAATGTGATGTGATTTTGGGTTTATCGTGAACCGAGTTTTAATTGACTTTGATTCTTTAACCCAGTTAAAGATTAAAACTAAGTGGAGTTTTAACGAATCTTTAATTAGATTGAAAAGATCGAGAATGGAGTATCACCAGTTTTGCTCTAGGCGATAGTCAAACCTTTAATTAGATTTGAACGTGAGATGGTAATTGAATTTACCGATAACACCGTGGTGTTAGATATGAAGTATGACCAGTTTTACTTCATGGGATGAATAGGTTGGGATTGGGAAATAAAATAAATGATTACTTCGGTGTGGTTCGCTAGTCCCGACTATTTTGAATTGATATCCAAGGAAGATTAAAGAATAAATTTAAAAGAAATTATCTTTGATAAAATTAATGGGAACCTTTCCCTAAGAATGTGAAATTTAGAAACTAACTGTAGGTTAGCTAAGTTGAATGGTTTCTTGGGTGTTGATCTGATGTTGGTTTCGGCCTTCGGGGTTAATATTTGGGCAATTATTCTCTTGCTAAATTACGGTTAGTGACTGATGAATTGGAAAGAGGCGTATGCTGTGTTTGTGTAACACTTGTTTATTATATACGCGAGTTATTCAGAAAGACCGGGTTTATCCCATTCTGAATAACTGATTCGACGATGAGTCGAGGATGAAGACGGCGGTCGAAGACCGGAGGTCTTCACGTCATTTGGTTGATTACTGATGATCTTGATTGGGCCGTACACCCAAGAGGAGGTAATCAGTTAGTGGTCGTCCAGACGTACTTGGAGATCGATGGATATGCGGGGTACTAGGTGCCTCCGGTTTCGTTCAGACCCAGAACGAACTTGTAAATGGACTGTGTGTCTGACATTGGATTTTATTCTGTGTGGTTGATTTCTATTAAATATATATTTGTTTGGCGGTGGAGAATTTATTCCCTTGCTTAACGTCCTTCTCTGAGACGCACGAGCTCAAGGGTTATATACTGATGGATGTCAAACGCATAGAGTGAATTGCCTGTGTGGCATGCCTAAGTGGCAAATGATCAAGGCTTCTGTTGAAAAGCAAAGTCTTGTAGTTGACGATCAAAGCACGGCCTGTGTGGCATAGCTTTGTGTAGCATTGATTCGCGAGCCTCACACCCCGGTTGTAAACCAGAAACGGGAGAGGACTTCAGGGAGGATATGCATTTCTTTCTAGCTAGAAGTGGCGTCAGTGGTTTTACATGCCCTGACGAGTTTGACTTATGTGGTTGTTGTTGTTGCGAGGCACCTCGGATTTATCGGTGATTAAGTGAAGCCGATGGAGTCATTCGTTGGCTCATTTGCGCCCCATAGGGTAGGGTCCACATCAGTGGACCGGCCCTGACGATCCAAGGTGCAGTTGCGGCTGTTCCTGAGACATGGTAGGCTTGATTGTCTCGAATCGATAGAGGACGATCCCTGGCCTCGGTTCATAGATGGAAATCCAATTTCCAAATACGTGACTTTACGGTTTTGATTGTAGAGCCTAGTATGGCGACATGATATATGGTACCCAAGCCGTCTATGATTGATACTTATGATTGAAATTGTTTTAAACACTATACACTTATTATAGTATCAAATAATTTGTTTTAAACGTATCAAGCATGCTTCGGCTATTATAAGGGAAAACCCTATCCTCCGGTTTGTGTTGCATTGTGTGATGGGACCTGGGTCTTATAATAGCTTCATTGTTCTTTATTTAGCATTGCGCTGTTGTTTTATGCACAGGTATTCTTGGGAGGAAACCCGTTCCGTGTTATACGGCGTGGTCCCTTGATTTACCTAACTTTAAAATAAAGATTAATAACTGTTTTAGTTCTCACACCAGTCACATGACTGACCTGGAGTTTATTATTTTAACCAAAACTCCGGGTGCCCCTATTTTCGACACGGGCAGCTGGTAGTTTTGGTTTTGCAGATTTATCTTCACAGGACCCTGGTTTACAGCTGGAACGATATCCTGAAAGCTTTGTATCCTCATACCTCATTCAGTTGTATTTTGCATTAATTTCCGCTGCTATGTAATGTATTGTAATCTCTGATGTTTTATGATGTAATATTTGCTTATACTCTGTATATTCTTGTAATCTGATGAAAATGTTGTAATTAACAATGAAATGTTCTTCTGTCTGCGTTCTATTTTGTCGTGTTCTCAAAACAATCAGGCGTTTCGAACGGTCTTGATCGGTTTAGCGACTGATTCGGATCGAGCGAAATTCCCGGTCGTTACATTTCCATGAAATGAAAAACATTTGATTTTCATCAACAAGAGCTTTCAAACGAGTGAAAGTGTATTTTAATTTAGACTTATAATTTTCAAGTTATATTTAAATTAATATTTAAAAATGTTGTTGCAAGTGCTATCCATTGACTATAATGATAAATGGTCATTTTATACTATTTAAAAGTATGGAAAATTTGTATAAAATCATAATTAATTATTTGAAAGTGATTTATGTTAAAATCATGAAGTTTTTGTTAATATAAATGTCATTTTTCCCAAACTAGCCAATATCGGTATTTTGAAACACTTTTTGTAACACCTGTGTAACATTGTTTATTCAACGTTAAAGGTATTCAATGTTAAATGATAATTTGAGTTTTCAAACATGGAATATGGGTTAAGACTTGATTTGGTCATGTATATCCACATGGTTTATAAAGCGCTTATTATTCGGAAAGACCAGAATCAGATATTGAATCCGAAAACCATTCCGAATAATAAAACGACGTTGGGAGCAAATAGGTATATAAAGACGATGTTGAAGACCGGGACTCTTCACATCGAAAGGACTGTTTGCTGAATGTCTCAAATGGGTTGCTCCCATTTGCAGATGGACTTTTATATCGATTAAGTGGCAAATAGTCCGAATGTATTTAAGGAATTTCGGATTTTGGTTTTGATCAGACCTAGAGCGGACTTGTATGAATTGTATGCCTGACATTGTAATTAACTGCATAGCAACTAATTTTTGTTAAATATATATCTGTTTGGTGGCAGAGGATTTATTCTCTTGCTTAACACCCTTCTCCGAGACCTACGAACTTAGAGGTTACATATTGATAGACATCAGTTATGTGTTGTGAACTGACAATATGGCATACTTAAGTTATGAGCTAGTGATGATCAAAGCATGACTTATTAAAGCGTAGCTTTGTGTATAACGAAACTTCGGTAAGCAACACACTCCGGAAGTGGCCAAAATAGGAAAGATGTAGCAAGATTAAGGGTAGTCATTTCCTTCTAGATAAAAAGTGTACCATGGTATGGAGCCCAGGTATTACATATGTGGTGACTTCTACTTATGTGGATGTTGATGTTGCGAGGCCTCGGTAAAAGGTTTGTAACAACCACGAAGTGACATACTCAGGTGTGCTCTAAGTTACCTAGTTACAGAGGTAACCCGGCCTCGTGTTGGTAGAGAGCCCATTTGGTTCTCGGGGCATCCCTCTAGAGGCATATCTATCGGTTCGGTAAGGAAGTTCCTTTTCCTGGACATTTGTTGGAAATTCATTTTCTATTATGAACTTTTACGATTTCAATTGTATAGCCTACTGGTTACCATTAGGAATATGTCAGCATAGTGGGACGGGGCATTATGTTGGCTAAGATTGATACATTTATTTGCGAAATTGATTTTCACACTATGCACTAATAATAATATGGAAAATGGTTTCCACGATTTTAGTTGTATAGCCTATTAGTTACCAGCAGGAATATGTCAGCATAGCTGGATGGGGCATTATGTTGGCTAAGATTGATACATTTATTTGTGAAATTTATTTTCACACTATGCACTAATAATAATATGGAAAATGGTTTCCGCGTATCAAGCATGTTTGACTATCATATGGAGAAACCTCGCCCAGGTGTGCGTTTACCTTGTGTGTGTGCCGTGAGACCTTATGTTAGTTTAATTTTCTAAAAAGCATTGCGAATTTTATTGCACATAGCAAATATATTAAGTTCTCGTACCAGTCCCATGACTAAACTAGAGTTAATTTATTTTCCCACAAAAATCTCGGTGCCCATAATTTCCTACACGGCAGCCTAATGTCAGGTTTAGTAGCTATGTTTGGAGCCTATGACTTAGAGCCTTTTCTAGTGTGTCTTTGTTTTGGTGGAGTTTCTATTGCTGTGGGGAATCTTTAGCTATTTCTATGGAGCGTTTGGTTTTTGTGGGCATCAGTGATTTGCAGTTATCCAGGTGAAGATGAAGTTTGGTTTTGGATTCACCTTGATTAGTTGTTTCCGCCGTTTTTGTGTTATCTTGTTATTGTAAATAGTGTTGTACCTTGATGTTGTATCCGTTCTAAACTCTAATATAATCTCATGTTATATAAATGAGAAGTTGTTTTATTTCATTGCGATTGTTCTAATGTGTTATATCCCTAGAAAACTAGGAATCCGATATTTGAATCTGCGACATTTAAATATAAGTAGGTATTGAATGTCAATTTTCGAAGGTTGAAATTTCGGGTCGTCACAATTGGTATCAAAGTTTAGGTTTATACAAAGCTTTGGGGTATAACTCATTAGATAACTCATTAGAGATGGGGTTAACAATAGCCTAGAATGAGTGGAATCCAATGAAATGCAAAGAGTTTAACTATTTCATTACTCCTAAGGTAATTCGTCCGTTTGTCTAACAACATTTTCATACTATTTCCACATAGTAGAAAATGAGCTATAGAGGCAGACATCGAGGAGGAACTAGTTCCACCACCAAAGGTCGTAATTTTGTCGCAGTTACTGAGACTATGACTCAAGCCCCAAACCAAACTAGTCTTCTAATTCTGAACAAGAATAACGCAAAATTAGGCGGGAAACCATTTAAGGGATCTGATGATGTTATGGAAGCTCAAGCCTGGATTAACACATGCGAGAAGATTTTCAGCAGACTTAACCTAGAAGATAACCAAAAGAGGATGCTAGTTACATGGAAGTTACAGGAAGGAGTTGTTGCACGGTGGGAGACTTTCGTCCAAGGGAAATCCGAAGATGACTTTTCATGGAAGGATTTCAAAGAATTTTTCGAAGAACGTTATATGCCTTCGTCAGGAATTTCCAGGATATACGAGGAATTTATGAATCTCAAACAAGGTGATATGTCTTTCAAGGAGTATCTAAATAAGTTTAACAAGCTTTCTCGCTTTGGACGTGAGCTGATAGACACCCCACTAAAGAAAAATGAAAGATTTATTAAGGTGATGGCATTGAAGTACCATGAGAGAATGACTGCACATATCAAACAATCCTTCGTTGACTTGGTAGACATGAGGTGTAGATATGCTACTATTGATAAGCAAAAGGGTACTAAAGTTAAGGAAGGGAATGGTACTAACAATTGGAAGAAGAGAAAGTACCATGGGAAAAAGCCTAAACAGAAAGCTGAGAAGAAAGGAATGAAGGGAGATCATCTTAAGGATGTTCTCTGTTACAATTGCCAAGAGAAAGGTCACTATTCCTACAACTGTAAGAAGCCAAAGAAGTCAAGGAAGCCAAACCATGGGCTCCTAGAATGTTATCACTGCCATAAGCCCGGTCATACGATTAAAGACTGTCCCGTAATGAAGAAAGTAGATGTGGCAAAGGTTTATACAATTAAGGATGATCCTTTGACTTCGAAGAATGAGAAAAGGGAGGATGTTTTGGGGTAATATTTTTATTTCTCATAAATTAGTCTGAATTCTGTTTGATACTGGTCCCTCACGTAGTTTTATCTCAAAACCACTCATAGAAAAATTGAAACTTAAACCCAAATTTGTTGATGAACCCTTACATGCAAGTAATACAGTAGAAGGTCCTACTAGTTTGTGTTTGTATTGTAGAAATGTCCCTATCACCTATTCACACTATGAATTCCCTTTTAACTTATTCATTATTAACTTTGATGAATTTGAAATTATACTTGGAATGGATTGGTTAAATAAATATAAGGCTAAACAAGATTGCGTAGATAGGAAAGCTCTGGTAAAGACAAGTCTTGGAAATTTTATTGAAATATCTTGTGTTGACCCTAACCCAAAAAGAGATAGCTTTATGTATACTTTAGGTTACCTTGATACCGACATAAAAACTATACCTATCGTTAGGGATTTTCCCAACGTATTTGAAAAAGTTAATAGCCTTCCTCCACACCGAGAAATTGAGTTTAGAATTGACCTAGTACCCAGTGCCCGACCTGTTGTTCATCCAAGTCGAAGAGTGGCTCTGAAAGAGAGAAGAACTGAACAAGCAAATCCAAGATCTCTTAAGAAAAGGATTTATTCGACCCAACCGTTCTTGTTGGGGGTCAGCTGTAGTATTTGTAGCAAAGTCTGACGGTTCCTTGTGATTGTACATAGACTGTATAGACCTTAATTAAAAAACCACAAGAACAAGTACCCGTTGCCACGAATAGACAACTTATTAGACCAGTTAAGTGGTGCCCGATTTTTTTCAAAGATGCATTTAGCCTCTGGTTTTCACCAACTCAGAATTGCTGAGGATTGTATTCATTTGAAAATGCCCCAGTCTATTTTGTGGACTTGATGACTCGAGTATTCTGTGAGATGTTGAATAAATTTGTGTTAGTC
The DNA here is from genome assembly GCA_030737875.1 of Allium sativum. Taxonomy (NCBI): domain Eukaryota; kingdom Viridiplantae; phylum Streptophyta; class Magnoliopsida; order Asparagales; family Amaryllidaceae; genus Allium; species Allium sativum. The sequence continues at coordinate 399,777,363 of CM060923.1, forward strand.
TTTATTGATGACATCTAGATCTATCCAAAAGCCGAGGAAGAACACGCTGAGCATTTAAGGATTGCCCTAGAGATATTAAGGAGAAATTTGTATAAAGCTAAAATTTCCAAATGTCATTTTTCAATAAAAGAAGTAAAATTTCTTGGGTATATCGTATCTCAAGAAGGAATCTCAGTAGATCCCGGAAAGACTTCTGCTATTTTGGATTGGAAGCAACCAACGACTCCAAAGGAAGTTAGAAGTTTCTTAGGATTAGCAGGATATTACCATAGATTCGTCCAAGATTTCTCAAAGATAGCCTCTCCCTTGACAAAGTTGACCATAAAGAATGCCAAATTTGTTTGGTCTCCTAACTGTGAAGAAGCTTTTAATAGTTAAATAAGAGATTGATCACTGCCCTGGTTCCGGCTATTATCAATGGAAATAAAGGATTATTCGTTTATACGGATGCTCATAAAGAAGGAGTTGGTGCCATTTTAATGCAGGAAGGAAGAGAGATTGCTTATGCAAGCAGATAATTGAAACCGCATGAAAAGAATTATTCAACTCATGATCTAGAGCTACTCGCAATGATATTCGCTTTAAATTTTTGGAGACATTATCTGCCTGGAGATAAATTTGAATTATTCACCGATCACAAGCCCTTGAAGTATCTGTTTACTAAGAAAGAATTAAGTTTAAGGCAACAACGATGGTTGGAATTTCTTGCATCTTACGATCTAGATATTCAGTATACCCCTAGGAAAGCCAATGTTGTTGCAGATGCGTTGAGTCAAAAGTATGTTGTTCTTGCCTACCTCGTTATCACTCTGACTCTTCTAGAGAAGATCGCCCACGAGCAAAAGAAGGATAAATTTCTGCAAGAAAATTCTAAAAGAATTCAGCACGGTGAAAATTTGAGTTTTGGAATCAATGATAAAGGCACCATAAGATTAAAAGGAAGAATCTGTGTGCCCAATATTAAAGAATTTAAGCAGGAGGTGTTGGATGAGTGCCACAAGTCCAAATTCGGCATCCATCCAGGAGTTAATAAGATGTATCGGGATGTTTAACGTACATTTGGTGGAAGACGATAAAAATGGACATATCTATCTATGTTAGCCGTTGTTCTACGTGTTAACAAATAAAGAGTGATCAGTAGAAGACTCCAGGATTATTTCAGCCTTTGGAAGTACCAAAATGGAAGTGAGATCAAGTTTCAATGGACTTTTTCGATGTTTTACCTCACACTCGGAAAGGGAATGAGGGAATCTAGGTTATTGTGGATTGTCTAACTAAAAGTGCCTATTTTATCTGGTAAGGTCATCTAGAACTGCTGCAAGTTTGGTAGAATTGTATATCAAGGAAATTGTTCGATTGCACGGGATACCAAGCAGCATCGTGAGTGATCGTGATCCTCTTTTCACCAGTCGTTTTTGGAAAGCTTTTCAAGATGCTTTGGGAACCAAGCTATACTTTAGTATTGCTTATCATCCATAATCAGAAATACAAACAGAAAGAGCTAATAGAATTTTGGAAGATTTATTGCGAGCATGTGTTCTCGATTTCAGAGGTTCAAGGGAAAATTATTTACCATTAATTGAGTTCTCCTATAACATTAGTTATCGAGAAAGTATTAAAATGGCACCTTTCGAAGCATTGTATGGACGACCATGTAAGTCACCATTTTGTTGGATTGAGTCTGGAGATAAAATTGTTCTAGGACCTGATATGATCAGAGAGGATATGGAGAAGGTGGATCTGATTAGCAAGAGGATGAAAATGGCCCAGGTTCAGCAGAAATATTATGTAGATCGCAGAAGGTGGGCATTAGAATTCAAACTTGGGGATTCGGTATTCCTAAAAGTCTCTCCAATGCGCGGAATTATAAAATTTCAAAGAAAAGGAAAATTAGCACCCTGCTATATTGGACCATTCCCTATTTTGGAAAAAGTTGGACCACTGGCATATAAGGTTCAGTTACTTGTTAATCCCTCAAAAAAAAACGATACACACATTGAGTTACAAGATCTGAGTAGGAGCTACAGAACGAACACCTTCAGGGTCGATCGTGCATAGTATTGTCCAAGGCGCTTGCGCGACTCATAAAGGACAGAAAACAACTACACATAGCAAGGCCGAAGCCCGAAGAAATTCATGATTCGGTGGCAGAAGCAAAGGTCGATCGTTCATATCGGAATAAAGATGCTCGAGAATCAAAACAAAGAAAGTCGCTCACAGCAATAGAAGACGCTTGACCTAATATCAAAGTTTGATCGCATGTATCAGAGCAGGAGTCAAGGTCACGCGTGCAATTAACAACCGCTCATGGATTGCAACTCTTATGGCTCATATGTTTCAGCTAGTCGAACACCTATACTTTGATCAGAAACCACTTACCGGTCGGTCGTACACCAATTCTTAGAAAGAGCGCACTTACATCTCAAGTCGCAATCCTTGATTACTCATCTTCGAACTAAAAAAGTCATCGCCTACTCACTTAGGATCAGACATAGCCACATCAGAAAACCATGATTGTCCGCCCTCTACCCAAAACACTCGCTCCTATAAAGTTGCTCGCACATGACAACTGGAAACAGCTATGGACAGCTGGCTATAGTTAGGCGATGGCACATTTGCAATTAATGGGACGAATGACCTGTAGCTTGCATATACAGATTTCGGATCATTTTCTCAAGGGAGCTCACCTATAAATAAGCCATGGCTGCCAACGTAAAAGGGATCCAATCTTTCTAGCCATAAAGTGCTACTAAATTCTATCCTTAGTGACTGCTCAAGCACTTGGAAGTAATGATCATCTTCTTTACTTGAGGTTCTATCATCCATTTGGCCATGGTGTCAAGTACAACCTTGTAATTAAGGGAAACTAAGACATCTTCCTTCTCAATCATGTACCCATCCTTCCCCTCCTCAAACTCTACCATTCTCTCGTAAAATCCCAGGGTTGAAATGTATGGATGAGAGCATATTGAGTGGGTATAGAGATGTATGAAAAAGGAGAGTTTATGTATTTTTTAATCCCCGTTATAAGAATGCAAGCTATCTTCATAGTGGATGTAGGCCTAATATAAGGATGAACCACTCTAAACCATGTCTCTATTTTATCTTCCTCGCATTTTCATTTTTTATTATTGTTAAGTATGGCTCCACTTATTTCCCTACCATTTTGGTGAAGTACAATTTTAGTGCCTTTGGTGTTTAGGCCATTTTTTGGTGTAAACATTTTGGCTCCCACCACGGGGCCGTGGTCATAATTCCTTGCCTCGTACTTCCTTTCGGAGTTCAGTAACCAAAAAAAAAAATCCAAAATCGCTTTCTCCTTCGAAGCCATGGCTGGGTCAAAGAAAGGCAGCAAATCTGCCAAAGCTCCCACGATCAATGAGGATAATAATGTCGATGAGACTATACCACAAACTCTGGACCAAGAGGCTTGGGAAACCACTAGGCCATCTGTAACGCAAGATGAGTTGAATGTGGTTGTAACCAACTTGAACGAAAAGATGGACGCTACAACGAAGGTGATGATGGAAAGGTTTGATGCCCTGACTAATGCTCAAACAAGTTTACCAACACCAAATGCTGGTGAAAAAGAGGACTCATCAGCCTCAGACCCTGGTCGATCTCACTACTTATTGGAAGACAAGGAAGAGGCCGACGTTGAGGACTCCAAGGCCAGATCTCCACAACATAGAGAAAAACGTGTGGCTTAGATGATCGCAAGCCCACCAACATAACATTTCCCAAAAAAGGTGCAAGGCGTTAAAGCTCAAATCGTGGTCGCTCTGATAAAAACATCGATATCGACCCCGATGAACAAGAAGGTGACGAGAGGCGCATCACAGACATGATCCAGCGAATAATGAAGAAGAAAGCGACCCTATAAGATGAAAAGAAAGAGTGGGAGTTCTCACCCAGCAAAAATTCGTTCACAGAGAAAATCCGTTAAGCAAAATTCCCAAAGAAATTCATGCCCTCCAACAATAGCACCTTATAGCTGAGTTGGAGATCCGAACGTTTTTCTGTTCAAGTACGACCAACACATGAATCGAGCTAAAGCTACTGATGAAATCAAGTGATTATACTTTCCCGTGTGCCTAGAAGGGGTGGCCTCGCTATGGTTCACCAGACTTCCATCTAAGTGTATTGATCAGTTCGCCGACTTGGCAAGGAGGTTTCAAGATCAATTCCGACTACGAACCACCAAGGCAAGGGATGTGATGTCACTATGCGAAATGGAACAAAAGCCTAGGGAAACCATCAGAGCTTTCCTTACATGCTGCAGCAACAGAAGTCATAGACCCAAAGCCTTGGTACTTATTGGCAGCCCTGAAAGGAGCTCCCGATAAGAAGTCAAAATTTGGGAAGTGGCTCAAGATGAAGAAACCAAAAACTTTGAAGAAGTATTATAAGAAAGCTGAGGAATACATGAGGGTAGAAGATGAAGCTCCAAGCATCCATAAGGTTATAGAAAATAATGCCACCAAAGAAGGAAAAAACAATTAACCCAGAATTGAGCAGAAGAATGACATAGGACAAAAGAGGGGAAGTGATGAGAAGGATAGCAAAGCCTATAAAAAGACATGGCTGTATAAACTATCCGAATTAACCCTCCTAAACGAGATTCCAGAAATAATTTACTCCACCGCGAAGGATTCAGGTATCTTTCCTCATATGAAGTCGCAGAAGATAACTAAGCAACAAGCAAATTCTGGCAAATTTTGTCGGTTTCATAACTAACCAGGACACAGCACCAACGAATGTCGGCACCTGAAGAGTTTAATTAAAGAGCTCATTAGGGAGAATCAACTCCAATAGTATGTGAAAAATCCTCAAAATACTTCAGCCGCACAAGGGCATAATAATACAGTTAGCTAACCCGACTCAGGTGAGGAAGCTCAAATATCAGTCGATTCGAGGCCAGTAATCAATATGATATTTGAGGGGCACCCACCCGGCTGGGAACTGCTGGGTGGATATGGAAAAGTATGCTAACGAATTAAAGGATGCCTCGAAAGAGGAAAGATGCATGATCTTAAACAACGTGCTCCGGACGAAAATGCCCAAAACTTCGACCGGTGATGTGATATTCAAGGATAAAGACGCAGATGGACTAGTTACACTAACTATTGATGCCATGGTGATCACAATTGGTCTCGGTCCTGCAGCTGTAAAAAGGGTCCTAATTGACACAGGGGCATCTGTTAATGTGGTTTTCATAAGCACCTTCCAAAAAAGGAATCTCCCTATGGTGGAAGTGCGCGCATATCCAAATAAGATCCACGGTTTTACGGGTCAACCTATGCAACCCATCGAAATGATAGACTTACCTGTGGAATTGGTTGATGGCGAACGTATGGTTTCTATGATACAAACTTTTGTCTTGATAGACGAGTTTTCGTCTTACAATGCATTCCTTGGAAGACCAACTCTTTTGGTTTTTAAGGTTGCGCTATCTCCATGGTGTTTGACTATGAAGTTCCTAACTGAAAAGGGAATTGGTGTGATTAAAGGCGACCAAATCGCTGCAAGGGACTGCTATGTGACAGAACTGAGGGAGGCTAAGAAAAAGGACTTGAGAAAGGATGTGGAGGCTCTTCCCCCCATCCAAAAACTCCCTTTATAGCAATTAAAGAAAGGTCCCTACACTGATGAACATAGTGGAGCGCAAAAAGAGTTCGACCCCAGGAAAGCTAGTGCAGAGGACGAAAGGGCGACATCGGCCGAAATCACAATTCCTATAGCTGTAATTCCAAAAGATCCAAATCGTGTGTTGAATATAGGATCTCGGTTAAGCCCTGAACTAAAAACTCAATTGATTGTCTTTCTAAGAGCTAATTAGGATGTGTTCGCATGGAACCATTTTGACATGTGTGGCATATCTCTAGACATTGCGGTCCATAAGTTAAACATTGACCCGCGCATTCCGGCTGTCAAACAGAAAAGAAGAACTCAGGGGCCGGAGAGGTCATGCGCCTTAAAGGAAGAAGTCGACAGGTTAATGGAAAATGGTTTTATCATGGAATCTACCTATCCAAAATGGGTCTCCAACCCTATGCTCGTAAAGAAATCAAATGGTAAATGGCAAGTCTGTGTAGATTATTTAGTCCTTAATAAAGCCTGTCCGAAAGATAGTTTCCCTCTTCCCAGAATCGACCAATTAGTAGATTGTATGGCCGGTCATGAGTATTTGTCTTTCATGGATGCATATTCCAGCTACAATCAAATCATGATGCATGGCCCGAACCAGGAAGACACGAGTTTCATTACTGATCTCAGCCTATACTGCTATAAGGTGATGTCGTTTAGTCTAAAGAATGCAGGGGCGACCTATCAGTGACTGGTAAATGCTATGTTCAAAAAGCAAATCGGTAGGACGATGGAAGTCTGTGTCGATGATATGTTGGTAAGTTCAGAAAGAGCAATAGACCATCTAGAGGATCTAGCACAAATGTTCAATATCTTACGCCAATATGGCATGAAATTGAATCCCTTAAAATGTTCTTTTGGAGTTGGTTCGGGAAAGTTCCTTGGATTCATGGTCAACGCTAGGGGTATAGAAACTAATCCAGCCAAAATATCAGCTTTGAGGGAAATGCATGCTCCAGGAACCAAGAAGTAACTTCAATGTTTGAATGGGAAGATTGCGGCTTTAAATCAATTAGTACCCAGGACAACGGACAGATGTCTTCCATTCTTCGATTCCCTCAGGAAAGGAAGGAGAGAGATACAATGGACCTCTGAATGCTAGAAAGCCTTTGAGGAACTGATCCAACACTTGGCAATGCCTCCTATGCTATCAAAACCTAGTGACGGAGAAGACTTGTTTCTATACCTGGCGGTCTCTTCCCATGCCCTAAGTGCAGCTTGTTTAGGGAAGATTTGAAGGTACAAAAACCAGTCTATTATATCAGTAAGAGATTATCTGGGGCAGAGCTGAATTATCCAAATCTTGAAAAACTCGCTTATTGTTTGCTTATTGCATCGAAGAAACTTCGGCCATACTTTCAGGCTCATCCTATCAAAGTTATTACGGACCAGCCTTTGAGGCAGGTTTTGTCACGACCAGAGACCTCCGGAAGGTTGTTAAAATGGAATATAGAGCTTAGTCAATATGACATTACATCTCACCCTCGAAAAGCGATCAATGGACAATCGCTCATTGACTTTATCACAGAATTTACCGACCGAGGGGAGATAAAAGAGGAAGATGATGTTGAAACCATTGTTCAGTGGAATTTATTTGTTGATGGAGCCTTAAATGATCACTGTTCTGGGGCAGGGGTAGTCCTGGAAACCCCTAAAGGAAGATCTTTATGCTATGCACTAAGGCTAGAATTTCCATTGACAAATAACGAAGCTGAGTATGAAGTCCTCATCGCACGAATAAAGTTAGCAAAAGAGTTACAGATAAAAACTATACAAATCTTCAGCGACTCCCAGCTCGTAGTACGCCAAGTTCTAGGGGAATTCCAAGCCAAAATGGGTAATTTACAGGATTATATTTCCAAAGACTTGGAACTGTTGGAAGCTTTCGAGCATTACACCATATCTCACATTCCTAGAGGAGAAAATACCAAAGCTGCTTGATTGGAAAAATACGCAAGTACAGGAGATGCACAACTCATGGGGTTAGTTCCAGTGGAAGTCCTTTCTAGCCCAAGCATGAGGCAGACTGAGATGGATTGGATCATGGAAATGACTGATGAACCGAACTCATGGATGACGCCAATCAAAGAATACCTCATCACCGGGACGCTCCCAGCGGAAGCCAAGCAGCGAAGGAAAATTTTGCGAAAAGCCTCTTTTCACTCATTCAGGACAGACGAATATACAGATGTGGATTTTCTACACCCTTACTTCATTGCATTACAGAAAAGGAGTCAAGGGCGATCACGGCGGAATTACACGAAGGGGAATGCGAAGGTCATACTGGAGGACAAACTTTGGCTAAGAAAATCCTGCGATACGGTTACTTCTGGCTAGATATCAATAAAGATTCCATGGCCTACACTAAAAATTGTGACAGATGTCAAAGATTTGCCAAGATTCCAAGGATGCCATCCACAGCTATAACCCACATGGTCATCCCATGGCCATTTGCTGTTTGGGGCATCAACCTTATAGAAGCCCTTCCCACTGCAAAAACCGGTTTTAAATATGCAATTGTCGCCGTTGATTACTTCACAAAATGGGCTGAAGCAGAACCATTGGCCACCATAACTTCGAAGAAAGTTATTAACTTTATCTTGAAAAATATCATATGTAGGTTTGGGGTACCACAAAAGATAATCACAGACAATGGAACCCAATTTGAAAGTGAAGTGTTCCAAAACTTTACTAAGTATAAAATACAGAAAAGCATCTCAGTAGTCGCTCATCCGCAAATGAACGGGCAAGTGGAAGCAGTAAATAAAATCATCAAAATGACCATTAAGAAGCGGCTAGAAAAGTTTAAAGATGGTTGGGTAGATGAACTCCCGCTAGCATTTTGGGCATATCGCACCATGCATGAAATTGCGACCGGGCATACTCCTTTTTCTTTGTCTTACGGCTCTAAAGCCATGATACCAGTGGAACTGGAAGTCCCTACCCATAGAAGAATATACTTTGACCGCAAAGAAAATGAGAAGCTACAACTAGAAGCCCTCGACCAGCTTAAGGAAAGAAGAAAGGAAGCAGAGCTCAGAGTAGGCGCACATCAAAGAAGGGTGGCGAGGCATTTCAATTCAAATGTCAGACATAGGACTTTCGAAATTGGAGATCTTGTTCTGAAAAAGATAATGACAGGTACTGGTGTTTTTGGACCCAATTGGGAAGGGCCTTATGTTATAAACCAAAAACTCTAGGATGGTACTTTCAAATTGGCCACCACAGATGGAATCCAGATTCCACGAACATGGAACAGCGAGCATATTCGTCGTTATTTTTTATAACACATTGTTCGAATACGTAAAAAAGTTGTGAATATTTACAAAATTTCGCATTTTGTGCATAAAATGAATGAATATGGAATTCTGTTTGCATGTACAAATCATTCATTCACAAGTTCCAACTAAAAGTTGACTTCTTTATGTAGGCAAACAAGCAACTAGGAAGCGCCAATTCAAGGAGTTCCGACTTTCATCAAGAAATACCGAATCTTTTGGCACACGACCAACCAAAGGCTTGGCACCAGACTAAGAAATCAATGCTAGGATGAAAGCAACTCAAAATGTCCCACGGTTAAAATTAATGAGCCCATAAAAGGGGCACCTTCTTAGGTGCAGGATGCAGGTTCTTCGATTTGAGAAAAAAATCGATGAGGTGAACTCGTCTCCGATTCCTGGAGGGAAGCATAAAGTCGAAAAAAAACCGACATGTCCCAAAAAGGAAAATTTCCAATCCAAAAAACGGGGGGGGGGAGGGGGGGAGGAGAAGGGGGCACCTTGTCAGGTGAAGGACATGAGTTCTTTGAGTTGAGCCAAAACTCAATGAGATAAACGAGTGTCCGCTCTCCGGGATGAAGAATAAAAATGGGGAAGGATCAAACATGATGGAAAGACTAGCACAAAGCAGAAATTCCAGCCGAAAGGGGGTATCCATTCTTGTTATTTGTTATTAACCAAGTCAAACAAAGCCAAGATTGGATTATAACATTGAAACCAAAGTCCTCCCATGGGGTCACGCATTAAAAATGCATCCTAAAACTACTGTAACATATATACAAACATAGTTTAATTACAAGAAAAGCCGAATGGCTTAATAGCCAAGATTAAAAAATGACGAGAAACTTAATAGACAAGACAAATACTAAAAAGCTGGACAATCCCAGCTCAATAAATCCATAATAAAACCAATCATAGACGTATTAGTAACGCTAATAGTAACGCGTCGTAAGTACGATACTAACATATATGATACTAACACACGATCGTCAAGAAAACTATAATGTAAATTATAAAAAATATATGTGTTGCTAAGCAGGGCAAAGAGACATAGTGTGGTAGACAAAGGCACAAGAAGCATCACAAAACCCACAAAACCACCATTCGTCAAAGCTACAAAAGCATCAAAGGTCAACACAAGTCACAAACCAGCGTAGTGTCATAAGCGAGGGTCGGCACCCGCTTACACAACTGGTCTTAAAAGTTCTATAAGGAAACAACCATAGACAGGAAAAGAGACTACAGATCCCTGACCTTTCTGGGCCTACCTACCTTCCTCTTCACCTGAGTAGAACAGGATGGAACTTCATCAACATGATTAGGAACCACCAACTCGACATCTACTGGGGCAAAAGAGGCAACCACGCTATCTTTGGATCTAAGGGCACGAATCAGCTTCGCCTTATCATCTTCCAAAACAGAAATACGCTCGAGATTGTCCTTGTGAAGCTGTTGGAGATCGCAAGCCAATGTATGCCAACCATTCATCCGTTTTGCAGAATGGTTTTTTAGCAGATCCAATTGTTTCCCAAATCGATGCATAGTAGTCTCGATATGGGCTAACATCTAACCCTTTGCGGCAATCATATCACAAGAGAAGGTCTGAGAGTCAGACGGAGATATGTCCACGTTAGAAGCTACCCCCTATAAGTTCCACCCCCGAAACTGCTTACCAAGCCTAGGACTGCATGGCCCAGGAGCATAACGCAGTCTATTGATGATAGTCTGAAGCTCTGTATGAGACGGATTGGAGGGAGGATTCACAGATGGTTGGCCAGTTGATTGAATCTCGTCTATCAGGACATCCAAATCAAAGAATCTTTCCAATCGACGTCGTTCTGGAGACGAAACCATCCTGCAGATGGATCAGAGAATAATCGTGAGGTCCAAGCGAAGAACAAGCATAAGTAAAAATTGACAAGCCTATGCTATATAAAATGGCGATAGAAAGAAACAAGGAGTTTTTTTTTTGGTTGAGAAACCTTGTTAAAGGAAAATAAGCACAAAATGGAAGGAGAAATAAGAAATAAGGGAGAATATTAAAGAACATACATCAAAAGCATTTATCGCCATGTGAGCTCAATACTCGATTGAAAAAAAAAGTCCCATTAGAACCCAGCTTGCATGATCACTTCCCCATGATTCAGCCATTTGCAATAATGACAAGATAGTTCAAATGTCTCACCCAAAGGAAACGACATCAATCAACCATAAAGAAGCAGTCTTGAGTTTTGCACGAACGACCCTTCGATCAGCCAGGTTAGACTTACCAAACAATGTTGCGATAAATTATGTCGAAGCCAATAATTCTTTGCCAAAAGAAACTACGGACTTCGAGGGGCAAGTGTTAATCCCTCAAAAAAATCCATACGCACATTGAGTTACAAGATCTAAGTAGGAGCTGCAGAACGAACACCTTCAGGGTCGATCGTGCATAGTATTGTCCAAGGAGCTTGAGTGACTTATAAAGGATGGAAAGCAACTACATAGAGCAAGGCCGAAGCCCGAAGCCCGAAGAAAGTCATGATTCGTGTGCAGAAGCAAAGGTCGGTCGTTCATATTGGAACAAAGCCGCTCGAGAATCAAAACAAAGCAAGTCACCCACAGCAATGGAAAACGCTTGACCTAATATCAAAGTTCGGTCGCACATATCAGAGCAGGAGTCAAGGTCGCGCATGCATTTAACAACCGCTCATGGATTGCAACTCCTATCGCTCATATGTTCCTGCTAGTCGAACGCCAGTACTTTGATCAGAAACCACCTACCGGTCAGTCGTACACCAGTTCTTAGAAAGAGTGCACTTACATCTCAAGTCGCAAGCCTTGATCAGTCATCTTCAGACTAAAAAGGTCATAGCCTGCTCACTCAGGATCAGACATAGCCACATCAGAAAATCATTATCGTCCGCCCGTCCACCCAAAACACTCGCTGTTATAAAATAGCTCGCACATGACAACTGGAAACAACTATGGACAGCTGGCTACAGCTAGGCGATGGCACGTTTGCAATTAATGGGATGAACGACCCGTAGTCTGCATATACAGATTTCAGATCACTTGCTCAAGGGAGCTCACCTATAAATACGCCATGGCTGCCAGCGTAAAAAGGATCCAATCTTTCTAGCCACAAAGTGCTGCTAAATTCTATCCTCAGTGACTCCTCAAGCACTTGGAAGTAATGATCATCTTCTTCACTCGAAGTTCTATCACTCATTTGGCCATGGCGTCAAGTATAACCTTGTAATTAGGGGAAACAAAGACATCTTCCTTCTCAATCATTCACCCATCCTTCTTCTTCTCAAACTCTACCATTCTCTCATAAAATCCTAGGATTAAAATGTATGAATGAGAGTATATTGAGCAGGTATAGAGATGTATGAAAAAAGAGAGTTTATGTATTTTGTAATACCCGTTATAAAAATGCAAGCTATCTTCATAGTGGATGTAGGGCTAATATAAGGCTAAACCACTCTAAACCTTGTCTCTACTTTATCTTCCTTGCATTTTCATTTTCGATTATTGTTAAGTACAGCTCCACTTATTTCCCTTCCATTTTGGTGAAGTACAATTTTAGTATATTTGGTGTTTAGGCCATTTTTTGGTGTAAACATTACCCAAATGCCTCTGAGTTGTGCATAATGTTTTTCACATATTAAATCTGAGAAAGTATGTTCATGACCCTGATCAGATTATGGAAGAAGCCGCTCAACAAGATCTAGAAACTACGCCAAATCTAGCTGTAAAAAGAGACCCCATAAAGATCATTGATCGAGATGAAAAGAGGCTAAGGAATAAGATGGTTAAGTTAGTTAAAATGCAATGGAGCGAGATTTTACTTGGAAAACAGAAGAGGCTGTGCAGAAATTCTCCCCGGACTATACAGTCGATATACAAAACGAATCCGATCCTTAGGTAAGCAGGTATCTTTATTTATTACCTTTGATTATTCCCTTCATATGCATTTTTGAAGACGAAACTTTATTAAGGGGGGTGAATGTAACGGTCCAAAATTTTTGACAAGTTGAATGATATATTTTATTTATGGCAATGATTATTAAGTTTGTGACTCGTTAATACTATTTGTCGTTCGATTGGATTTGTCAACAATAACATGAATTAAGAGCACTAGAATTGAGTGTTGCTCTTAGTTTCCATAAAGTTTTAAGGAAAATGCTACTAAAAGCACCTCCCTTCTTTTTATTAAAAGTGTCAAGATAGTTGTAATTTTGCATGCAACATTCCATGCGTGACTTACATGTGTCCTACGATGTGTCATCACCATATTAACTCATTTCAAGTATAAATATACCTCCTTTCTTCTCCTAAACATGCATTCCACTCTTCTCTTCCATTTCTTCTTCTTCCTTACCTTGAAATCCATGGCGTCCTAAGCCTTTCTTCCATATTCCTCTCCTCCTTCTCCTCCCTCTTTCTCCCTAAATTCGACCAAAGTTGCCTCCTCCTCCAAAATTCCGACCATTCCTTCTCTTAAAAAAGAAAAGAAAAAGAAACTTAATAATTATTTTAATTTAGAAAGAGTCGGCAAGGAAATACTTTTAGTTCGAGATAGCTATAGTCGGTCTAGTGGTCCTACAATAAAGATTAGTGGAGTGGAACCCCAAGGTGAGAACTCGACACTTATATCTGTTCACTTTTTATGTTATGTGAATTGTCATTGATGATATGGTTAATTAGTGATTATTGCAATATAAGCGTTTAGTGAAAAACACTTGTACGTACACTATTATATATATATACCAATATATGCTCGTGTGATGGATGAATGGATGCTTCATGGTTATTATTAGTGATAATGTGTGCATTGTACTTGTTATACACACATATGTGGATTTATTGGATATCAAATAAGTCTCGAACCAAGTCGGTATTGTAAATGAATATTTTATTCATTTTGAAAGTTGAAAATGATTTTCTAAATTGTTTTGAAGAAATTTATATTATGGTTAAAATAGAGCTTGTCAAGATAAATACCGGAACGTTCTAGGATGACAAAGAGGATAGTGTCTAGGCTTGAGTTTGGAAATTATAGTTTCCTGCTCCCTCTGCTATCCCTAACTGATCCGGCGGACGAGATGGTTAATTCAAAAATTAAATTTGGAATTTAATTTGAAACTATTTGAATTAAAAATAAATTGGAATTTAATTTATTATTTTATTAATAAAATATTAAGTTGAATCTTAAAGGTAAAGTTTGGATTTCCTATCCAGAAAATGTTTTAAAATGGTATTAGGAGTATATAATGATTTTCTAACGTATTTGAAGCAGTTAGGAATAATTACTATATGAATTTATAATAGAGCTTGTCGCACAACGGTAGTTCACGTTTTTTAATTACAAACGTTAAACGCTTATAACTTTTGCAGTAAAAAACGGATTTCCACGAAACGAAAAACGTTTGATTTTCATCAACAAGAGCTTTCAAACGAGTGAAAGCATATTTTAATTTTGACTTATAATTATCAAGTTATGTTTAAATTAATATTTAAAAACGTGTTGCAATTGCTATCCATTGACTATAATGATAAATGGTCATTTTAAATTATGTAAAAATATGGAAAATTGGTGTAAAATCATAATTAATTATTGAAAAGTGATTTATGTTAAAATCATGAAGTTCTTGGTAATATAAATGTCATTTTTCCTAAACTACCCAATATAGGTATTTTGAAACACTTATTGTAACACTATTGTAACATTGTTTATTCAACGTTAAAGGCATTTAACTTTATAAATCTTTCCTTAACCATAGTAAATGATTACTAACAAGTAATAAAGGGCTTTAAATGATAATTTGAGTTTCCAAACATGGAATATGTGTTGAGACTTGATTTGGTCAGTATTTCCACATGGTTTTAAAAAGCGCTTATTATTCGGAAAGACCGAAATCAGATATTGGATCTAAATACCATTCTGAATAATAAACGACGTTGGGAGCAAATGAGCATATAACGACGATGTTAAAGACCAGGACTCTTCACATCGAAAGGACTGTCTGTTGAATGCCTCAAATGGGTAGCTCCCATTTGCAGATGGATTTTTATATCGGTTAAGTGGAAAATAGTCCGAACGTATGTAAGGAATTCCGGATTTTGGTTTCGGTCAGACCTAGAATAGAATTGTATGGATTGTATGTATGAAATTGTAATTAACTGCATAGCAACTGATTTCTGTTAAATATATATCTTTTTGGTGGCGGAGGATTTATTCTCTTACTTAACACCCTTCTCTGAAACATACGAGCTTAGAGGTTATATATTGATAGACATCAGTTATGTGTTGTGAATTGGCAATATAGCATACTTATGTTATGAGCTAGTGATGATCAAAGCATGACTTATTGAAGCGCAGCTTTGTGTATAACGAATCTTCGGCAAGACACACACCCTAGAAATGGCCAAAATAGGAAAGATGCAGCAAGGTTAAGGGTAGCCATTTCCTTCTATATAAAAAGTGTACCATGGTATGGAGCCTAGGTATTGCTTATGTGGTGACTTCTACTTATGTGAAGGTTGATGTTGCGAGGCCTCGGTGAAAGGTTGATAACGACCGGGAAGTGACATACTCATGTGTGCTCTAAGTTACCGAGTTATAGAGGTAACCCAACCTTGTGCTGGTAGAGAGCCCGTTTGGTTCTCGGGGATTCCCTCTAGAGGCGTATCCATCGGTTCGGTAAGGAAGTTATTTTTCTTGGTCATTTGTTGGAAATTCATTCTCCACTATGAACTTTAACGATTTCAGTTGTATAGCCTACTAGTTAACGGCAGGAATATGTCAGTATAGTGGGATGTTGTATTATGTTGGCTAAGATTAATACATTTATTTGCAAAATTGATTTTCACACTATGCACTAATAATAATATGGAAAATGGTTTCTTCCTATCAAGCATGTTTGACCATCATAAGGAGAAACCTCGCCCTGGTGTGCATTTACCTTGTGTGTGCCCCGCGAGACCTTATGTTAATGTCATTTTCTAAGAAGCTTTGTGAATTTTATTGCACATAACAAACATATTGAGTTGTCATATCAGTCCCATGACTGACCAGGAGTTTATTTGTTTTCCCATAAAAGTCTCGGTGCCTATAATTTTCCACATGGGCAGCCCAGTGTCAGGTTTAGTAGCTATGTTTAGAGCCTACGTCTTGGAGCCTTTTCTAGTGTGTCTTTGTTTTGGTGGAGTTGCTATTGTCGTGAAGCATATTTAGCTATTTCTGTGGAACGTTTGGTTTTTGTGGGCATTAGTGATTTGGAGCTATGTAGGTGAAGATGAAGATTAGTTTTGGATTCACCTTGATTAATTTTTTCCGTTGTTTCTGTGTTATCTTGTTATTGTAAATAGTGTTGTACCTTGATGTTGTATTCATTGTGAATTCTGATATAATATCATGTTATATAAATGAGAAGTTGTTTTAATTCATTGCGATTGTTCTAATGTGTTGTATCCCCAGATAACTAGGAATTCGACATTTAAATCTGTGACATTTGGATATAAATAGGTATTAAATGTCGATTTTCGAAGGTCGAAATTCCAGGTCGTCACACCTTTAACGTTGTCATTTAGGCCATATAAACAAGAAATGCATATCAAAACTCCATAATGATGAAATTTTGAAGTCATTTGATTTCAAATCATATGAAGAATGAAAATCTTGTTTATTAGGAAAAATGACTAAAGCACTTTTCGCTGGACACAGTGAACGAGCTAGTGATGTATTGGCCCTTATACATAGTGATATACGAGGACTAATGAGTACATCAGTTAGAGGTAGGTTTTACTACTTCATTACATTTACTGATGATGTCAGTAGATATGATTATGTGTATCTTATGAAACACAAATTAGAATCCTTTAAAAATTTCAAAGAATTCAAAATTGAAGTTCAAGACCAATTTTGAAAGAATATAAAGATCCTTCAAACAGATCGAGGAGAATAACTAAGACAATAATTTAATGATTATCTAAAAGAGTGTGGAATTGTCTCATAACTAGCTCCACCTAGAACAGTACATTGGAATGGTGTGTCCGTAAGAAGAATTCACACCTTATAATATATGGTACGATCAATGATGAGTCATACAGATTTTCTAATAAAATTTGAGGTTATCCCCTTTGAAACAATTGCATCCATAATTAATTGTAATCCTGCTAAAACAATTCTGAAGACGCCACATGAGATATGAACTAGGAAATGTCCTAGTGTGTCATTTATGAAGATTTGGGACGTGAGGCATTTACTAAACGTCTTGCCTCTAACAAGCTTGGATCCAAATATGATAAGTGTTATTTTGTGGGATATCCGAAAGAAAAAGGATATCATTTCTACAAACCGTCTGAGAATAAAATGTTTATTGCTCAAACTGGTGTTTTGAAAGAGAAGTAGTCACTGAAACAACCGACGAGAACCAGAAAATACCAATGAACCTTGGGTAGTTGGAGTAACACTGTATTCCTAGTATTATATGTTGATAACATTTTACTTATTGGGAATGATGTTAGTTTAATACAAGAAATAGGTACTGATTCTACGTAGGAGGATGTTTGGATTAAGAAGTACATTATTGAACTTAGTTCTATCCATTGTTAATCCAATGCTTTTACACTGTGATAACAATGGAGTTAATGATCAGACCTAGAAATCTAGATCTCATTATTAATCCAAACACATATTTAAGAGATATAATTTCATCTGTGAAATTGTTCGTAGAGGAGATATACATATCTGAGAAGTACCAATATATAATAATGTTACAAACCAACTGACTCAAACTTTGTTGCAGTAGAAGAATGATAGTTACACTAGTTTTATGGATATATGATACATGAATGATTAACTCTAGTGCAAGTGGAAGATTGTTAGATCTTATGCCCTATTGGCAATTCATTTGATGTGATTAATAACATTGTTGATGTTATATTTTATTTTGAATAAAAGATCCTGTTATGTTATATTTATTGCATAATATAAATATTAACATAATACAAGTCCTTGGAATTATAATGCAGAATTATATAGTTTCAAGTAAGTGTCTTGAACATGAGATTATATAATATAATAATAAGTATTATAATTCTTAAACATCCTTAGTCAAGTTTTATTGTGTATAGGACAACAATAAAACATTGAGACTAGTATGTTGATTGATTGATGATGATATCTCATTGATCATTAATATGTAATATTAATGTCAATACATAAACACATATTAGAGAATAGTATATTGGGCTGACCCAACATGAACAAACTTCAAAGAGCATTATTAGTAGTGTAATAAGTAATTCTCATAGTGACAGTGATATAATGGTCCTCAGACCTGAAATCATTATATATTTTATCGAGGACATTTTTGCTTTGATATCATCAAAAGTTAATTTTAACTGAGTAGACGATAAAGGAGATTATCGGATACATCTCGAATAGAATAAATAACACGAACGATCTAGATGGAATTTAACCTTATAATATAAGTAGAGATATCCATGGGCCTTTTGATTGAGTATGATTATAAAATGCATGGCCGAGCTCAAATACTGATTTTTTTTATATAATCTGCTCATCGATCAAGAAAAAAGATTAGATTATAAAGAGGATGATATGTTCCATGCCTCGAGTTTAATCTTGGATATAATTGTTAAAATGATTAAATTACGTTGAAACACTGGTCACAAAAATAATTGTATCGAATCGTTGATTTTATTATAACTTGTGTAATAGCGATGTACTACTAGATGTCGCTCACTGTTTATAATTTAAATTATTTCCAACGTTATAGTAACCTATAGGGTCACAAAAGAGAACGTTTAAAGGATGATAACCGTTCTTAACAAAAGCGAATCAAACGTTGGAAATTTCTTTGGTTTGAAATGGTATAACGGATTTTTCGTTCCCCTAAGATATCGTATTTTAGTTTTTAAAAGGGTCCGACCCTTCTTTGTAAAATACACAGAAAATCGAGAAATCAAAAAGGGAAACTAAATCCATAAATCGGCTAGTACCGATCTCTCACTCGTCTTGGATTTTGTTAGATGACATCTAGGCAGTGTTTGTGGACTTCCGCAGAGGCGCTACCATCAGGCGCTCAATTCGATTCGATTAGATCCAGTTTTGATACAAGCCCGTGTGTGTTGAAAAGCATCGCAAAAGGTACGTGGTTAATTCGAATTATTGAATTCACTTTCAGATCTAGAAATTAGGATTGTTAAATTTGTTCGATCTACTGCCAATTGGATCCTAAATTCCTAACAATTAACAACATTAATTTTGAGAACCTTATTATCGACCTTTGCATCTTGTTGCCTTAATAACATGCTAGCTTCATGATAAAACTACCCAAGATTCTGCGGGGGATCTAGTTCATGTTGATGCCTTGAAATTGGTCTTGTTTAAGACTCCAGAAACAACGACCATCGAAACCACTAATGAATTCAACTGATCTGTCGCAGCGACTACTACATTAAACCTTTCCAAAAAAGCACGCAAAGTTTCCCCATTCCTCTAGTTTACTATTGTCAACATCATCACATTCTTGTGTTGCGTGAAATGGACCTAGAATTATCCCATGAACTTTTCAACCAATACGGTGCAATCGATGATTGATCCACTTTCTAGCTATCTAAACCACAGAGTAGCTATGTTCGAGAGAAATAGTGGGAAGCACTTAGTCATCACTTTCTTTGATTCCCTTAGCACTTCCATGTGCCATATATATCACATAAGGTGAATGGTCAGATCCTTCCTCCCATCATAGGCTTCCAATAACGATAATTTAAAGTCCGATTGATTTCTTGAGTTTCTGATGTTCGAAGTGAATGGACTCTGATGCGCATTGCGATATCCTGATTGGATAAACCACCTCGAGTAGCATGTCAAATACAGCAATTCTATTTCCACTTCCTAGAAACATTCTCCCATTATTAGCATCCACACTTGCAGCATGAGCATTGAGATTTACCAAGCCAAGGTTCCACCCTCTAGCAGACAAGTTCGAATTGGTATCGAACCGACTTTGTAGGGAAGTGGTTACAACACGGGTTCCAAGCCAAGGTACCGAAATCTCTAGCCTAAGTTTCGTTTTCATCTCTCGAATTCAAATTTGCATCAAAATGAGTTCCAACAGCGAGAAATGTGACCACGTTGCCCAGGAGTGCGCCCCTTGACCAATTCGGGTCGATACCAATCTGAAGATTTGAATAAGTACCGACCCGAAGCAGATGTTGGTGGTTTTCCCTTGAGTTGCATTTGTAGTGCCTCTTTGTTGGGCTCGATTCAAGTATCTTGCGCATGACCTTCTACTCTTTTTGGTGTCTGATTTGGTTAAGGAAGTTGGTGATCATTTCCTCTTAATTCCTAATCAGCGGTTTTGAAGCTGATTATCTCTTCCCTCGTCTGGTAGACAGAAGTAATTCCATCAGAAGAAACTTCTTGAACTTCTTGATTCATAACATCCTGAGAAGTATCTCTTCTCTTCGTTTTCATAGTCAATCAATTTTCTAAGATTTCAAGTTTTAATTGAGGTGTCCCCTTCCTAGTGCGTCAAAATTTTAGCTTCACAATTGGTCGCTAATACTCAAATCAACCCAAATCACAGATAATCAACAATTTCCACAAGTTAAATATCTCGGAAAATGCGTAAAAGTAATGAACACATGAAGTTTATAGTGGTTTGACAATCGAGTTTACATCCACTTACAACATATTATTTAAACTATCAAATTTCATTTATCATTATGATTCGATGTAAGAAATGCGGAGGTAGAAGAGTTGAATCCTAAGTCCAATAGAGTTTAGGCATAGAAGAGGTGAAAGATCCTCCAAATGAAGTCATTGGGTCTCTATTTATAGGTGTAGGTTGTTCTGGATCGGCATGGAGGCTAGTGCAGTTAGCGAAGAATGTGGGAACATTAGGTACACATATTATTGAAGAGATCGGATCGGATTTGTCCACGTAGGTCGATCCTAGTCCATGCTTGTATCTATCCAAAATTGTTTCCTTGTTATTTCTTCATGTTGTGTTTGCACTAATCCAATGCACTCTAGTTATGCTATACCAAATCCAAAAGACAAGGTCGGTCCCTCAGATATGTTGTATGCCAATCCATATCATTATAGCCATGTCGATCTGGAAGTGCATCTAGTGTGTGCTAACACTTATTCAATCTCAATGCTCCATTTGAGTATGTCCCGTTGTTTATAGCCTTATGTTGTTGTCCTTAATTGACTTTCAAACAATCCAAGTGTCCAAATCCACAGTGCAACAACCTTGCAAAAAAGTGGGTTAACATGTATTAATGTAATGGAACTCTTAAAGTCCATTAAAGATATAATTACAATAGAAAAACTTATTTGAATAACCAAATGAAAGCACATGAAGTGTTTTTCATGTAAGTAGCATAAGAAGAGCATAAAATGCAAATAATATTTGGAAAAAACAATTTAGGAAAAAATTGGTTTTATCGAAGACGTCTGTTTATAAATGATGAACACGGAAAGGAAAGAAAGTGGAACTATGATCTTCTAATTCTAATTTTCTTGACGTTTGTCTAAGCTATACTACACATGTATCGATGAGAAGTATCTATAGCTGATTTGAATTATTAAAACATGTGTTTTGCACTTAAAGGAAAATATATAATCAAACGGAGCATACACAAGTATATCACAATGTACCATTTTTCCTTCATTATGATTTTCCCGTTGGACTTTTCTTAATGATGTTTTAACGAGGCAACATCTTGATCCGGAAGTATCAAACATCTTTTGATGCAATAAACCATCAAAACATGTCATACAATATTATTATTTTCTTCACTAAGACTTTCTCATCGGGTCATTCTTAATAAGGTTTTTGATGAGGCGTTATCCTGACATAGAAGTATCAAATTTATTTTCATGAAATAAGATATTAAAATATGTCACTGTACTTTTTATTCTTCACTCGGATTTTTCTTGCTGGGTTATTCTTAGTATAGTTTTAATGAGGTACTACATTAACCCTGAAATATTGAACTCCTTAAAAAGAATATCACTTTTAATATGATATCTATGATTTTACAAGTTCCACCCATTTCATCATTAAAGCCATTTCCTATGGACTTCCCCAACTAAGGTTACTAATGAAGCAATAGATATTTTCCAAATTGATTGAATAGATATATGTAAGATGATAATAATAAGGAAAAGCAGTGACCGTATATGTTTTAAAATGGACAATTTCATTTATCAGAGCATTTAAGATTTTAAATATGCATATCTAAGGGGGGTGTTATAATATTTGTAAAAAAATGAATACGTTATTGCTGTAATATTGGGTATTCTCGAGTTTTATTAAATCATACATTGCAGAATAAATTCTTTCTCAAGCTCCAAAGTCTTTATATAAAGACACTGATATGTAATTAAAATTGTGTACGAAAATCTATAATGAATAAACTAGTTCTTCCCTCTTGCTCTAATGGCTTCTTCTCTTGTTTGTTCCATATGATTATGTTTATTCCATAACAATAATACACTTGTCAATTTATTAAAAACTTAAAATTTAAAGAAAAAAGTTGGAAATATTCTAACTAAGGGACATTGTAGTTCTTCGTGCATACTAATGATTGTGCTTAACATATTACATCTCCAAATTGAAATCCAACTTGAAAAAGCTGCTACTTTTTTTCAAACTACAATAATTTCTTCATACCAACTCGAAATTAGGTGAAACATCGACCAATGAACTACGAACAATGTAAAATATTCGAATACTTCATCTTGCAAACAAACAATGTTGCCATCCAAGTTAACTAACAGTTTTGCTTAGAAATAATATGTTGACAGTCATCTTATCTAAATTGGTTAAAATGCTTGATCACGGTGCAAGAGGTCAAGAATTCGACCACCCTTCTGCAGGATTAGATTCACTTGTCGTGTAATATATTATATACTATATAAAACTTGCATATAAAGTACCAATTTCTCTCACTCTCAACATCCCCCCCCCCCACACCCCCCAATAGCCATTTGATTTTCACCACATTCTTGTTTCTCTCCATCCCTACTAACCCCCAACCTCCCTACCCCCTTCCTCCCCCCCTCCCCCCTCAAACCAAAACACACACCCCCTCTTAACAAAAAAAACGAATTTAAATATAAAGGATGGTTCAAATTGAGAGGCAATTAGGAAGCTCGCAAATTGGGATACCACAGAGCTTACCTATATATATATATATATATATATATATATATATATATATATATATATATATATATATATAGGCAAGCGTTCAATGACACCCCGAAAATGCAGCACCCCAATAGCCCCTCTGAATTCCACCTTATATTTATATTAGTTTAAGTTAGTGGAATGTGAGAGAATGAGTGGAGGAGAGAGAAGGGAAATGTATGGTGGAAAAGTGAGAGGCCATTGGGGTGCTCCACTGTTACGGGTGCCATTGAACCTGCCTCACATACACACACACACTTTTCATATCCATATTTGAACTCCATCAATATAGAAGTCGACATTTTTCTGTTCAAAGTGGAACAACTTCATATTAAATCGAAATTATAAAAGATTGACCAATGAACTCCTATCCAACAGTGTGAAACACTCAAGTGTTTCATCTTGTGAATATAGACAACTGCTATTTTTTTATTCATACTGCAATGACTACTTCATACTAACCTGGAATCAAAGGAGACCACAATCGATAAATTCTCACCTAAATTACAAACAATATAGAACACTCGAATCTTCATCTTATAAACACACACATTACTTCTTCATAATGATCAAATTACGGACAATACAGAAGACTCAAATACTTCATTTTTTGAATGCATGTCATTGTCCTCTATGGTGTCGCCTAATAGCTGTACTTAGGGTGTGTTTGGTGCAAGCGGAAGCAGAGTATTATAGCGGAGAATTGAAGTTAGTGGAGAATGCGTTCGGCGCTTTGAGCGGAGCATTTAAGCGGACCATTATTATTTTTGTTTGTTAAATTTTAATTAATTTATGTTTAAAACAGAACATTATCATTACAACAAAATAATACAGTAAACCAAATAGAACATAAATACGCAAAAATACAACAAAAAGTGAAATAATAGTAGAAATCCTATACGTTTCCTGGTCCGTGCTTGATCAGATAGTACTTGTAGTCATCAGAAAGTTGATCGCGCTTTGTCTCAAGCGCCATCCATGGTATTGGATCGTCATCGTTTAAGAGATTGAATATATCTGTCTTGTTGGGATCTGTAACTATGTGTAAAGCTTCACTGAAACTAAAATCCGTTCCTTCACTGAAACTAAAATTCGTTCCTTCACTCAAACGTTTAACGCGTGCTATCATATTAGCGTGACTTAAAAAATTCCATGTTGACCGTACACTGATTGTTGTCGGAGTGTTTGGGCTCGAGCTTTCCGTACTTGTGTAATCTACGGTATCAACCATCTTATTGTCGATGTCACAACGACGTTTTCTGAAACATCCCTTCTTACCAGAAGATGAACCAACATGTCGAGTCCGCTGCATGGGAGTTTCCCGAATAAGGGGTTGAGTGGGCGATTCAGGAACCCAAGAATGATTTGTTGGTGAATTCAAATTTGGAATACTATTTTGCCCTTGGTTTTCTATTTCATTGAGATGACTCTGGAATTGACCGCTCCAGCATTAAATCTTTCCACTATGGCTTTGGTAACCCTCCTCTTGTTATTACCACATTTACCATACCTTAAACTATAGGCTATTCTGTGTTATTCAAGAACCCAATCAGAAGTCAAACTCCTATTGTTTGTGGAAGTCTTGTGTCAGTGTTCAGGCGGGAAATCCGTGTCGGTGCTTAGGTGTGTTGTAAACCTGTTCCTCTGAGTGAAGTGAGGGTGTTGATAATTGAATCCCAGAAGGAGTTTGGGACTGGATGTATGATGGGAAATATGAACCAGTATAAAATTCCTGGTGTCATTTTACTTGCTGCATTTTTCAACAAAAGTTGGGTCAATTCACTGTTTCAATGGTGTTTTTGTTGTCAGTTAGCCATTTCCAAGTGCAGACTAGAGAATGGTTAGAAGGATAGAAGATGAATTTGCGGTAGAAGGAGAAGATGAAGAGGAAGAATGAGGTGATTTATAGGGAAAGTGGGAGGCGGAAGCCGTTGGGTTACCGGTCCAAAATGAACTGGTGACAAACGTATTCGTCCATTTGTTAGTTTGTCCATTTTGAACCAACAAACACACCCTTAAATGTATAACTTGCTTGTTAAATGTGATGGACCAGATAAACAAATGGTTACTCTAAATGAATCATAAACGGTTAGTTAAGAAGTTTTGAGGTTTTCTGTTTTCAATTATTATTATTATTGTTTTAAACTTGGGTTTTTCCTTCCCCACCTCTATAGCGGTTTACAAAGTTCATAGCTATTTGTTCTTACCACAAGACACTTACCTATCCAACGTTCCAATCTGACACCATCCCAGTTTAGTTGATTTAGATCAACATTACCTACTTGTCGACTATTGCTAAGCAGGTAAAATTGCTTGCTTTCACAATTCTTTAACCTGATTGCTGCATTGCTCGGTATCATGCTTACATGTAATATTGATTCAGGACAACATTGCATATTGTCACGCTTCTTTAACTGCTTGCGGTATTGCTTGGTATCAGACATATAATATTAAGCAAGTACCATACTAATATTGCTGCGATGCAATCCGCTGGTTGGGTTGTTATCAACTCTAGCCTTAGAAAGAAAATGTTATCCCATATGAGATGAGATATAGATTCAAAACCTTGACAGGTACAGACCGGCAATTCAACCATAACAAGCTCAAATAACCTGAATTTCCAGACTCCGACATAGATTTCAAAGTTAATACACTCATTTCATATACACTTCTTTCACTACAAGCCCACCACCTCCCCCCCCCCCCCCCCCCCCCCAAAAAAAAAACAACTCTTGTTAACAAGTTTATAAACGTTTTTTGACCCCTAATCGTATTAAAGGGTTGTATTTACAATGTGTAGAGCAAGTACAGCAGACAAAATTGAAAATATCATCCCTTTCCCTACATTTTTTATACACCATTACACTACTCTCGTTATGTATAGATTTGCCTTACCCTCAAAATGAACAACTTGCCATACTGGCTACCTCCGCCTTAATTAAAAACAAAAGGTAAAATAGAAAAAGAAAGAAAATCAAATCATGTTCTGACTTTACGATTCATCACATCGTGGTAGTATAATAATACGCACATAGGTTGCCCGAGAATACAGAAGAAGAACCAGAATATCATGTTTCCTACCTGCATTTACACATTTATTTGTCATTCATACAGACTTGGTCATCAGACAGACTTTTGGATTATAATTATTATTTGTTTTCAAAAAATTTATCACACTTTCCAAAATATAAAACTTTTAGACTCATTTCAAAACTTATATGTTTTTGCCATGTTGGTGCGGATTCATCACTTCTTCTTGGTACATTTTGAGATTGCATTTAGGCTATTTTCTTCATTTTGTACAATTTGTATTGACATACTTCGAGAATGCATCAGCATAATCAAAATCGACAAAAATTGAATGGTGCAATCTGAAAGTGAACCGAGAGAAGTTGCAAAATCAGCATCAACAAAGCAAACACGCACGCGCTCACACACAAAATAAAATTGTTTTGAAAAGTGAACTAAAATGATCTAAATAAAGCTTTTTTATAATGTTATTCTAATAGCTATGGAGAACAAAGTTAAAACAGCATTATACCATTGAATTTTGGAATTTGTCCTGCAAGTACTTCGTCAAGATCGCCAGGGGGATCTGATTAAATAAACAGAGCGTAAAGTGATTTAGTATTCAAATAATAACTGGGTAAGCAGGAATGTAAACTTCACAACAAAAACCACTTTAAACTGGCGCTTGAACGATATTTTAAGGAATATATGCTCATATGTCTATCTAATTTGCTATGATGCCTATAAGGCATGGATAACTGTCATTGTTTAGGAATACCTAAATCAGATCTCAAATACCACATGCATTTTTCAAAGAAAGCTATAAACTCTTTCCACAAAAATAATTAAAGACTGCCAGCGAAAGTGTTACCCTCATGGTGAATTCAAAAATAATAACCAAACATACCTGGAGCATTATTCCAATAAAAGCCCAAAACTTGAATATGTGACATGGAACAGCAATGCATAACTGTACAAGAGTCAATGTGAATAATGAGTCGGACAGCAAGAAAAAAAAAATTACAGCCAATGCTGCATACATCTCATTTCTACAATTAACGAGGAAATTTAATGAACATGATTTCCACAATTTCTTTTTGAAATTCTGAAAATACCTTTATCCACCAAAAGAATCTCATCACCATTCCCTTTCCGACTACCCATCTATAAAATTTTACTATTGATTTGTCTTCGACTCCACCAATAAAACAATTTGAAATTAATGTGTTGCGACTGCCAAAGCTTTTGCACTTACAATATACATCTGTCACTCTTTTTTCTTATTAAACAAAAAGTAAATATCGGAATATTAGACACACGTACGTGCATTTTATACTAGTGTATACAAAACACATACCATATAAGACCTATATAACAACCTCTAACCGATGTGTGACTGAATCAATAACTGTTAAAATTACATAAATATCTTTTCAAATTTTCATATCCCATCCATTCCGCTTTACAGCGCGTGATGTGTGTTGGGAATAACAGCGTACAATACACAAGTCTACTGGCACCCATTATTCCCTTATATTTCCTTAGCTCATCATTTTTTATTTTAAGAAAAAGCTCGCACCCTATATTTTTGTGTTTCACCTCCATTGTATTTTAAAAGCACGAATAATTACTCATGGGAGGAATTATATGTCGCGCCGAAGGCCCAAAAAGAGGTATGGGTCGAACAAAGATGACATGAGAGGAAATAATAAAAAGAGGCTTGAGAAATTGGAGTATATCTGAAGAGCTGGTGTTGAACAGAAGTGCATGGAAGTTAGCGATCAATGCATCAGAACCTTGAGCTTTTAGATAGTTTAAGAAGAGTGTTAGTTTTATTTGACAGGAGTACCGTATTAGGGGCATAAGGCGTAGTACTGGTCCCTAGCATCTATTATTACTATTATTTTTGTTATCATCTTCATCGTCACATTACTACTACTACTATTACGTGTTTATTTATTTATTTTTAAATTATATTTTAAACTTTATTTTACCTTATTTATGCTTTCAACTTTTTTTTTCCATCTTTAACCAACCTCAACTCGTTTGAGATTTATGGCTTAGTAATTGTTGTTGTTGTGAATAACTATTCATTTCTTTTTCTAATTTTTAGTCCAAACTCTAATTTTCATATCCCTGATTTGAAACCATACTGAAAAACTCAAATTCATCAATTTTAACATCAAATTTAAGCATATTAAGTTATTATAATTTCTTAGAATGTTTATTTTAGATTAAATTTCAAACTTCACTTCCATACCATGATTTGAACTAAATATGGGCTTTCAAATTAACCAAATGTAGTCAAGGCAAAAAAACGTAAGGATTGCACTTGTTTACGCTTTTCTATACACCAAAGAAGCATTTATTTTTTCTGCTGCTTTGCTATTAAAACTACAGCTAAAACTAATATAAAATATATAATTTTGCAATAAAAATTGCATATATGTACAGTTTTGAAAATAAAACGTCATAAATTCACATTGCAAACCAAAATGATTAAAAACTTTCATAATAACTTTTTTAAATTAAATTTCCTTCAAAACAACCCAAAATCGCATTTTTTTTAATCTTGCTTTGCGCTTTAGAGCTTTTTTGTGTTTCCCTGACACTTGCGCTTTAAGTTCCAGAAAAGCCCACTATGCGTTTGCCTGGCTTTTTTTTTGCCTAGGCTCGAGCCTTGGCTACACCAAATTAACCTCTGATATCTCTAATTGAATTTCAATGTTTTAAAATGATATATTTTGGCTTCAAATCTAAGGGCGCACTCATGGACAATTTTTTCGATACTAGGAATGTATTTCCTGACAATTACATCGGACGTATTCGCTTCTACTACATACGCAAACCTTACGTTAGCGACGGTATTAAGTGTATTCCATCTTTAAAATACTGTGGTTTGTTAGAAAATAACAATTACGTACGATATAAACTCAATACATCAATTGTAATTATTATACGTCCCATTTTAAGATTCATCTCGACTTCAGTTTCAAACACACTTAATTTTTCTTCAAGTTCTACAACTGCCAAATTTAATAATAAAAAATGGATAGAAAACCCAAAGGTTCGTAGATGCTTGATTTTTATTCGTAGAATATAAAAGCATGATAGATAAGACTGTGTTCATTTTTGGGATAAAAACTTACCTAAAGGATAATTTCAAAGTAGAGTACATCGCTTTTTATTTGCAAGTGAAATGAGAAAATTATATCAAACCGTACATGTCTTTTAAGTCGACTGAGCGTTGGATGAGATGCTAACACATAGGGATGGCAATGGGCAGGGTCAAAAGTCCAAACCCGTTTGACCCGCCCCGGATTTGATCTGTTTTGACATGCCTCGTTGTGTCTTTGGGGTGGCAGCCTCACGATTCGCTTTTAAGAGGGTCGGGGCACAGTTGACCTGACCCAATACGACACGCATTATAGAAACATCATTAACCGCTTTATTACTATAATCACTTATTGATCTTTTTAGGTATAAGTGGTTATGACATTTTTATTATATTCTTCTATCATTATAAAGACGCTATTTGTATTTATCAGTTGATGACAGATCATATAAATATAGATATATTTGCACACAACTTCATCGGATCTTGTGGCAGCTTGATCGGGTTCCGCCTTTAAGGCAAAACTCCATACCTTCAGCAGGTCAGCGGACAGGTCTGAAACGTGGTTCAAAAAATCTAAAGTGCAGAAAATCCGCCTCATTGTCATTGCTACTAACACAAGGTATTTATCAAGTCTGAAGACTTTTTTGACGACACTAGTAAACATTTTGTTTGAAAAATTCAAGAGTCTAAGATAAAGAAGGCACTGAAAATAAATGAAAACTGACCTGATAACATTCTCATTGGGGTGTGGAGATATCTTGAGGATGCAAGGATAACAACTAAGATGTTTATTTTCAAATCAAACAAAATGTTAGATGAATAAGGGAGAAGCATTTTAGTTCCTATCTTCAAGAATAAAGAAGATGCTCGAAGTTGCACAAAGTACAGAGAAATTAAACGTATGAATCATATAATGAAGCTTAGGGAGAGTCATCATAAATCGTTTGAGAAGGTTGACAAGTGTTTCAAATAATCAATTTGGTTTCATGCTTGGAAGCTCAACCATAAGGTTCATAACGATAATTTCTAGGTAAGGCAACTCGTGGAGAAATTTGAGGAGCAAAAGATATACACATGGTATGTATCGATTTGAAGAAAACTTATGATAGAGTATTGGGGAAGGTTATGTGATGGACGCTGAAAAAAAAGAAGTTTCCAACAAAGAACATTACTCTTATCAGTGATAAGCATGATGAACTTGTGACTGATGTCAGAACATATGATGGTGAAACCAGTTATTTTCCTACTAGCATAGGATAATATCAAGTATCGACTTTGACCCCCTATATTTTTATCTTAGTGACTGATCACGAAGGGTATACAAGGTGAGATTCCTAGTTATATGCCATTTGGAGATGATGTTGGGTTGATTGACGAAAGTAGACATGGGTTAATAGATATTTGGAGTTATGGAAGGAGACTTTAAAATCAAAGGGTTTCAGACTTAGCAGAACTAAAACAGAGTATATGTGTAAGGGGTGACCAATCCCTTTCAGCAGAAAAACCTAGATATGATCTTGCAACGATGTGATTGAACAAACATGTTCAAATAATTATCAATCACAGATAACAGAAAAAATTGAAAACAAGAGAGAACACACAATATTTATGGTACCACTATCACGAGATAGCGTATTCACTTTAATAGGGAAGAGATATTATTGATATTTAAGAGACTGCAGAGTATTACAGTAGACCAAAGAAATGAAGAAATGACATAAGAGATGATGAGATTAACATTCTTTATCGCTCTCTTAATATAGAGAACAATTACTTGAGGATGAAGTAATTGATTTATATAAATAAATCAATTCATGGAAAAATAATATACAAATCATTCGCATTAAATTTTTTGTCATATAATTGATTGATAACATTCCATTTTTCTCCGTCGATCAATTCTATCTCAATATGGTTTCTTTCCGTTTCTTTCGCAAAATATGACAATAAATATATGGTGAATATCTCCAAAAGCCCTATCTTTTTAATATTCCTTTCTATTTCTTTCACACACAAAAGGATTAACCAATATACCGATATCTCCAAAATCTAATTTAATTTTGGAAATATTGTATCACCAAATTTCTAATAATCTCCACATTGATAAAATATCTCTTCACACAAGAAGAATACCACATCTTCTCATGACTTCAACGAAGTCACTATCTTCCCCATAGCGCCACCATGTGGCATCTAGCACTTTATCAAGTGAATCAAGTTCGAGCAATGCTCGAACTTAGTAACAGGTAATGCCTTCGTAAACATACATGTTGCCGTGTGAACCTTTTGAAGGCAAACTAACTTCTTATTCATAGAGATAAGGAAAGACTCCCTTACAATGTGTTTTGTTCTAGAGCTGAAAGCCAAATTTTCAGCTAAATGAATTGCACTCTAGCTGCCACAATTCAACAAACAATTATCTTGTATGAACCCCAAATCACACAACAACCTCTTTAAATAAAGTGCTCTCTTAGATGCCTCAACTACAATTATAATTTTGCCTCTGTAATAGACAAAACAACTATAGTCTGCAACCTCGCTCTCCAACTAATAGTTATTCCTCCAAGAGTGAACACAAAGTCTACGGTTGACTTCCTTCTATTTCTATCTCAGGCATAGTCTGAATCACAAAATCCGACCAAGTTGAATCTTTATTTCTACCGCAAAAAACAAGTCCATAATCTGATATTCCTCTAAGATATCTAAAAATATACTTTACTACATTCCTATGCGATTTTCCAGGATTTGTCATATATGTGCTAACTAATCCAACAGTCTGAGCAATGTCAGGCCCAATGCACACCATAGCATACATCAAACTACCTACTGCACTCACATAAGACGCATTTTTCATGTAGGCCTTGTCTTTTTCTGAAATCGGAGAGCCCTTGTTAAAAAGTTGTATATGCAAAGGCATGGGTGTACTGATCAAAGTTTTAAAACGCGAAAGACATACATGAGGCGTTTTCAGGTCTACGAGGCGAGGCGTAAGCTTCGAAAGTTGAGGCGTAAGCTTTTCGGGTAAAAATAAAATGCAAAACAAATAAAGAAATTCTGACACTTTAAATTAACTAATGCAAAAAATGAAAAACAAATAATTTAAGATCCGACTTTTACTAAGTATATATTTCTAATATAAATTAAAATTAAATAATCAAAACTCATATGATTCAAATTTTGATTTCTTAAACCTATTTGAAGATTACATCAAACTCCAATTTTGATACGTTCTATCAATTCAAATCGATTTGCAAAATTTATTTTGAGATTTAACAGAGTTTATTGAAAAACGTTCGTTAAATAACAATGAGAAAATTAATTACATTGCTCATGATCATTATTTCATAAACAATCTTATTTGATTATGTCGATACTGAAATTGAAATGAAAACATGCTAATTTTAATTTTTTAAATTTGTCTTTTTTTTCATTAAATAATTAAAGTTTAATAACATTATTCTAGTGTCAATATCTGCAACAAAAGATTAAAAGGTTTATAAGTCAGTATCTCAGCTGTTTGAGAAGTGCGAGGCGTACGCTTTATGCGTTTTGTATGCCTCAAGTTGTTGAGGCGTACGCTTTAGCGATAAAAAGCCTTTTATAATAAGTCTCAAGGCGTTTTATCTCTTATTTTCTTGAGGCGAGCCTTGAGGTGAGTATTGAGGTGGTTTTTTTTTTAAAAAAACAATGGTACTGATAGTCTCTGCTCCATCCATGTCAAACCGAACAAGCACCTTTTGAATATATTCCTTTAGAGTAAGTTTCAAAAGTCCAAGCTTTCTATATTTCCATCCCCAAAATTTTATTTGCTTCTCCAAGGTTTTTCATTTCGTATTCCGCTTTTAATTTTAATTTTAACTCATCAATTCCAGTTTCATCCTTAGAAGCGGTCAACATATCATCCACATACAAAAACAAGCCCCCAATTACAGTTCTTTAAAGCTTCGAATAAACACATGCATCTTTAGTACTACGACCAAAACCATGCGAAAGCATAAAAGAATCAAACATTTTGTACCACTGTTTAGGTGATTGTTTTAGACCATAAAGAGATTTCTTCGACCTGCATACCTAATCTGACTTTCTATCTACAACAAATCTTTCTGGCGGCTTCATGAAAATGGTTTCCTCCAAATCACCATACAAGAAAGCGGTCTTCACATCAAATTGTTCTAACTCCAAATCGTGAGCATCAACTAATGCAGGATTCAAATTTACGTTTGTCTAACAACTGAAGCAAATATTTCATCATTCTCCAACCCCTTTATTTGTGAAAACCCTTTGGCTACTAATCTTGCCTTGTATCTACCATTATCTTTCACCTTGAACGCCCATTTGCAACATATGGCTCGGCTTCCTTGAGGTAGTGGTACCAAATCTCAAGTCTCGTTCTTTTGTAAAGACTGTATCTCCTCATCCATAACACAGTTCCACTTCGAGTTATCACTCGACTTCATGGCTTCTTCAAGGCTTAAAAGTTCATCATGAATTACATATAAAGCATATTCAAACTGATCATCAAAGCTTAAATTTGCATACTGCCCATCTCCATATCTAATTGAAGCTCTTTTTGGTCTCTGACTAGCCCAAATGGCTATATCGTCCGACTCTCCTTCAGCTCCGCCTTGAGCTCCACCTTGAGTTGAATCCTCTCTAGCTTTATGACCATCTTCATCACTACTAAAGGAAATCTATGGACTATCATGTGATGTATCATCCTCTCTGTCACTATTATCGATAGTAATAACTCTACTTCGGGTTTCAAAAACTGGGAATCTCGGTCTTTTTAGAGTTCTCGTCAACTAAGTTTGAACCATCTGATAAACCTTCGAAATGTTTAAACATTGTTGACTCATCAAAAGTCACATGTCTGGAATGTATAACTTTCTTCGTATCTGGATTCCAAATCATATATCCTTTTATTCCATCTGTATAACAAAAAAAAGGCATTTGGAGGCCCTGGGCTCCAACTTATCATGTCCTGTATTATGAACATAAACTGGACAACCAAATATACGAAAATAACTAAATAAAGTATATTTTCCTTTTCATAACTCCTCTAGAATCTTCCCACCAATGGCTAAACACGAAATCCGATTAATAATATGTGCTGCAATCGAAATAGCTTCAGCCCAAGAATCCTTAAGCACACCCGCAGTCAATATAAAGCAATAAGCCTTCTCAAGTAGGGTCTTATTCATCCTTCCAGCAACCTCATTGGATTGTGGATCACCAGATGTAATAAAATGTCTTCTAATACCGCGTTGTCTTTAGTAATCGAGGAACTCTTCGAAGACGTATTCACCACCAATGTCCAATCTAAGGATCTTCAATTTTTTTCATGTTTGGTTCTCAACAAGAGCTAACCAAAGCTTGAACTTCTCAAATATCTCTGACTTGGCTTTCATTACATACACCGAAATCTTGCACGAGTAATTATAAACGAATGAAACAAAATAATAAGCTCCACCAATGGAAGCTGCAGCGTATGGCCTCCAAAACATCTAAATGCACGTAATCAAATACCCTCTTAGAAGTATGCATACCATCAACAAAAGAAACTCTGATTTGCTTTGTCAATACACACTCCTTGCAAAAGTTCAATTTGTTGAAGATTTCTCCTTTGATCTTTTTCTTCTTTGAAGGAACTCTAAGTTCTCCGAAGTACGACATATCTCATACGCCAAACCTTGGTAGCATCCAAATTTTTAGAACTATCGACACATAATTCTCCATGAACAGTGGTACCCATTAACAAATATATATTCCATAACATAACACCCTTCACCAATATAAGTGTCTTTCTAGAAACTCTCAAACCATCTCTGACAATGGTTATCTTGCATCCCAATGATGTCAATTGCTAATGATATCAATGACTTTCAAAGACCTGGCACATAGCGAACATCTGAAAGTGTGTGAACAATCCCATCATACATGCGAATGTGAAGTGAACCAACTCCCAAAGACTTACATGTAGCATCGTTCCCCATAAGGATAGAACTTCCCTCTTTGGCATCGAAGGAAGAAAAATAATCATTATTAGGAGCAAGGTTTCAGATCTCGGAAATCTCGGCCGAGATCTCGTTTTCGAGATCAAGCGATTCGAAACAGCGAAACCCCCACATATCTCGTTGAAGTGAAATCTCGGCCGAGATTTGCAAATCTCGGACGAAATCTCGGACGAGATTCATTTTCGAGATTTCGGCCGAAATCAGTATATTTTAATTTTTAGTATTATATTGAGTTGGGCCTAATATGTGTAACTTATAATGAGGGCCCGTTATGTGTAATTTCAATATGAAAAGACCAAAGCCCTACTACTCAATTCATTTACGTCATTTATTTTTATTTGTTCTCAGGTTAGGGTTTTCTTCATCGGGAAAGCATTCTACGCGAAGCTGCTTCTTTCTCATGCTTCTTCTTCAAAATTCAGAATTCAGTAAGTATTTATTTTCAGATCTTACTATTTTGCCTAAACCCTAAATTCTCAATTCTCAAATTCTGTTTGCTTCTATTTCTCTTCCATCTATTTTGCTGTTTTTTTTTTAATTCTTCTATTATTCTTGACTCTTCCATGTTTGTATCTATTCTTTGCAAAACAAAATTCAATTGAAAACAAAAATCAATTTTGTAGGCTATAGTAGAACTTTTGCTTTCAGTTTGAGTAGAATATTACAATAATTAGTAACTTACTATAGAAGAACTCTTTCTTTCATCCATTTTACTTGTTATTGAAGGTTTGGAAATGACTTAATTTGCTATAATTTTTGATATAAGTTAAATGACATTATAGCAGGTCTATTATATTGTGACTTCTAGTTGATATTTACTTATTATCCAATTGTGACTTCCTAATATTTGCTTTTGGATAGTACTGTCATATAGTTATTAAGCTGCTAGGTTGTTGCAGAAAGTTTAAATGCTCTATTCTCCCCAATCTAGTGTGTTATTGACCTTAACATTTTCCTGCATTACTGTGAACACACTTCCATATAATACAACATACAATATTTGAATACACTAAGAAGAAATGAATAAATTATAAAACAAATATTGTATTTTGATAGGGAACATAGTCCCAAATTATTTGACTGGAAACATAGAGTCAAATTACTTTGACATGAAACATAGAAGTGGGTGGATTTTTAAGTTGCAAATCATTGGAAACATGCATTCTCTCATTGGAAACCAAGCAGGTTAGTTTATTTTTGTAGTTTATATTTATAACTTTAGTTGCATACTTAAATGTGGAAAATTCAAAATATCTTATAGTCCGAGATCATTCCGAGATGTATTTTAAGGTCCGAGATATAATTCCGAGATGAACACCGATATACATTTATCTCGTCCGAGATCTCACCCGATACGAGATTGGATCCTAAAAAATTTCCGAACGAAACGTGACCGAAACCCGAGATTTAAAACCTTGATTAGGAGTCATGTGAAATAACGCTCCAGAATCTAAAATTCAGTGATCTGCAACAACTGATACAACCGCTGACAAAAATAACTATCATCTTTCTTCATCGCAATAGATGAAGAACTATCAGCCTTCTTGGCCAAATATGGACAGTCTCTTCTCCAATGACCTGTTTCTTACAATTATGGCACCGTCCATCTCTAGATTTACTCCGCCAATGAGGCTTCCTAGAATTGGAACGCCCTCTGTAATTCTTCACTTTCTTCTCTGCTCTAGCTCTCTCTATAAATAAATCTGAACTACTACTAATTCCTCAACTACTATCACCAACACTAAAACCTTTCACATGATCTATCAACTCTTCACGGAGCAGACCTGTCTTCACATCATCTAATTTCAATGTATCTCAACAATATATAAGATTGTTAGCGAAATCAGTGTATCACTCTAGAAGCGAATACAACAGAACCATTGCTTTCTGTTCTTCATCAACTTTCAACTCAACATACTTCATCATCATCAACAGATCATCAAACACACTCAGGTGTGTCTTAATTGAAGAACCTTTCTTCATCTTATAAGTGAAGAGAGTCTTCAATAGGATTAGATGGTTAGTTAGGGATTTCTTTATGTACAGATACTCCAACTTCTAAATGCCTTTGGCTGGTGTTTCCTAACTAATTTCAGAAATTACATTCCTTGGTATAGCAAGTTGAAGAGTAGTAAAGACTCATTCTTCCATCTCTTCTAATTCTACTGATGAAATATCAGTAGACAATGTTTTTGTATCAAATACTACTCGATGAACGCAATTTCTTCTCAAAACCGCTTTCATCATCCACTGCCACTTTTCAAAATCTCCTTTACCGTTCCACTTCTCTATCGTCAACTGTGATTTTGAAGCCACATAGGAGTCTCTGACGTATGGAGCAACTACTAGCACTGGATTGACCTTCGAAGTACTATTTGTACTATTTTCATCTTCTTTTGTCATTCTATCAAACACCTTTGCAAATCTAACTCTGAAACCAGTTGTAAGGGGTAATCAATCTCTTTCTACAGAAAAACGTAAACAGGAACTTGCAATGATATAACAGAACAAACAGGTTCAAATAATTATCAATCACAGATCACAGGAAAAAAAATTGAAAACAAAAGAGAACACACAATATTTATAGTGATTTCATTATCGCGAGATAGCGTACGTCCACTTTAATAGGAAAGAGATTATATTAATATTTAAGATATTACAGAGTATTACAGTAGGACAAAGAAATGAAGACATGACATAAGATGAGATTAACATTCTTCATGGCTCTCTTTACATAGAGAAAAATTACTTGGGAATGTTCTTGTCATATAATTGATTGATAACGTTCCCTTTTCTCCGTTAATCAATTATATCTCAATATGATTTCTTCTCGTTTCTTCTTACACAAAATATGACAACAAATATATGGCGAATATCTCCAAAATCACTATCTTTTTAATATTCCTTTCCATTTCTTTCACGCACAAAAAGGGTAACCGATATCTAGAATATCTCCAAATATATTTAATTTTGGAAATCTTGTATCACCAAAATTCTAACAATATGAAGTGTGAGTCCAACGATGTAAGGTCATAGAATAGAGAGAGGTCAACCTGACCGGTCAAGTAGGGTAAAACAAGGAATTCTTACAATATTTAGGATCTATGTTACAGTTTGATGATGAAATTAGTGAAGATGTTAGTTTTAGAATTCAAGCGGGATTGGTGAAATGACAACTACCATCTCATATTATCTAAGATAGTAAAATCTCATACAAGCTTAGAGGAAAAATCAACATAATAGCCATCAGGCTTGCTTGTTACATAGTGTAAACTGTTGGCCTAATAAAAAGCAATACATTTAGAAAATAAATGTAGCGGAGATTAGTATACTGCAATGGAATTGTGGGCATACCAGACGAGACCGAATTAAAAATGATGATATTTGGGACAATCTTGGAGTTGCTCCAGTGGAAGCGAAGCTACTCTAACATCGCTTAAGATGGTTTGAACATCTCCAACGAAGTCCTCAAAATGCACGTGTGCATGTTGGAATCACATATTGTATCAAATGCTCAAAGAAAGGTAGAGATCTACTACAGATAATAGGGGTGAGCATTTATTGGTTAACAGCAATTAAACCAACCAAATCAATTAAGTTTGGCCGATTTGGTTCGGTTTTGCAAGTTAATTGGCTAGTTTTAGTTTGTATTTTTATATTATTTGGTTTACTGGTCGGGTCTAGTTTTTAATATTTGAAAACCGAAGTAACCACTTAAACCAAACTTAAAATTTTAATTATTTTAAAGTTGAAAAATTAACACTAACAATGCTATTGTTTATAATATTGTTATATTAATAATATTTTTGTTTATTTTCATTACATTTTTACAAGAGTTTGTTTTCTAAAGTATTTGCATCATATGGCCTCAATTAGTTGTTTTCTAAAGCATCTGCATCACATGAACTCAATTAGTTGTTTTAATTTTATGTTATATCAGTAACTAAAAGATCTATTTCACTTAAGTTAAACCAAATAAATCAACCAAATCGAACCAAATATTATCAGTTTGGTTGGTTTTGATTTAAAAAATATCGGTTCGGTTTGGTTCAGTCTATGTTTTTTGAATGGTTATTTTGGTTTTAATATTTTTAATCGGTTTCAAACCGAACCAACCATTTGTTAACCTCTAAAAAATATGATATAGGAGAAAGTAGTAAAATAAACTTGAGAAATCAGAATATAAACAAAAAACTGATGTCAAACATGCGGCATTAAACTTAGTGATTCATTAACCAAAACAATGAATTTACGGTTAAATTAGGAAGAGTGTTATAAATTTCAGAGTATAGAACTAGTGAATAAGAGCATAAGCCATAGTATTGGTCTTCGGCGTCTATTACTACTAGTACCATTGTTTTTACCATCGTCATCATCACCGTGTTTTTTAACTTATTATTACTACTCCTATTATTTGTTTAATTATTTTACTTTATCTTTATTTATATTTTCACCTTTAAATCTCTTATTATTATTACCATCGAATTGACTTTGTCATTTGGATTTGGGTACCATCTCTACCTAGCCTCAACTTGTGTGGGATTAATTGTTTGGGATTAATGGCTTTGTTGTTGTTGTTGTAAAGCTTTTGGCGGTAAACTCATTATAGTTTTAACTTTTGTTAGCGTTTTTCTCTATAGCAGATTATTGATATCAATATTTATTAATAAAAGCTTGGGTTGATTATTTGATTTTGACAACAGTCTAAATGTCATCGGTTTTACCTAGTTAGGTATTTTGTTCTTTCTTATTTTGACTTTTCATTCAATCTTCTGATCATTGAGACTATCTTACTTATTCAAGCTCATTTTGCACTCCTTTATTTTCTTGTTGTACTCATTGAATTTTGTATTGAAATTTATTTCTTGGATTAAGATAATTTCATTGATTTGTTTTTTTGCTTATCCCCAGTTCTAAAAGCCTACGAAGTTGCA
This sequence comes from Allium sativum, assembly GCA_030737875.1. Lineage (NCBI taxonomy): Eukaryota > Viridiplantae > Streptophyta > Magnoliopsida > Asparagales > Amaryllidaceae > Allium > Allium sativum. The sequence goes on from CM060923.1 coordinate 399,817,584, forward strand.
AAACTCACTTAAGAGCAGTGTTAAAAAAAGGCACACAATGTTATGAAAATTGCGCATTTGCGGAAGCGACCATGATCTTATTCACCCAATTACTTAAAGATGATTTCTATGGAACCAAACACACGCACCTTGAGGCAGCTCAAACAATAATGCACGGAGGCCGTACCAAAAAAAAAAAAAATTTACTCCAAATGTGTGCACCTTAAATGGTTGAGGCACAGAAAACATGAAAAGCATGTGCCTCAAGGTACAATTGCAGTAGGGTGTAAGGATGTCAACAGAAAAAAAATTGCTTGCTAACTCCATAAAAAAGAAGAATTTAAGGGGAAAAAATCCTTCAATCGATTCCAGTTGTTGGAATCCGCTTTGATTCCAGCATGCGAAACCTGACTCATCGAGTGGACTCCAACAAGTGGCCTTGATTTTTATTCCACTTACCGGAATCGTCTCGATTCCAATAGAATCAATCAACTAATTTATTTCATTTTAAAAAAACTGTCTCTGGAGTGGTTTACGCTGTGTGTTTATTGTTTAGTAGCAATGGATCGTGTAAATTAAAGAGGAGATGAGCAAGAAAGATACTAATTGGAAGTGGATTAAAAGTTTACCAGATTCTTCAAATTTCAATGTAAGTTTTGCATATATATTTTTTACCAGAAAAGTTGTTGGGCCTCAACATCTCAACATTTCAAGGCTTATGCCTAGCCTCACAGACCGAAAAACTACTCACATATGCTTTCGTCTTTTAAAACAATACATAAGAGCACTAAAACAAATAATTAAAGATCGATAATGACTCCTTGTGCCTTAACATGTACCAACACATAACCTTGCACACATGCAACTATCTGTAATAATCAATATTTTCAACACTTGATTATACGCAGCAGCAATTGTGTAATAGTACGATGTTAACACATAGATACAGTACCAAGTTTGACTTTCAAGGTTTTTTTGCTAGAAAACACTAGCTTATGTCCAATGACGTGCCTAGTGCAAGTCTTATCCTCAAACAGTACCAAGTTTGACTTTCAAGTTTAAAGGATCCGTTCTCTCAATTTGGAAATCGCTCCTCTTTAAACTTGCATTACGAAAGGAAAAACATTCTTCAGCAAGCACTTGCCAACACAGAGCAAGAGTTCTACATACACACACAGAGGGGCCAGTCGGGTCGATGGGCCCAACTGGGACCACACTTGGTATGTCAGTTCTCCTATATGTATCACTGATTCACTATTCAAGCATCATATCTGAGTTCCTGGAAGCATAATTACGTGGATTTTTTTATCTTTGACAAAAAAATCAGCTTGATTTATGACCAAAAAAATCGAACATACCTCATGAAACACCGCAGAGAGAAAAAATGAAATCAGTACAGCAATATCCTGCAATTACGAAGCGACAATGTCAACCATGAAGAAGCGATCACATTGCACATCCGAAAAAAATTCAAACAACTCAACAGTTGATTCAATGCGCACTATAGTTAGCTGGTAGAATAAGTTTATTCCCCAAGTACTACCCAACGACTATGTATCAAACGTGGAGTGTAACTCTAAGCGCTGAAGGTTCAAGAAAAAAGTAGGTAACAGTAAGCAATACCATCGAAGATGAATGGAAAGAAGCACTAAGAACACTAGGCGCAAGGCTCCAAGCAATAAGAAAGTTTACATGGAGCCTAATGGAGCTTACGTGGAACCTTTAACGATTTAGCAGCACGGCTCAATAACGGGAATGATGACCTATAATAATTAAGTTAATATTCTACTTTGTTAAGTAGAGAATGATTAGCAAGTGAGTTAACTAAACATGCATTGACATGAAAAAAAATTCTGAAAGTGTGCGGATAGAGACCATTTACTGGTTATGGTAAGCACCAACATCATTGTCAAACACAACTAAAAATATGTATCAATTAGCAAGTGAGTTAATTAATCGTGCATTAACGTAAAAAAATTCTGAAAGTGTATAGATAGAAACCATTAACTGGCTATAGTAAGTACCAACATCTTTGTCGATAACAAGAAAAACTGTCACGCAAGATATCAACAAAGGTACTACAAGATGACATAATTAAAAATATGTATCAATCAGCATCCACCTGTTCTAGGTGGCATTAGCAGTTGAAGTGCAGCTTGCTACTTGTTCGTTCATATTATAATTATGAGATTTTGGCACGTGTTGCGCGTGAATATAGAAATATTTTTGAACAAACAGATAATATATTCCAAATAATTTTTCAAATTTTAAATTGGTTTATAAACATAAATTGGAAGATATAAAGAAAAAATAAATAAATATTTTTGTTGGAACCAAGATTCAAACTCATGATCTCATATATACAAGAGAGTTTTCAAACGGAAATAAATGTAAATTTTTAGTGTTAAGAGGGATCTGAACTTGCCACATCGTCTGTGTGTGTATAGCATGGTTTGAGATTATGGGCAGAACCCGGCATTTCGTCCATCCCATTTCAGTTCCTGGCATTCCATCCACCCCGTTCCGGTTCCAGTCAGAACCGGAACGGAATCCGACCAAGATACCGGTTCCAGCCATGGTCAGTTGAAAAAAAAAAACACAGGTATACGTCGAGAAGAAAGATACCGGTCAGAACCAAGACACCGGTTCTGGTTCCGACCAAGATACTGGTTCTGGAAATAATGAAACAAAATATTTTGAGAAGAATGAAGAAAATTATCAACTCAGATATATGTTGAAAGGGTAAATAGTTGGAGAAGAAGCGATGAGTACTGAGTTCTGAGTTAATGTTTTTTGGCAAATTCTATTTAGACTACAAAAATAGCTGAGTTGCCCCCTTTTTTAGTTTAAAATTTCATTGGATAGAAATACCCTTCGCTGAATATATATTTTTTTACACGTTTTCATCAACCACGCAATGCGGGTGTGGGAATTGTGGTCCATCCACGCAGTAGACCTACGAGGTTGATATCATTACCTCGTAGGGGCCCTACGAGGTTAGCAACATTACCTCGTAGAGTCCCTACGAAGTAAGCAACATAACCTCGTAGTGACTCTACGAGGTAAAGGATATTCTGGTCATCCGAAATTTTTAAAAAAAATAGGGGCAACTCAACTATTTTGGTGGTCTGAATAGAATTTGCCTTTTTTTTTCAAGAGCTGCAGAAGTTGATTTGACCTGGCAAGAATAAAGCCTGCTGTATACAGTATATGTTTGTTCCAAGATGTATTCACGCAGCCACAGATTTTGAACAAAATAATCGTCTTCAAAGCAAAAGAAAAATAAAAAAAATCAAAGCAAAAAGGTTAACAGCCGTTTTGATGCTATATGTTATTCGGTTTCTATACAACGATAATAATGTACTTCAGTGCTTTTCATCCAGAGGTAAACATGTTCAATTATAATTT